>WAAB01022143.1:20305-59381 GCA_013389865.1 Piaya cayana | reverse complement strand
TTTAGGCTGGACATTAGGGAAAAAAAATTCCCAGAAGGGGTGATTGGGCAGTGTCAGAGGCTGCCCAGGGAGGGGGTTGATTCACCTTCCCTGGAGGGGTTTAAGGCATGGTTGGACGAGGTGCTGAGGGACATGGGTTAGAGACTGGTAGGAATGGTTGGACTCAATGATCCAGTGGGTCTCTTCCAACCTGGTTATTCTGTGATTCTACTGGAAGGGCAGGCATGCTTGAGTCCTAAGCTAGATGGCTTTTGAAGCCCCCAGGCCCATTTATGGGCAGTAGTCTCCTCTCTCCTCTTTACAGAGCCATCAACTCATTCAGTTGGTGGGAATAACATGTTCAAGATATGTTGAAGGAGATCTTTTAAAGGTGTTGTAGGACTTGTGACTAGAGTGTGCTTTTGCATCCAAGACAGGCAGTGGTGAAGAAGTTGCACGGTGAGCTAGTTGGTCTGGGACTCTGTCTGGGGTAACTGGAAGATGCTTTGTCTATGTCAGAGGACTCTGGAAGCCTGGAGAGTGGGCTGAGTGGCCTCAAAAATACTGATAACTTGAACTGATGCATCTAAGATTGCTGGAGGAAAGGCAAGGGGGTCATTGTGGGACCTCCTGGGCAATTGTGTACATGGATGGTCGGTGATACTGCCTGAATGCCCCAGCACCGATGACAGTCTGTCCAGTTTTCTTTAATCAGAATTACAGTCAGATGAGGATAAGATTGTATTTTAATAAGTATTAGCAAGTGTTTTCCCTTCCCTCTCCCTCCTAATATTGTTAATTTTCCTTGCAGTAACGTGTGCGTCGTACAGCTTCTGTTGCTCCATGTGTCATGCTCTGTTACTCCATCTCGCTCGGAGCCACAGAACGGAGGGATCGCTGCCAAAACTTTTTCTGGGAATTTGCTTTAGTCCTACTACTTCCCTGGGAGCACTCAACTGATGTGATTTGTTTGCAGGGGGAATAAAATACTTGAATGTCAGCTTCTGAAGAGACTGTCAGAGACCAAGGGAAGAACCAACTTCTTCATCTTTTTGAGCAGGTGCACACGTACGTGTAACCACGGTAAGTTTTGGACAATGACTTTTTAAGAAAGAAAAGGGCACGTAGGGATAGGACGAGGGGGAATGGCTTTAAATTTGAGGGCAGCAGGTTTAGACTAGACATTAGGAAATAATTCTTCACAATGAGTGTGGGGAGGCCCTGGCCCAGGTTGCCCAGAGCAGTGATAGCTACCCCATCCCTGGAGGAGTTCAAAGCCAGGTTGGATGGGGCTTGGAGCCCCTAATCCAGTGGGAGGTGTCCCTGTCCGTGGCAGGGAGGTTGGAACCGGACAGGCTTTAAGGTCCCTTCCAATCCAAACTGTTCTATGATTCTATAAAAGATGCAAAGCAGTAAGTAAACAGGACCTTCTCGTTCTGTTGTAAAGGATATGAGACTTTGCTTAAGGCAGCCTTAGACTAAAGATTCTCCCCCTTCTGCTAATCCTTTCCCAGGTGCAAATATGCGGGTTACAAGTGCCTGTGATGCCCTGTGGAAGGACACTCCTCTCTGCCTGAGATGCAGCTGCATTTTCATATGGGCTGGGTATGAAATCGTGTTAAATACCAACGTTAATTGAAATACATTGCTGAACACATTTTTAAAACACCTACTTTCTTGTTGGAGACATGATCCTGCTTACCCAGACGAAACTGCTGCAGGGAAGGTGGAGATGTGGTGCTCTCTGCAGCTGGCTGGGCTGTTCATTTCTTAGCACGGGGATGGATTTCTGATGACTCAGATGGGAGCTCGGCAGCCCCACAGCTATTTGCAGATCTGAAGATCAGTGGCGCTGTGGTGGTGAACCAGGACTCTACTGCGCTGAGCAGAGCTGGGACCCAAAGCCGTCTCGGTTTCAAAGTGCATATAAAAGCAGCAGCTGAGGGTTCCCAAGTGCCAGGCTTGCACGAGGCACTCACAGGCAAATAATAAGCTTGATGCTAGGTATGAGATTCTTGCTGCCTGCTTCAGTTTCTTTCAGACCATGAGAAGGGGGCAGGGTGAGTTATTAATAAAAATTTTAAGCCTCTGAACCACCTGAAATACATTAGTATGAGATGACTATTGTGCAAAAACAGGGGGTTTACTACTGGAGGATCTGGTGATGCTCAGTGTCTTATATTTTCTCATTCATAATTCCTTCCTGATACGGAGTCTTCTATCAAATATCTTTGTACACACAGCTTGAGGAATATTTGATGGAAAAGCCCTTTCCCTTGTGGGACATTGTCTGCAAGCCACAGCAGTGACTGCAGAGCTCTTGGCCACCACGGGAGGCCAAGATGGCACAGGCACAGGACTGGTAAGCAGTGGTCACTGGTTTGTGTAGCTCTGCGGCCCCCTGGGCTGCAGAGCCTGTGTGCAACTTCAAGGCATTTAACCTCAGTATTGGGGACAGTGGGTATCTTCATGCTGTGCTCCGAGCTCCTGGGCTATGCTTGACCCTCTGTCCTACCCGAGTTTCCTTTCTGAGGTCTCCATGTTGGACAGGTCAGCTGCCCACATCTGGCTGTAACACCCTTCCTTCTTACCTTTCATCCGCTTCTCTGAGAAAACAGGGTTAATTTTTTTTTGGGTTCCTTTCTACCCACCCCTACCAACTTTCCAGCCTGATAGCTGATTGCAGCTTTTCGTGCCAGAGATCTGAACGATAACAAGTTCCTCCCAGCTTGATATAAATAGATGACCAGGGATAGAAGACTTTCTCTTTGCCCCTCTCCGCCAAGGGAGTTCAATCCATATCAGTCCAAGAGCATCTGCGTGTGAGTATAGATGATGAGATGTTTTTGATAGGAATGGTTGGACTCGATGATCCGGTGGGTCTCTTCCAAGCTGGTGATTCTATGATTCTATGTTACAAATGCCTATGGGGGAAGCTGCACCTGGAGCCAGTATCCGGCTGCATCCTGGAGAATCCCTCCTGTCATGTGGAACTCCATGGAAAATGAAGGTATTTCTGGCTCTGGTGCTAGATGAGCACAGCATGGGGCTTATCATTGCTTTCTTTCATGGCAGCCTTACATTAGAAGCCGGGAGCTGTGATGTGTGTGGTACTGGGCTAGAGCAGAGAGCTCAGGGGCAGGAGCCTGGCACTAGGGCAGAGGGTTGCAGCCTGCCTCCCGAGGGATGAGGCTGGTTTAGCCTCTGCCTGCTTGACAGGGCAGATTTCCCCTGCAGCAGCACTTGCTTTCCATGGGCAACAGCCACTGTTTGGAGGACGGTCCTCGAGCGCGTCGCCCACCTCCTTTTCTGCCCCCTTTGCCTTCTGCAGAGAGCTGTTTAATCAAGGGTGTATCAAAATCCATCTTGTCTACGCTTGTGTCAACAACCCAGCTTTGGGGACATTTTAAACTATTTTCCCTCTACACCCTGTAATGGATTTCATTGCCAAGGGGATGGAGACCAGAGCAGAGGTACTCTAATTACATCTGATTGTGGTGTCTTGCAGGCTTACGCTGCCAGTTATGCCAGCACAGCACCATTTAGTGCCTGCTTTGCCAGCACAGGCGTGTTAACTGGAGGTTTACTTGTCGCAGAGGAAAACACTGATATTTCATTCCTGACATCATCCTGGGGCTGTGTCTTTTCTTTCTATCCTGCCTTTGTGGCATTGGCTTCTTCCATGCTAGGGGATTTCTATCCTTCCATATCATCTTGGGGTTGTTCAGCCTGGAGAAGAGAAGGCTCCGGGGAGACCGTAGAGCAGCCATCTGGTAGCTAAAGGGTCTCCAGGAAAGCTGGAGAGGGGCTCTTGATCAGGGAGTTCAGGGATAGGATGAAGGGAACAGTTTTAAGGTGAAAGAGGGGAGGTTGAGATGAGATCTTAGGAAGAAATGTTTTCCTTTGAGGATGGGGGGAGGCCCTGGTCCAAGATGCTCAGAGCAGTGGTGGCTGCCCCATCCCTGGAGGGGTTCAAGGCCAGGTTGGATGGGGCTTGGAGCCCCTGATCCAGTGGGAGGTGTCCCTGCCCATGGCAGGGGTGGGACTGGATGGGCTTTAAGGTCCATTCCAACCCAAATTGTTGTATGATTGTTTTGCTTAGAGGCAGTAAAACCCACAGTCACCTGTCTTGTTGTGTGGGCATTGTATCTGCGCAGAGCAGAGGGACTTTACTCACTCTCGAGAGAACCTGCCTTACTGCAAGAGATGTCTGTTTGAACCTTTTCCCCAGCTCACATCTTTCTTTGACAGCCTGTCAACATAAAGAGGGCTTCCCTTTTTCTCAGTCAAGGAGGGAAAGGCTGAAATGCTGCCTCAAAAAAGACTATTTGGGGGACAAAGGTGTGAAGACGACAGGGAAAGCTGTGTTGAGACACCCCAATCAGACCCATGGGGTTGGATCAGCAAGCGGAGCAAATCCTGGGACTGGCAGCAGTGCGACAAAGCACATTTTGAGAAGCGTCTGCTCACCAGACAAGAGGAACTCCAGCTGGGTGTGCACTGAAATGTCAATAACTACTGTATCGTTACATGGCTTTAGGTGGATTTTCACTAGCACTCAGGGCTAGTGGTATCTGCGATGCTGCCTGCGTGTTTTCTGGAGTGTTCAGCACACGGCGTGTCTCGGTGCCCATCCTCTGACCTGCCCGTTCAAAGCGTTTCGCACGCAAAGGGCAGGAATTGTTTGAATCTAACCTGGGGTTTGGAGGAAGGAGAACCCAAGGAGGAGGGGGGCAGAGTTAAAGTCATTTTTCCATATGTCTACGAATATGCATTTCTCTTCTTGCTAAGGCTTTTGGTTATGATTTAATAGGAAATTTAATTCTCAATATCCACAATTCTTCAGTGTTGGGATGTGTTTGTGCTCCTGAGAACACTTGTCTGTGTCGTTTCCTCCTCTTAATAGATACAACCTCAGCTACAGATTAGAGAAGTGTTTTGTTTGTGATTCCTAGGTGCTCACACGTGATGCATCGTCTCCCTAACAGACGCAAGGCAAACTCTGCTCCTCCTTTCTGGCCTGGGTTGCAATGATGGATTAAGTAGGTAAGTAATAGAGTGGTAATGAGATAACCACTGACATCGAGCATTAACATGGGAATAAATGAAGTTACCATCCAGAACTAATGGCCTGAACTATCACTGGGTTATAATTAATGAATGTGGTGGCTGAGATTTACAAGGATATTTTAGGATGCCGCTTGCATGCAGCTTTGGGTTTTATGGCTTGGTTGGAGAGAAATCAATTAATGCCAAGAAATTAATGAATGGGCAGAAGCTGTTCTTTGTCAGTTTGTTGTGCCTTTTTTTTGTGGAAGAGGCTAGACTGGCACATGTGGAGCATCTGCCTTTACTTCAGGAGGGTGGAAGATGCTGTGGCCTCTGACTCTGTGTCACTCACTCTTTGGTGCCTGGTAGAGATGTTGAGAAGTATCCTGGAGGTTTTTCATAGAATCATGGAACAACCAGGTTAGAAGAGACCCACCGGATCATTGAGTCCAACCGTTCCTATCAACTGTTTCTTCTTCTGTTTCATTAGGGCAGAGTGGCAGGAGTCTTTGTGGAAATGGCTTGTTGGAAGTTAACCCGTGCAGCAGGCTGTGAGTTTGCTTGTCCGCAGAAGGAATTGCCAGCGCTGGGATTCACCAGCCAGAACCTCTGAACTGCGCAATGACAAGGTGCCCTGTCTTGCCCCGTGAAGGCAGGACATTTAGTTCCTCCTGCAGGTCTTCTCCTCCCTGCAGCTGTGGCTCAACCTCCTGCATGTCACCACCTCCCCTCGTCCTGTGGTCTCCCTCTGGTGTCCCGTGTGACCTGATGAGTGCCTAGTGCATGAGCTGCCTGGAGCAGGAGCCGAGGTGCATACGTGTTGTGTGCCCGTGCTCAAGTCTGGAGAGCTCTCCCTCCCTGCTCGCATAGCTTACAAAGCATGTGACCCCGCTAAACACTTCTCAGATGTGTGAATAACACTTTTGAGGTGGTTGCTAGGCTCTTGCGGAAAACACAGCAAAGCAGTCAAAATTCTTCATGTTAATTGGTAGGAATTCTCCAGCCATCTGACTGTTGCCTCCCTCATCTTTCCATGGCAACACTCCCTCTACAGCAGCCCAGGTGCTCATGGCTGGATGTAGTGGGATTTTCTGAGCCCTCCGTCTTCCAAATTGCCCCTCGGAGCATGGAGGGAACATCTGTACTTTTAAAATATGGGCATCATGTGATACATGAAATAGTTTCCCTTGGTTGTAACCATATTCCTTTCTTTATGTTGTCAGAGACAGAAAACTTTGGAAACGTGCCTGAATTGAACCCTTGCATTTCTTTGGTGGGAAGAGCTGTGGCCCTGCTTTTCTTGTCAGGGAGAGAATGGTGCTGACAGTCCTGAGTGTTCCTCTTCCTTCCCATGGCTTGAGTTGTCACACCTTTCTCTTTTAGGTGGAGAACGAGGTGCTGAGGGACATGGTTTAGTGTTTGATAGGAATGGTTGGACTTGATGATGCAGTGGGTCTCTTCCAACCTGGTTGTTCTATGATTCTCTGAAAGGAGAGGGACCACAGCTCACAGCATCAGCTGAACAAAGGGGAGAACAATGTTCTCCTCTCCTGCAGAGCCCAGCCTAGATGAAGCCGCGATGTGTCCTTCAGGTTGGTGGCTGGAAGGAGCTGGAGGTGAGAAGAGGGAGAGTGGAGAGAAGAGAGGTGAGTGGCTCGGGCATTTCATCATCTTCGCCTCTGCTCCCTGCTGTGAATAAAGGTGTGTGGGACACGGAACAGCACAAACGAGGCTCTGCCTGTTGGGTGATGCCCAGCTCTGCCGGCGTGTGCAGAGTTGGACATCACAGAGCAGAGGGCTGGTACAGAAAACAAGGCTTTTTTTATTGCTGCTCCTCACCTCTCTGAAACGTTCTTTATGCGTGTTCTAGCACCGTTATCTCTGCCATGACCTGCTTTACAAGCATTTTTAATGATTCCTGGAGAAAATGAGATGCAGATTGCTGGTGATGAACCCAGCCCAAATCTGCTCAGACTTGGGGAGGTTGCGGCTTCACCGGGAAGCGTTTAATTTCCTTGGTGCAGGCTCAGTAGTTCCTCCCCATGTTGAACAGGAGGAAGGAATTTCCACCCAAGCACAAGCTGAGACCCACACTGAACAAAGAACAGATACTGAATTCGGGTGTAAATCCTCCTTCTCCAGCTCCGGGAAGTTTATTGTCCTCAACAAAGTACACAGTGTGGCTGTCACTTCTGAGGAGCCCAGACGGGCCATTATGTGACAAGAGAAAATTACCCAGGCTGTTCTCCAGAAGGCAAACAAGCGGGAATTTTCCTCCAACTGGTTCAGGACAAAGTTAATGTAGGGAAAGCCGTTAAAATTAATGCTGGTAAACAAGGATAGAGAACATCATGGTTGTATCAAAATTTGGAACAGATTGGGTTTCCCAGCTGTGATGCTGTCTTAAAGGCAGAGGCGGGGGGGTACGCAGAGCTCAGAAAGCTCTTGTCAGAGAAGGCTCTGAGGTTGGGGTGGGGGCGTCTGGGCTCCGGGGGTATCAGCTTCATGGTCCAACACTTTAATCCACTTGGGCTGCTGTCTTTTTCTGGGAAGCAGGGCTGCTGTAGCATCTGATGGTGTTTACATCTTGTATTTATTCATGTAACGGTCGTTGGCTGTTCTCCAGACACTGCCCTCAAAATTCAGACCCTGCTCTGGAGCTCTGGGAACAGAGCTGGCTGCACATGTCTCCAGGGCTGGGAGCAGATCTCGGCTGTTGGGGCAATGACTTTAAAAAGCTGATCCAGAGTTCTGGGAAAGGTGCAAAGGGGCAATGGTGCTGGGGAGCGTTCTCAGGCAGATAGAGTGAGGATCCTTGCCAGATGGTCGAGGGAGGGGGTTGTCCCACTCCACTCCGCGCTGGGGCGGCCCCACCTTGAGTGCTTGTTATACCACAGTATAACAAGGATCTAAAGCTAATGGAGAGTATCCAGAGGAGGCTGTGGAATTGGTGAGGGTTTTAGAGGGGAAACACGATATGGAGCAGCTGAAGTCACTTGGTCTGCTCAGGCTGGAGAAGAGGAGGCTGAGGGGAAGCCTCATTGTGGTCTGCAGCTTGCTCACAAGGGAAGGAGGAGGGAAATGAAGCTGTTGGGATAAAACACTGTTCTAGATGTCTCCAGCTGAGCATGGGGAACCGGAGCTGGGTGTCTGAAGTTGTCACATCATAGAAGAGATGGAGGGAAAATCTGGGCACGTCGTAACTGATGTTGGAATGGAAAGCAGCACAGAGGGAGGTCAAATGTACAAATCTTCGTTGGAGCCCTCATCTCCAGGGGAATCCACAGGCTGCGTGGGTGGGGAGACATCAGCCCCTTTTCTCCAGTCAAACTGCCAGCAGCTCCTGTGCCTCAGAGGTACCGTAAGTGAGGTGGGCAGGGGTGAAAAGCCTGCGTTTGTTTTCTGTGAGACAACACTGAAGAATCAGAGTGACAGAATTATATTTGTGGAAGTGGCTATGTGAGGTGTTTTTTTCATTTTGATTATTTAAAAACTGGAACTGTTCATGGGTTTTAAAATTCATGTCCCCTCCGGGTTGTTTTGTTTTGTTTTGTTTCTTATTCCTTCTCTCTTATTCCTCAGAGGGAACCATCCAAACCTACACAGTGTGTTATTTCTTGAGGAAATGCAATCGTTTTCCAGTCGAACCTAGAGCTGGAAATGCTTCTGGTGATTCATTTGTCTGAGAGATTTAAAAAACCTTGGTTGGAACAGAAACCAGGCTGGTTCAGGGGAAGCTTTCTTGTGTTTGAAGACCCACTTGAGCGGGTGAGTTGTTTCAAAAGCTTATCAGAAGAAAAGAAAATTCTATAGGCTTTGTTTGTGAGACTTGGGCTCCAGCCGTTCTTCTCTTGTAGCTTCTTGTACGGTACGAAATCTAGAACCTGGCCACCTCAGTTCCAGTCTTGAGCCCTTTGCACTCCAGGGTCACCACTTCCACAGTGGGATGGTGGCGATGCCCTCTTTGCTTTGACTATATTTTGTACCGAAGTCTTCCCCAAGATAGAGGATTTTATGGGTGCAGAGCTGTGTCTTGAGGGCAGCAGCTGTCTCACAGTAAAGAGTCCAACTCCCACATTCACCATTATGTTCTGCTCAAGCTCCTCGCCACCAAGAACCTCTTCCAGAGGTTTCCCAGCATCCAGCGAGGTCTCGAGCAAGGCACCGGGAAGGCAAAGTCAGTGGTAGTAACCTCCACAATATCCCCTGCAGAATATCTCTCTTTGGCCTTCAGTCACCCCAGTGATAAATCAAGTATGTTTTAATGGTGTGCTCTTTGAGACACGGCTTTCTGTTCTCTCATAATATAAGGAGTTGTGGAAAACCGCCAGGGGGTGGCTGGAATCAGATGAACTCAGCTGTTGCATCCCAAGAGTAATCCTGGGGTTTGGAGGCTGTTGTCATCACCATCCTGGGATGTCCCAGAGCTACCCTGACTGGAAGCAAGGTTCATCACGGAAACAGGACTGTGTTGGAGAGGCCTGGGCAATGAGGATACTTCACGTGAGACAGGAGCTATGGCGAGTGCCTGCATGTCTGGAAATAAATGGTCTGGATAGAGGAATCATAGAATCATAGAACAGGCAGGTTGGAAGAGACCCACTGGATCATCGAGTCCAACCCTTCCTATCAAACACTAACCCATGTCCCTCAGCACCTCGTCCACCCGTCCATTAAACCCCTCCAGGGAAGGTGAATCAACCCCCTCCCTGGGCAGCCTGTTCCACTGCCCAATCACCCTTTCTGGGAAAATCTTTTTCCTAATGTCCAGCCTAAATCTGCCCTGGTGGAGCTTGAGGCCATTCCCTCTTGTCCTGTCTCCTCTCACTTGGAGAAGAGGCCAGCACCTTCCTCTCCACAACCTCCTTCCAGGTAGTTGTAGAGAGCAATGAGGTCTCCCCTCAGCCTCCTCTTCTCCAGGCTAAACACCCCCAGCTCTCTCAGCCGTTCCTCATCAGGCCTGTTCTGCAACCCCTTCCCCAGCTTCCTTGCTCTTCTCTGCACTCACTCCAGAGCCTCAACATCCTTCTTGTGCTGAGGGGCCCACAACTGACCCCAGGATTTGAGGAGCGGTCTCACCAGTGCCGAGTCCAGAGGGAGAAGAACCTCCCTGGCCCTGCTGGTCACACCGTTTCTGATCCAAGCCAGGAGACCACCTACTCGTGTTGCTGACTGCTCTGTGAGCTGCCAGCTCTGCTGTCGAGCACTGGCCTGCCCCACAGTGTGACTGCTCATCTCCAGTCCCTGCCTCCTCTGTTCCCGGCGTGCTGCTTCTCCTATAAATAGCCAGTGGGAAGCGGAGTGCAGAGCCACCGCAGATGGCCCCCGCTTCCACACGCAGTCACGTGTGAGATCCCAGACAGGGGCTGTCAATTCCTTGCCTTGAGCCACCCGTGAAACCTCATTAAAAATGGTGTCCTCTCCCTTAACCCCCAGCACTCGCTCCCTCCTCGCTTCAACTTCCCTGCGTTCAAGAACCCTTATTAAACATGCGCTTCTAAGCAAGGAGCGCTGACTTCCCCTTAATTGAGGCATAATAATTAGAGCATTAACACATTAGGAGGGTGAGACAGCATGTTTAGCTTTTGTGATTAATTATCTGAGGATTGTAATAAGTTGTTAAGACATTAATTACTCTGGCATGTTTATTGCTCTTTATTGCAGAACAGACACTTGGTAGCAGCAAGCACTGGTGCAGCTGGAGATACAGTGAGAAGAGGGCAGGAGGGAGGAGACCACCTACTCATCCACAAAACAGTGAGCTGCCAATTGCTGGGGAAATCCTCCTTCGTGACCAAACAGGTTTATTTCTCTTCCATCTCCAGAAGGCCGCAGATGGACAGAAATAGTAACCGAGTCCCTTAGGACAATCTAGGACCTGGGACGTCCTTTCTGATCTTTTCATCTGGATTTTTCTTCTCGTTCAGTTGAAGTGTTTTCTCCTGGTAGTTTGAGCTCCCCCCTCGTATGAACCTTTGCGTTTCCAAGTCTGGACAGCATGGCTCAGTCTCTGTCTAGATCTTGACAGGGAGGCTCTCTGTATCAAGTCAGGCTCAGGTTCAGAGTGTCAGCAGTGGTCAAGGAGTGAACCAGGACTCCAGTGCCTGCCCTCACCCTTAAGTGGGTGAATTTTCTTCTGGAGAATTCAGAAATAGGTTAGGGAAGAGTGCTGCTCCAGCAGCAGGACTGCTGTACCCTGCTCTTTAGACAACAAGCTGCTCTGTGGCCCCTAGACAGCTTCACGCTGGTTGGTCAGATTGGATCTGATGGCAAAGTTCAGACCTAAAAGACAAGGAAATCTTGTCTGCTCTTGAAATTCTGACAAAGAGAAAAGGCAGCTAAATCATCACGAAGATGTGGTGAGCCTGTTTCCAGCCTTCTGATCTTCCCATGAAATATGCGCTGTGCCAGACCCTCTGTGTCCCAACCTCCCTCCGCGGTTCTCTGGGCTGGGGAGAACCTGCAGTGGCAGCTCCAGTGCACCCCCATGGACAGGGAAACTTGGGAAGATGATCAAAGACAAGAAGGTGGGGAAGCTATGGGTGTGTTATGTTGATACAGATTTGCTTTGGGACCCCTGGAGCTGTTGTTTCTGATTTCTAGGGGGTTGCTGTGTCCTTGTGTTAGTGTAACACGTGCTTGTGTCTTGGGTGCAAGTGGCAGGAAGGGGGGAGTCTTTCATCTGTTGCTTCTTGTTAAAATTAAAACACCTGTCATAGAACCATAGAACGGTTTGGATTGGCAAGGACCTCAAAGCCCATCCAGTCCCATCCCTGCCATGGGCAGGGACACCTCCCACTGGATCAGGGGCTCCAAGCCCCATCCAACCTGGCCTTGGACACCTCCAAGGATGGAGCAGCCACCACTGCTCTGGGCATCTTGGACCAGGGCCTCCCCCCATTCTCAAAGGAAAATATTCCTCCCTAAGATCTCGTCTCAACCTCCCCTCTTTCACCTTAAAACTGTTCCCTTCATCCTACCCTGAACTCCCTGATCAAGAGCCCCTCTCCAGCTTTCCTGGAGCCCTTTTCAGCACTGGAAGCTACTCTAAGGTCTCCTCAGAGCCTTCTCTTCTCCAGGCTGAACAACCCCAACTCTCTCAGCCTGTCCTCATATGGGAGGTGCTCCAGCCCTCGGATCATCTTTGTGACCCTCCTCTGTCAATCCCAAACCATCTGTCCCTCCCCAGAACTGACCCAGTGGTCCCTTCCCTCAGTGCCGCTGTCACTCACTGTTGCAGTGGCTGGAGAAGCCAAGTCCCTTCCCCAGGCACAAGCCGGGATCTGTCTCATGTTGGATGGATGCAATCTGCTGCCTTCGCCCCTTGGAAGCCCTGCCTGCCTCTCACTAACCCAACCTGGATTTGGCATTCACTGCCAGGTGTGTGATTTCTGCATTCATGAAAAACGTCAGCCCGGCATTTCCCGCTCAGCAGCTGGGGACAAAGCAGGTCACGACTTACGCGTTTTATCATTAAAAAGATAATTTCCTCTAGATGTGTGCAATAAGACAATGGCACTGACCTGTGATCCTGGCACAGCGCAGCGTTAACGATTTCCCTGTGCAGGTAATAAGCAGCAAATGTAGAGGTTTGGGGGAAGATCTGAATTTTTTTTTTCCTTTTAAGGCTGCTGTCTTCCTAGGCCAGACTTAATTAGCAGACCTCATTATTTCCTCAAATGTAACTTGACTTCCATTGAATGAGAGTTGTTCAGTGGACGGGGAGCAGCAGAGCAGTGCTGCAATATTCATATTGTTTTAATTGCAACATTAACATTTCATGCTGCTCTTGGCGTACTTTCAGGTGTGGCTTTTTAGCTCAATGCAATGCTGTGAAAGGTTGGACCAGAACAATTAGGATAAAGTGACTGGATTTCTGGATTTTAGTTTTTTAATGAACACAAGCCTGGATTCGATCCCCATCATTCCTTTTGTTGGGTAGAACAGGGAGTCAAACACCCCTGAAGCGTAAATCCTTTTTTTGAATAAAGGATGTGCTGTAGCACACGTTGAAATTCTCTTTTTGTGGAGCCGAAGCCTCACAGGTGCATGTGATACGTGATCCACCAGGCTGATGGCACCTCCTGGGACTTGACCTTTACCAGGTGAATCAGAGAAGTCTCGAAATGCATCTGGCCAGCTGGGCTGTGGTCACACGTGTTGGAGAGAAAAAAAGCTATTTCCCACTTCTCAGCTACTTCCAGGGATGCCTGAGGCTGGAAATGACACTGTGAACAGGTGATGACTGGGTCAGTGCAGACTCTGAATGAGCACAGGGATTGCTTTACGCTGTCTCCAGACTTCACGTGGGGTTTGGCTTTCTCGCTGGGCTCGGCCTTAGCAGGCTCTAGTCACCTTCCCTGCCCTGCTATGTGCTGTATGCTTGCTGCTAATCGTTCCCGTACTGGAGAGTGGTGCTGAGTGACAGGAGTTCCTGGCAAGACCGACGCCAGGTTCCACCCTGGAACAGCCTAATGACGGTCTCCTAATTGGGTCGCTGAAAGGTGAGCGAGGAAGGCAGCCAGTAGCTCTAGTAAATGGCTTCTTGGTGTTGCTCTCCGAAGGCTGCATTGCACTGCACGATGCACAAACAGTTTAATTGACTTTAAAGGAAAACTGAGATGCTGTTGTGTCTCCTTCAGCTTTTGGGAGAAAGAGGAAGGTTCCTTGGGCTCCCTTTGTCCTGCTTTGCACCCGTGCTACTGCCTGCCAGCTCTGTGCTGGCACTGGCTTGCAGGTCTGTACCTGAGGCTATGAGCGGGTCTGGTCTGCAGCAACGAACTGCATGTAGAGGGACAGGCTCCCTCTCATCTACATAAACAAGTGCTGCTAATCAGTCAGCCTGCTAATGGGTAGCTTGATGTGTAAGTGATACTGCTGTGAGCTCCCCAAGCAGCTGCTCGGACTCTGGGCTGCCTTCCTGGCATTTGCTGGCAGCAGCCTGTGGATGATGCATCTTGCTGGAAGGTGAAAAACTCTCTCCCAGTGGTGGAGAGGTAATGGGAGGATTGCTGGGCAAGGGAGCTGCTCTGCCCATTGGTGCTTCCCCTTGGAACTGGGACTAGCTCTCGTGTTTCAGGGAACACCTGCATTCATCCATGTGTCGGGGATGGTAATTCAAGCTGAAAGTGCAGTGGAACCTCAGCTGAGTCACTGGAAGAACCGCAGAGGAAGAGCACACAGCCCGTTTCCAGACACTTTCCGAAGGGTAACGTGCCTTCTTAGGCAGCCGTCTCTCCCCTCAGCCAGGCGGGCTTGAAGCCTTCTCCTGTTGGTATATTGTGTAGTGGGATCATAGAACAACCAGGTTGGAAGAGACCCACCAGATCATTGAGTCCAACCATTCCTATCAAACACTAACCCATGTCCCTCAGCACCTCATCCACCCGTCCCTTAAACACCTCCAGGGGAGGTGAATCAACCACCTCCCTGGGCAGCCTCTGCCACTGCCCAATCACCCTTTCTGTGTAATTTTTTTTCCTAATGTCCAGCCTAAATCTCCCCTGGCGCAGCTTGTGGCCATTCTCTCTCATCCTGTCCCCTGTCACAAGAGCCCAGCTCCCTCCTCTCTACAACCTCCTTTCAGGTAGTTATAGAGAGCAATGAGGTCTCCCCTCAGCCTCCTCTTCTCCAGGATAAACACCCCCAGCTCTCTCACCCATTCCTCATAAGGCCTGTTCTCCAGCCCCTTCACCAGCTTTGTTGCTCTTCTCTGCACTCGCTCCAGAGCCTCAATCATCAGAGCCCCTGATGTCTCACCTCCTGTGGATATATAGCTTGGGTTTGGATTCTCTAGTGTCTAGAAAGCTGCTTGTGCTGAGTGGAGCATCTCTCCTTACCAGGATATTTATAGCATCTCTCTCTCCCCCACGCAGTTTGTCTGATGTCTAATAAGGGATGATACACTACAGTTTGGAAGGTGCTAATAATGTCTCTCCTCTGCTTGACAGTCCGTTCCCATGAAATTTATAGACTCTGACTGTCTCCGAGACCTCTGTCTCTCTGTCAGATCAGGTTGAAATCTGTTTGCAGTGTCAGAAGTTGCTGGGGAGTGAGCAGAGGACAGATTGATGCAGCAGGGTTGCATATGCTATGCTCTTCTTAGGAAATTAGGCTGAAAATGTGCCCAGCTCTGTTCCTTGCTGATCTGGGGGGGGGGGCAGCTGGGGCTCGCATCACCAAATTGTTAGTTTGGGAAAGCAAGCGGCTTGTGTGGGAGGAAGGTGATGAACTCAGAGGCTACGCAGGAGAAGAACTGCTCTACTCCCAGCTGTCTTGCGTAGGCTGCAGTGCCACGGGCTCTTCAGGCACGTTCGAGCTGCCTTGGGCGACGAGCACAAATGCAGCGTGGCCTCTTGTGAAAAACAGCCCTTGAGGACGATGAACGAGCAAGGCCAGAGCTCCTGGCTGGTGTAAAGAATTGCCCAGCTAAAGGGTAATGAATGCCACAGCAGGAGACAGAGCATTTCTCGGAGGCCATTCATCCCCTTTATCACCCCGCTAACAAGCCCCAAAGCGACTTCAGGGAGACTCCTCTGGCACAGCACCATCCCTCAGCCGTGCTGATGGCTGGGTGCTGGGGGTCAGGAATACATCATGTGGCAGGAGCGCTTAGCGGCAAACCACAGCCTGTCCCTCCCCAGACAACAGCCCCGAGTCTGAGTATCAGCAGTAGGGACTGTGCGGTGACTCTGGTTTTGCTGGTGCAGAGACCATATTCTCCTTTGGACCATGCGTGGTGCCACCTCAGAGGACTGGATGTCAAAGCCCAGCATCAGTCTTTTTTTTTTCAAAGTACTTTTGGGCAGTGAGGGCTTTTCAGCGCCCTTAGGAGGTTTGTTCTATCCAAACTCCCAGCTTGCCCAAGATTTAAGCTTTATAAATTTATAGAAGACCCAACAGGAGTTCGGGGCCGCCGGCACGGAGGTGAGTTGGTTCTGCTTCGCTTGCAGCACAGCTGGGCCTGTGGGGGAGCCTCGTGTGAGGGCAGGAGGGATGTGCTCTTCAGAAGAGCTAATAAAAGCTAATTCATCCCTTTGCTCCGAGACAGTAGGAAGCATTAGTGGCCGTCTGAGCGCCTTCCCTCTGGCTGGGAGCAGAGCGTGTCCTTCCATGGAGGGGAAGGCATCTCTATCAGCAAGAGATGCGCTGTCCGCGACTGCATCAACAGGCAGCCCATGGCGCTGTCTGTAGCCAGCGTCTCTCCTGGGAAGGAAAAAAACCAGCCAGATAACCTGACCGGGTGGGTCTGGGAATGAGGACAGACATCCCTTGGGCACCACACTGAACCTCAGCTCTGAGCAAGTGCGTTTGCCTCTGACCCAGGGCTTGGGGGCACAGCTTGTGGGAGCAGAGAAAAGCACCATCCCTGATTTGATTGGGCTGCAGGAGGCCCCCAGACAGCTTCAGCCATTTGTGCCCCAGCAGGTGACCAAATGGGTTGGAATACACCCCACCTGGAGTATTACGTCCAGTTCTGGAATCCTCAGCATAAGAGGGATATGGAACTGTTGGAATGGGTCCAGAGGAGGCCATGGTTTTGATCAGAGGGCTGGAGAACCTCCCATATGAGGACAGGCTGAGAGAGTTGGGGTTGTTCAGCCTGGAGAAGAGAAGGCTCTGAGGACACCTTAGAGCAGCTTCCAATACCTGAAGAGGCCTACAAGAAAACTGGGGAGGGGCTTTTTACAAGGGCATGGAGTGATAGGATGGGGGGAAATGGCTTTAAATTGGAAGGGGGAAGATTTAGCCTAGACATTCGGAAGAAATTCTTTATGATGAGGTTAGGGAGGCCCTGACCCAGGTTGCCCAGGGAAGCTGTGGCTGCCCCATCCCTGGAGATATTCAAGGCCAGGTTGGATGGGACTTTGAGCAGCCTGATCCAGTGGGAGGTGTCCCTGCCCATGGCAGCAGGGTTGGAAATGGATGGGCTTTGAGGTTCCTTCCAGCCCAAACCGTTCCATGAATCTATGAATCCCTTGAACAAGCACCTCGTGTGCTCGCGTGTTGCTGTGTGTGCGGGTTTGCTGTCTGCCAGCCTGCGTGCTCACCTACCAGAGTGATTTGTGTCTAGAACACCGTGCACAGCGGGGAAGCGCTAAGTAGAGCTAATTGCCGGTAATTGGAAGTTTTTCCTTTTTCCTCCTGTCTGTTTTCATTATTTCTCCTTCTTCTCCTGCAGGTTTAGCTGCTGGAGGAGACACTTTGTCTGGACCGTGGTAAGCATCCCGCATCTCGTGGCAGTGGCAGGCAGGGCTGGGAGAACAGGGGGAGATGAGGAGAAGAGAAACCAACTAAGAGAGGTTGTGTTGTGTTTGGCTGTCCTCAACAAATGCTGGTGGTTTTGTACAGGCCAAAACCAGGAGAAAAGGTGCAAAGCTTTGCAGGAGGAGGGTGCAGAGCGTGGTGGGGAATTGGTTTGTGTCAGCGAGGGCAGAAACAGCAGGAGAGCGTTGTGCACCATGGAGCCAGGTATCTCCTTGAATGCAAGTGGCAAGAGGATTGTAATGCTGTTTTTTCTCTCTATTTTTATCAATAGGCCTCCAAGCAATTTAAAAGGAATGTAACACTGTAGGTAGGAAAACTTCACATCTTGAGGCTTCAGCGACGAGCTCAAAGCCAGCCAGAGGAGCCAAGGCCACCGCCTGTGAGTGCCGAGTCTCCATCATGTGCTCTCATTCCTGGCCTTAAATAGTTTGACCTTAGCCTTTGTCCCAAGCTCCTGCACTGACCAGACTGATGCTGGGGAGCTCACTGGAGGCCGATCTTGTCCCACAGGGTGGCTGGAGGACACGTTGCCTCCCTCTGATCTCTGGGAGGGAGGCACGCTGGTGTGTGAAACGGCCCTTTGAATTTCTAGGAGTGCGCTCTGGTCCCGGTCCGTGAGGCCCTGTCCCTGCCCGGCTCTCTCTGCGTTACAGGACTCATTCACTTACAATCTGGAAACACCTGGCACTTTTTCTTCTTTAGCCAGCACCATTAAATGTCGAGTTGAAGGGAAACACAATACATCACCTTCCTCGTGGGCTGCCATTCAGCCAAGAGTAACAGAGATTAGCCTTCAATCATACGGAGGCTGGAGCTGGAGGAAACCTTCCTGAGGACACGCTGGAGAAACATTTTCATTAGCGGAGGAGAACCTGACAAAGATGAAGTGGCCCTTCACCTTGACTGCTGGACCTCTACCCTGCCTGGCGTTAACAGGACAGGGAATTGCTAACTGAGGAGCTGGTGCCAGCTGCAAGGCTTTACATGCTGCCTGCATCCAGATGTGAGAAACAGCTGTGAGACTGCAAAGCAGCACTTTTATAGACTTCTGTGAATGACTTTGGTTTCGCTTCTGCCTATCAACAAGCGCTTACTGCTGGAAGCGAGCTGTCCCTCTCCATAGAATCATAGAATGGTTTGGATTGGAAGGACCTTAAAGCCCATCAAGTTCCAACCCCACTGCCATGGGCAGGGACGTCTTAAAGCCCCATCCAACCTTGCCTTGAACACCTCCAGGGATGGGGCAGCCACCACTGCTCTGGGCAACCAGTGTCAGGGCCTCCCTACCCTCGTAGTGAATAATTTCTTCTTAATGTCTAGTCTAGGTCATCCCCCCTGCAATTTAAAACCAGTCCCATGTGGGCAATTGAACAGAGGGCATGGGCTGTGAACCACACACCTGAAGGAGCGTGCTAGCATGGGCCATTAAAACATGTCCTTGGGTGATAAGTTCCGCAGGTCCAGGAGGTATCATGAGCTCTGCTTCCTGCTACACTAAGCTGGGTGGAAGTGTCGAAATGCTGGAGGGTCGGGAGGCTCTGCAAAGGGATCTGAACAGGCTGGACCACTGGGCAGAGTCTAATGGGATGAGGTTTAACATGGTCAAATGCCGAGTCCTGCACTTGGGGCACAACAAGCCTATGCAGAGCTACAGACTAGGAGAAGTCTGTCTAGAAAACTGCCTGGAGGAGAGCGACCTGTGGGTGTTGGTTGACAGGGACTGAATATGAGCCAGCAGTGGCCCAGGTGGCCNTGTAGAGAGGAGGGAGCTGGGCTCTTCTCCCAAGTGACAGGGACAGGACAAGAGGGAATGGCCTCAAGCTCCACCAGGGGAGATTTAGGCTAGAGATTAGGAGGAAGTTTTTCATGGAAAGGGTGATTGGGCATTGGAATAGGCTACCCAGGGAGGTGGTTGATTCACCTTCCCTGGAGGTGTTTAAGGCACAGGTAGACAAGGTCCTGAGGGACATGGTTTAGTGTTTGATAGGAATGGTTGGACTCGATCTGATGGGTCTCTTCCAACCTGGTGATTCTATGATTCTATGATTTTGCAAATTTAACAGAACTGCCTTTGTGCTAGTGGAGGCTTTCTCTGCTTCATGGAAAGCTGTTCCACAATGCACAGCCCCCTCTCAAAGGCATCTGCTCTTAGCTTGCATCCCTTCAGGGCCGTCAAGATGTCCAGGATTCACTTCTGCTATTGATGTCTCGGTTGTGTTGGAGAAACGTGCCCTGCACCCCAGGTGGACGCCTGGCACAGACCTGTCTGTCCCAGTTACTGGGAATTTGCCTGTAGGATCCTTGCAGAGAGTGTCTGCTGTGCCCCCCCCCCCTTTGCCTCCCTGGGGCTGCTGTGCTCCTGACAAAGACAGGCTCCATCTCTTTCACTCACAGTTGAAGGCTGCCTCGCCTGGTCCTCTCTGGCAGGTTGGAGGGAAATTGTTTTAATTTGTGTGGCACATTCCTTTGGCGAAAGCGGGGAGGGAGCAGAGTAAAAAAAAAAAAAAACAAAAACAAAAAGAAAATGAACAAAAACCCAGAAACTGACTGTCTCTCTCTTTTTTAACTCCCTGAAGACCATTCTCTCTGTAGGGCTGCCTGCGATACTGCATTAACATCCCATCTCTGTGGTGAAGGTGAGCTCATGCTCAGGACTTCCCCATATTGACTCACAAGGAACCTCATCTCCTCTCCTCACTGTCTAGGTGCCCATCACATGCACAGCCCTCTGAGAAGAGGCTCCCTGGCTCGTGTGGTGTTGGGCTTAGAGATGTTTTCTGGGTTGGGTTTTATCAGAGATGTGATTTGAGCTTCCTGAGAGAGAGGGGACACAGCTGGGCAGCTAGGGCTTTGCTTTAGGACACGCAATCAGGTGGTTGCTGGCTTTGGAGTGTCCTCACGTTAAGATATTTGTCGCTTCTCCCTTTTCCCTCACTGAACTGAGAGCAGCCAAATTTAGAGGAAAAACCTGACTTCTGAGCTTTATTTCCCTGAACCCTTCACCCGCCTTGTCTTCCTTTTTCTCCTGCTATCTCAGCTGGCTGAGTTTCTGTGCCAGCCTATTGAAAGGAAAGACACGTGCTGGTTTACGGAAGGAGAGAGACCTGAGACAGGATAAATCTGGAGGCAATGAGATTGGGGGGAGGCAAGTCAGCTGCTCTGACACTTTTATTATGGAGCTAGGCTGCTTGGGAATGAATCTTGAAGCATACATTACTGGATGACATTTCCACCAGGTCCCAGCAGTAACCTTCACCAAGCCTCACTGCCCAGCCCTGGTCCCAGGGCAAAGGGAGTGAATGTCAGCTGGAAATGCCACAGGCAGGAGAGCTTGATCCACCTTTGATGAGTCTGAAAGCACCAGAAACTCTTCAGGTGACTTCAGCTTACGGCTGCATGTATTGTTTTTCAAGAGAGGTGCTGGCTTGTGTGTGTTTCTCATTCAGAAATGGAGAAGATGCGGCAGAGATGACAATGAAATCCTGCTGAGAATTGCCTAGAAGGATGGATAATTGCAGGAAAATATTACCCTGTGTCTCTGGAAAAGAAAGATCTTGCTCAGTGTTGAGGTACTGACTCTGCTTTGTGCAGGGGTTGGAGGCCAGCAGAGATTCCAGGTCACAGAGGGGGCTGGGCAGAGTTTGATACCCTCTCCACTCCCTTTCGCCTATCACTGTCAACTTCGATTTCACATCAAGAGGATGATGTTATGGCTGGCGGTGACAATAGCAGAATGTCACTGGCAGAGGTGAAATCTTTCCCTCCGTGAGGGTGCTTCTTCCTTTCCCTTTCTCTTGGCTTACATCAAGGACCGCTGGCTCCGATCGGGGCGTGCACACATGGTGCCCGGGGGACGATGGATACAGTGCTGAGCCTCACTTGTCTCGCTGTGTTGGTAAGCAGCTCTGTGTCACTGACACCTCTTTGCTGGGTGACCTAGGGCAGAGGGGAAACCTTGTCACTGTCTGAGACAAATTGGGGCCATTGGGAGCTGCCGTGGTTGCCGTCACATTGCGCGGAGCGGTGCTTTGCCATGCTTGCACCCTTGTACCCGCAGGACATCTGCCAGGGGTGTCCTTTCAGATCCCTGAGGGCCATCCGTGCTCAGGGTCTGAGAGGCAGACAAGTGTGTGTTGGTGGTTAATGTTCTCCACAGGCTGTCTCTCGACCTCTCTAAATGGGAGCTAATCTCGTAGAAGAGTGCCTGTGCCCAAACTGCTCCAGCGGCCCTTCTGCCAGCTTTCTGTCCTCAAGGGCCAGTTCAGCAAAGCCTCAGTGCTGTTCTGGCTCCAGATTTCATTTTCCAGCTGGTTACAGAGGAAAGAATGAAGGCAGCTGCTCCTGCCAGGCCAGGCTAGTAAACAGAGGCAGTGGACGGGCCTCTGTGCACTTCAAGATCCAAGAGTTTAATCTGATTCTGGTTCTCTATTAGCCCTGGTCCTGTCCTGCATCTTTTCCAGCTGATGCCTGGCTCTCTCTTTGTTTTGTTGGGTTTTATTCTTTTTTCCCCCTCACATTATGAAAAATGGCTTTGCAATCTGCATCTGTCAGGAGTCGCCGCGTCGGGCGTACGGCTCAGTGAATATACAAATGTGCGGTTGGATCGTGGCCCCCTCTGACAGGCCAGAGATGGATACCAACCGTGCAGGAAGAAGACTGTGTTCCCTTCCTTCGCTGCTGCTGCCTCTGATGGTTGTTTTTCTTATCCCAAGGAGGTGTGGGAATCGCCTTTGGGAGCAGCGCTTCCTTCTGCTCTCGCTTCTCCTTGCCAAGGTTCAGTTCTCTGCCATCCATCATCAGACAAATCTTCTCCTCGCTCACTCATCTCAGCCGTGGATGGGGAACGTCAGGGAAGGGGCAACCATTTTAACCTGTTTTTCACCACCAATCTTTTCCCTCTCTCTTTTGTATCTCACCTTCCAGGACCATGAGAAGCCAGTTCCCAGACTGAAGCTCGAGGACACTCGCCTTCTTCTGCTGGTCCAGGTGCTTTTTGAGAGAGGTAAGGATGAGGTAGAGAGGAGGGGACTGTCTGACTTCACCCAGGTGGATTGAAATATAATTTTGAATGAAGCTTTCAGCTATGTTGTGCAGGACTGCATGTACTGAAAGCACCCTAGCGCTCCGACATATCTCACTGCATCCCCTTTCCCTGCTGTAAATGGCCAGCACTGTGGGGCTCTGCAAGGAGGAACGCACCAGCTATGAGATGCTCTGGTGCCAGAACACTGCAGGGTCCCCTAGGTCCCCAAAGGGAGATGACAGCCTGTCTTGACACCCGTGGCTTATCTCACCTCCTCCTGCCCCTCGGTTTCATGCAATCTGGTCCATGAGCTGCTTCTCTGGCCTAAACGTACCAAGAAGCTGTCAGCCAGGTGAGCTCAGAGGAGCAGGCAGGCAGAAAATGAAGCGAGGCTCTCCATGCTCTTGCCGCAGCTATCTGGTCAAGGAGGGGAAGTTTCTGGGGGGGCGGCCCCCCACTTTGGCAGAAGGAGAGAGCAGGCAGCTTGAGCTGAGCTGGTTTTTTTGACAAGCAGATGGATGTTCAGCGGGGGCCCAAGAAAACCCTCTTGCTTCAGGCTAGCTGCAAGCCCTACAGACCAAAGCATTGTGCTGACACGAAAAAAAAAAACATCGCTCCATTGATGCTCATCCTGAATTACCTCTTTCAGGCACCTGATTCAGGAAGCATTCGCCATCCCCTCCTGCCACTGGCTCCCTGGAGAAGCCAGCTGCCTGCTTATGACCAAGCGAGGATGCGGCAGGAGCTGTTGAGCAGTGAGGAAGGCGAGCGATGGCAGATTCTTCTGGCGTCTCCACACCGCAGGGCTCTTGGCGAGCGAGCGCGCATCTGCTTTGAAAGCTCTTAGTGCTCCTGCAGGTGGGAGCCAATTTGTCTGCTTTCCTGCCCAGGTACCATCTGTTTGTAGGATTGTCTGTGCGGTGGATGAGCACAATGGGGATGGGGAAGGGAAGGGGATGCCGGGCTGGGAATGATGAACCTCAAACTTTCCTTGGGTAACTTCAGCGCTTCTGGCTGGCATCGCTCCCTCTCCCTTGTGTCGCTGCAGGGAAGTCACAACCTGTCATTTGCTGTTCCTGGAGCGTGATAGGGAGCCGAGGCACCGCTAATAGCAAACTATCGTTTTAATGCTAATTTTCTGCTGGGGGAGGTTCAGCCTGGCTGGAGGGAGCCCATTAGCAGATGGCGAAGGGGATTGTTCTGCACCTCGAGAAGAGACTTCCAGAGGGTTGATAATTAACCACCACTGGGAAAACTGGTAGCACGCACTGGGGTCAGTCTCTGTGGGCGTGGGAGGCAGAGGGATGCTTTGTTCCGAGTCGCCTTCCTGTAGAGGTTTCTCAAGGCTTTGTCATGAATTTGGTGTTTGCTGTGTGTTGCCAGCCCTCAGTGCATCGTGAGCAAGGGGATGCTCAGAGCGCTGACAGGGCTGCACCTGGCGCCGTGATTCTCCTCTCGGCAAAGGAGCCAGAATGGTTGGGTTTAGCTACTGTCTTTTCGTGAGGAGCTTCCCAGTTCAGGATCTGGGACATTCATGTTGGGTGATAGGATTCAAAGCAGGGAGATTTTTAAGCCATTCTTGAGATACCAAGAACAAAAAAAGGAAACCTGCCCTTTTGCCACAGGAACAAGCTCAGCTGCACCAAGCTGGAGAGCCGGCAGGAGAAACCGGTGGCTGAGTTTGGAGACATGAAGGAAACAGAACCGTTTCCTTGCACTTTACAGAGGCAGGAGGTCCTACATCCAACCTCTGGATCAATCTTCTCTAGCCATGCTTGCCAAATGGAAGAGCCTGGGGTAATTGCCTGGGAGCTCCTGGAAAGTCTGAAGAGAGGTGACTGTTTGCAGTAGGACTGTAGGGACTGCTTGGGATTGTGTCAGCAGCAGTCAGAGGGGTTCCTCTTCCATTCTTAGACCTGCTTAGAACCCTTGGGGCTAAAAGGACATGCAG
This sequence comes from Piaya cayana, assembly GCA_013389865.1. Lineage (NCBI taxonomy): Eukaryota > Metazoa > Chordata > Aves > Cuculiformes > Coccyzidae > Piaya > Piaya cayana. The sequence goes on along the minus strand of WAAB01022143.1, from coordinate 35,112 downwards.
TGCCTGACTGAGAAGAAGGTAGTTTTCTGCTACTGAGGGGTGGCACTGTTTCAAGTCAGGACTTCAGGGATCTCCTGGTCCTGGGACTTGATGATCCAGTGGATCTCTTCCAACCTGGTTGTTCTATGATTCTATGATTCTATGATTCTGTGATTCTGTTCCTCCTGAATTCTCACCAGCCTCTGCTGATCTGGATGTCGTGGTTTAACTGAGATGGGGAAGAGAATTGGGAAAATGAGAAAACTCGTGGGCTGAGATAAAAACAGTTTAATCATAGAATTATAGAATCACCAGGTTGGAAGAGACCCATTGGATCACCGAGTCCAACCGTTCCTATAAAACACTAAACCATGTCCCTCAGCACCTCGTCCACCCGTCNCCCTGTCACTTGGGAGAAGAGCCCAGCTCCCTCCTCTCTACAACCTCCTCTCAGGTAGTTGTAGAGAGCAATGAGGCCTCCCCTCAGCCTCCTCTTCTCCAGGATAAACACCCCCAGCTCTCTCAGCCGTTCCTCATCAGGCCTGTTCTCCAGCCCCTTCACCAGCTCAATGTGTAAAATGAAAGTCACTTACCCAGGAAAAGCAAAATGAGGAATTCATTCCTGACTTCCCACTAGCAGGCAGGCGTTCAGCAGGGCTACATCACACGTCACAGGTGCCTGGGAAGATAAACACCATCACTCCAAGCGATCCCCTCTTCCTCCTTCTTCCCCCTGGCTTTATATGCTGAACATGACATCTTATGGTGTGGAATATCCCTTTGGTCAGTTGTCCTGGCTGGTTTCCATTTCAGCTTCTTGTGCTCAGTGTGAGGAGCAGAAAGGGCCTTGACTCCGTGCTCAGCAGTGACAAAAACATCCCTGCGTTCTCGACACTGTTTCCAGCACAAATCCAAAACACAGCCCCATCCCAGCTACTACAGAAAACATTAACTCTATCCCAGCCAAAGCAGCACTTGAGATCACTGGCTTCATCATTTCATATGGAAGAATGTGTGGATTTTTAAGACCACATCAGGGCCATTTCAAAAACCATTTTGCCATCTAGCACAGAGGCAGTGGAGGGACAAAAGCAGATACGAGCAAGGGAGCAGTAACTGGTTAAGTGGCAAAGGGATGGGAAGCCAGGAGGGGACCAGCCTGCCAGGAGGGCATTAACAAGAGGGGGTTCACTACTATGAGGTGCAACCCAGGGTGGAACATGACTCAGTGTTTTGAAGGAGCTATTTCCATCTGAAAAAAATGGCTTCTATCTTTCCTAGAGCCTCTTCCCCACATAGGGTGGGGAGAGAAAGAAATAAGTGAAGAGCTACTTTTTCCTAGCAGAAGAGAACCAAACGAACTTTCCCTCAGGTAGCTGAGCGAGGTAATCGGTGCCGTATGTATTCCTGAGAATAATACAATCGAGTGGTTGAGGGAAAAATATTAATAAAAAAAATAGCCTTGCTTTCCCCAGTTCAGCACTCTGAATAATGAGCTACGAGCTGGGGGGGAGCTCCCGGGAGTGGCGCCTGCGTGCAGAAGATGGACACAACAAGTGTCTCAGATGGGCTGATATCTGAAGCCATCTCGCTCTAATTTTCTACATCAGTGAGAACACGGCATGGTGCCATCGATCATAGTCAGCCTCCCCTTGGAAAGCCGTCTCCTGCCTTGCCGTACTGTGGCATCCCCCCCACTGCTCCTGCCCCTGCTGAGGGCCAGCAGCACCCACAGGCAGGGTCTCTCCTGCGGGGTTTCTTCTTTGTTGTGTTTGGGCCTGCTTGTGTTTCTACCTTTCTCCTTCCTCCACACCTGGTACGTGTTCCTCACCGGTGCTTTACTTGCAGACTGCAGCTCTCCTTCCTGGAGTCAGAAAAGGCCAAATACTCCTTTTATCCCTGGTGAGGAGAAGGTGTGGGGCCGCTTGTCCTGGGCTAATAGCCCTTGCCTGCTGCCTGGAGGAAGGATGGAGGTGGTTTTGGTGCCTGTGGTGCTTGTCTAGGGGTGGGGAGGTCAGATTTCGCAGCTCCCTTGAGGCTGCTGCTGCAGTAAGGGCTATCAGGGCATGTTCTAGGACATGCTGGTTCCTTCACCCCAGCTCTGGGCATGGGGCAGCTGACAGAGCTGTTATTCATGCTGGGCTGGTGCTGTGATGCAGCAGCTCTTGGTTTCTCCTTTTGTGAAGTTTCCTGCTTCTTCCAGGCTTGGCTGTATTGCCACCAGATCCAAGGGCACCTCTGTGGCAGGAGTGCTGGTGCTGGGTGCCCTCCTCAGCAGGTCCAGGCTAGATGCTCTCCTAAGCTGGCTAGAAGGCTATGGGACAGAGGGCTGTGCTTATGGCTCTTTATTCTACTGCAATGTGGATGCAGCTGGTGGGTTTGATGGCTCTTGCTTCTCCATCTCTCTTGTGCTAGATTGGATGCTCTTGCTCAGCTGTGGTGGCTCTTGGACCTGCTGAAGCCTGACTAGCCGATGGCAGTTGTCACGACACCATTTCTGGCTCCGTGGGCTCAGGCACCAGCTAGAACCCAGGACCGTGCTTGCTCGAGCACAGCTCTGAACAGAAGCATCTTCTGAATAAATCCATGCAATTGCCACCTGCCTCTCAGCTTCTTATACTGGTTTCTCGGAGCTGCCGAGGATCCTTGACCTCTCTTTTCAGGCATGGTTTCCTGCATGCATCAACCCTGTTTCGGTGTCATGGAGCTATTGCTGGCTTCTGGAACAGCAGCTTTGTTTACCTCGCAAATGCCTGCCCTTTCTGTAATGAGCCGTTAATTCACCCTGGTTTATACAGTGCTCAGAGATACCTGGAGCAAGGAAGGTGTGCATGAAACCACCCCCTAAGCTGCTCTCTGGACCGGGGTTGCCCGTCTCCTGGAGATGTAAAATGGGGAGGACAAGAGGGATGAGATTTGAAATGGGGAATAATTACCTAGCAGGGTGAAAGGGGCTGACTGGGTTGGAAACCGCTGGGAGCTGACATGCAGGCGCAAGTGAGCGGCTACGGCAGGCAGGCAGGGCAGCGGGATGAAAGATGGTTTTTTAAAGCATCTGCTTTCCTCTCTTCCTCTGCTTTATAACCTGTTTTTATAGAGACTGCAGAAGGAACGCATTTTTTTTATTAGCAGCTTGGGAGTGGAGAGTAATAAAGATTAATTTTTTAAATAATTCCTTGCATTATCTTTTAATTTCCTGTGGCAGGGTTTGACTTTTAAATCTGCAAATGGAGTCAACTGCTACTGTGCTCGTCGGTTCGGAAGTGGCAGCTGAGGGAGCTGTGGGACTCAATGAAGGTGAGAGTGGCCCCAGCATTGAGTCCGGAGTCTCAGCCTCCCCTGGGCTGCCCACAGCCACCTCTGTTCCCTGACTGTAAAGACCCGTTCAGGTCTGGAGCACTGGGCTGTGTCTTTGTCCCAGGAGATCTAATCCATGCTGTAGCTCGTAGTGACCATTTTGCTTTCTTCTTTTGATGATAATGATGGTTTCTTGAGGAGGGAGATGTGACTGGGAGATGTTCACTGTGTTCAGTTGTGGGCCCCTCACTGCAAGAAGGGTGTTGAGGCTCTGGAGTGAGTTCAGAGAAGAGCAAGGAAGCTGGGGAAGGGGCTGGAGAACAGGCCTGATGAGGAACAGCTGAGAGAGCTGGGGGTGTTTATCCTGGAGAAGAGGAGGCTGAGGGGAGACCTCATTGCTCTCTGCAAGTGCCTGAGAGGAGGTTGTGGAGAGGTGGGAGCTGGGCTCTTCTCCCAAGGGACAGGGGACAGGACNNNTCTATGATTCTATGACAGCCGTGCCCTTCTGCTGTGGGTGATGTGTCCTTATCGGCCGCCACCCAGGACAGTGTGTGCTGCTGGGACCAGGGATGAGATGCATGAGATGGTGGGCACAGGGGTTGTCCAAACCAACTGGGATCCGCGGCGGTCTTGCTGGAGCTAGTGGGAGATGGTCATGGGACTGGGAGGAGATATTAGGAAGTAATAAGAAGGAAGCAGTCGCAGGAGAAGGGTTTGAGGTGAGACAGAGAAGTGGCAACGCTGTGGTTGTGATAGTGACTGTCCACAGCCTCCACCCCAGCCTCCGTGACGCTCTGCGAGCCTTTAACCTGCTCAAGGCTGGCTTACAGCGCAGCGAGGCCACCTTCACTGGACCAGGTGGCCTCACATGCCCTGAAAGGTGCCCACAGCAAGGTGGGCACTGAAGCTGGGCAGAAGTGATGCCTGGCATGCAGAGACCCCCCCATCCCAGCTTACTTTGACCACTGACCTCTTCACAGCTTGTTCTTCATCATATGGCCATGCTGACTGCTTGAGTTTGCTCTGAAGTCCTGATCTCTCTGCAGAGCAAGTGGTGGAGGCAGAGAGCAGCCGTTGTGGAGAACCCGGCCTGTGTGGACAGGAGCATTTTGGCTGATATGAAAGCAGCTGTCGCTCAAGTTTGTCGAGTGGCCTTTGGGAAGATGAGCAACGTGGGGAGTGTTGACCGTGTCCTGAAAAGGCATTTCACTGGACTGCATCACTCCTATGTGGGAACCAGGAATGGGATGAGGGGTTTTGGAGACGTCTGGGGATGGGGAAGAGCCAAATTGTGTATGGGATTGCTGTGACCCAGACAGCTCCTGGCTCCCTCTGACAGATGCCATCTGGAGCAGGCTCTGTGCACGCCTCGGGGACTGCGTGCCTTGGCAGCCCTCTGATGGCCAGCTCTGCTGATCCGGCGTGGGAGGACTGTGCTCTCCTTCCTCAGACTGTGTCTCTGCATGGCTGGAAGATCCGCTCTGCATCATGGCAGAGGGGCTCCAGACTCGATCCTGCCTCACTGCTGCTCCCATGTCTCCCCTTGGGAAGAGGAGAAGCTCACCTCATCCCATCCCCAGGTATGGAGGTGGTTGCCCCATGCCAGGTCAGCTGTATTTGTTGGAGTTTTGCTGGGCAAAGCTGCCCTTGATGAGCTCTGGGTTTGCAGGGGGATGTGGAGTGGTCTGGAATGGAAGTTGTGAGACTGCCTGGCACCAGCCGTCCCGCTCGCTGCAATAATTGTGGTTTGGGTTCTCATTTTCTGCTTAGGCTGCAGGCTGATATCTTGCCCTGCTGGCCAGGCTTCATCCATCCTGGTCCTCTGGTGTCCAAGGAAGTGACAAAAAGCTTTGGTGCATGTGGCTCGTGCCTGTTTTGGGTGGGAAAACACATTCCTCACCCCTCTTTTTATATTTTCTGTGTCATGGGCATAAAAAAGGACCCTGCCCTCTGCCAGCAGGACAAGACAGAATTGTCTTATGGATGCTCTTGATCTCAGGGGGAGGGAAACTGAGGCACAAAGAGGTGGCTTGATGCCTGTACCACACACACCCCTCGGGACCGTGCAGCTGTGTGCAGCTGCTGAACCCCTTGTCCCAGTGAATAACCCCAGAGTTGTGCTTTTCTGCCACAAGAAGGATCATTTGCTAGAGTTACTGGGGTTCAGGAAAACTTGGGGGGCAGTTCCCAGCTGTCAATATCTGTCCAAAAGAAGAAACCTCGCCTGTTGCGGTGGGTTCTTCTTGCGTTTTTCCTTCTGAAGTCACATAGAGAAAAATGGAAATAAAGAGCAGCAGGGAGAGAGCTGTTAAAAAAGCTTAAAGCTGTCACAAGGCAGTGCTTAGTTTATGAGCAGTGAAGTATACAAATAAGTTTTTGGCTTGTTGGTCGGAGCTGAGGAGCAGGGGTTTTTTTTGTGTGATAAATATGTTTTATGAGCCTTTTATGGGATTTTTTAAAACGCCTGTCCCAATAAATTATTTACTGGGGTAACAGAAGATGGAGGGAATTGTTACAACTGTATCGCTGAGCATCTAAATCCCAAACTTTACTGGGGTGGAAGGACCCTCTGAATTCCCATGGTCTTATAAAAAATGGTCCAGATATACTGTTTGTCTGCAACGTTCCTCTGGAGGCCAGGTCCCCAGCCAGCCCCAGCACTCAGAACGTCTCCAGGAGGTCCAGGACACCAGATTTCAGCCCCTCAGCATCTGCTTCTGGAGGTGGATAGCACTTCCCTCCACCCCTGGCTCTCACAGCTGTAAATCTCCTGATAGTCTCTGACTCTTTAAGTTTCCAGAAGGTCTCAGAAGCACAATGGTCCTTCCAGGTGTGAAATGGGAAGTAGAAATCACTCACAAAGCAGCGAGGATTTTGAAGAATCCCCTTAGCCCCTGCCAGGCGGGCTGGAAAGGCTGCCACATAGTCCTGCAGATCTTGGGGCATCTTTCTACCTCAGATGTCCACGTGGGAACGTTCCTCCCTACTTGGTATTAGCTGCTGCACAAGGTTCTGCTCGCTGCTGGCCTGGTCTCCGTGGCAAACGGGCTGAAAATAGCCTTTGTGGAGGTGAAATAAAACTTTATGGCGTTCCAGCCACAGTCTATAAATACATCTCTTGGGGGATTGGACCAGGCTTTAAGAAGTTCTGTAACTCTCCTTCTCTGCTCCTTCCAAGGAGATGGAAGAAAGAAAGGGCTGGAGTTCCCACCAAGGGTCTCTGCCTCAGGACAGGGCGAATACTTTGGCTGCATCCTGGACTTTCTATAAAGAGTAGGATTAGATGTAACCCCTGGTAGGGTTTAAAAGACGTAGAGTTGTTAATGCAGTGGTTTTTGTAAGGACTCTGGTCGAGAAAAAAAATGCATCCCTGTGTGGTTAAGCTGGTTATAAATAAATTTAGATGGGGTTTTAGAAGCAGTTTCTGAGGCTTGAAAGAGATCACTGTGGAGTGGCCTTCAAAAGGGATGGTGGGTGGGAAGGGACAGACACTGTTTCAAGATAGCTCTCAGTATTCATGGGGTGGATTATTCATTCAGAGCCCTTCCAGAGGGAAGAGTCCTTGCGCATCTGATGTGTTGAAGTGAGACCGGATTGATCTTTGTTCATGCTGTCTTTAGCTTCTATTAATACTACGCCTCAGGGCGTCTGCTGTCCTCCACGGGGTCCAGGGAGGAATCCTCATCTCCACCGATGCTCACTTTGGCTCCTGGATTTGGTGGTGGTCCTGTCTTGTCTCTGAGGTGGTGGAGAGTGGCCACAGTGGAAACGCATCTGGGGACGGGGAGTAGTTTCGCTGGTCAGCCAGCAAGGGAGCACAGGACTTTAATTGGCTTCCTTAGATCTTACAGTTCTCTGAAATAACTCCTCTGCTGTTACAAAGCCCCAGGAAATTCATGGAGTCATTAATCTTCCTCCTTTGCTTGCCGTGCCACGTGCCATGTAGAGGTTTGCACTTCCCTTGGGCTGGTCCTGCAACCTGGGGCATGGCCGTTTCTCCAAACCATTTGGTCTAACAGAAACACTGGGATGGAGATCCTGGATGTCCCGAGCTGCCCTTCTGAGCTGTCCTAAGCCTGGAGAGAAGGCAGGCGGTAGGAAGGGGGCTTGCTCCTCTCATCTAGGAACTGGGCCAGCAGGGACAGACCCAAAGCATCCATTCTCCTGGCCAGTGCCTGCCAAAGTTTTGGGGCACGTTGGCTGCACCCCAGGGGCTGGTGCCCATCTCTGCGGTGCATCCTGGCGAGTGGGCCAAGCTGGGCTGAGGCCTCCAAGCCCATTAAGGCTCCAGCATGGGAAAGGTTTAACCTAGAGCCGTGTGTTTTAATGGAGGATGTTTGCTAGGGTCATGGCGGTGTGGGTTGGCTTTTATGCTGGCAGAATCATAGAATAGTTTGGGTTGGAAGGGACCTTAAAGATCATCTAGTTCCAACCCCCCTGCCATGGGCAGGGACACCTCCCACTCGCTCAGGCTGCTCAAGGCCCCATCCAGCCTGGGCTTGAACACCTCCAGGGATGGAGAGGGGGACTAGGGGTGAGAGGAGGCTTCTCACTGCAGGGAACAGAGGCTGGTTCAGTTCTGATGTTTGCTTTAGAGAAAAAAAAATGACGCATCCCCTCATGTCCCTCTTACTAATTGTAAACATGGCCTGCCACTTTGGCAATGGATGTTGTAAATTTAAATGAGGATTAAGCCAGCACGGGGCAGGCGTAAGGAGCCCAGATGATGTGTGTAGGGCAGGCTTAGCAGCTTCTCCCGCTCGCCCCAGACTGCGCAGCGCGACTCCACTGACTTCGGTGGCATTTCCTCCTGGCTCGTCTCCTCATGATGGGAATTGGACTGCACGTAATTGAAAAGGATGGGGCGTCTGCCAGCAGACTGCGAGCCGCGTTCCCCTTGGCAGCTTGAGCTTGCTGGTGGAGGACAGGGCAGACGGGCTGGGGTGGACGCCCGCCTCAGGGGGCGGCGAGCAGCCTCAGCATCACCGGCCATCCCAAATCCATCTCCATCTGAACCTCTTTGGATATAGCTCCCCGTTGCGCAGGGCTTGTCCGCGCCCAGAAGGGCACTGCTGTCTCCAGCTGCTGTCGCACGAGCGGTAATTTGCTCTCGTTTGTGATCTCCCCCTCGCTGGCACCAGGACAGACATGTGCATAACTGCTCCTCCGAGCAGCTTTCTGAAGCAAGAACTTGATCTTGATAAGCATCCTGTGATCTGGCTGCCTGTTGCTGACCCCGGGCTTTGCACCACCGCGCCTCCCTGGGCCCGAGCATCAGTCAAGAGGAGCCGAGGGAGGTAAAAGGCACCTGGGATTTGCGCAGTCCCGAACGCTAACGAGAGCTCGGCGTGCGCGGACGGTACAGCTGCCCTTGCTGTAAGGCCAGTGATCAAGACACGAGGGCCTTGTAAATCCGGCACCTACAAAGACGTGGGGAACAAAGCAGGGCAGGATCTGCATTTCAAAGTGTTGTTGCTATGAGCGTGCAGTGAGCAGACGCGTGCGCCTGCCCGCCTGCCGCCAAGGCGGAGAGACGAAGCTGTTTGAACTACGGGCTCTGGGAGCCCGTAACTGCCAGCTCCACTTTCAGGGCACGGTTAAAGGAAAGCTTTGTAACCTTGCGCTAATTAAACAGTGCTGAGCCTGGGAGGTGATGATGCCTGGCGAGCGCGACTGTGCTGAACAGGGGCTGCGTCAGATGATGATGTTTTGAAACCAGGCTCCGCTTTCAAGTGTACCTGGTCCCTCACCTGGCCACTAATGACAGAAACGTCCCTGCTGCTCAATCAGGCCTGGCCGTGCCAGCACTAGGAGACCCTCCTAGGGAGNCCTCTCCACAACCTCCCTTCAGGTATTTGTAGAGAGTAATGAGGTCTCCCCTCAGCCTCCTCTTCTCTAGGCTAAACAGCCCCAGCTCTCTCAGCCGCTCCTCATAAGGCCTGTTCTCGAGCCCCTTCACCAGTTTCGTTGCTCTTCTCTGGACACTCTCCAGAGCGTCAACATCCTTCTTGTGGTCCTACCTTAAAAAGCCTTTGGTCCAGGCAGGGTGGGCACTCATAGGAGTAGGAGGTGAAAGAAAATCCAGAGAGGATGGAATGATTTGGTTTTGTCTTCTAGTTATAGCAAAGATTAAGTTTGGAACGACTGGATACAGCCAGAGCTCCAGCCTGGCCTCTGTCACTGGACAGCCCACAGTCAGTGGGCTCCTTCACTCCATACAGCTTCTTTTTTAAAAAAAAAATTGGTTTGGTTTGGCTGTGAATTGTTATTTCTCGTTGGTATTTTCTAGAAGGTGGGTGGTTTCCGACATTATAGCACGATTTTCATTTCTCTGCCTTGGCCAACTCAGTGGGGGATGGAACATCTCCTCCCCAGCATCCCGCTGGCTGCCGTCATGCTCCCAGAGCAAATGTTTTGCTGGGGGAAGAAGGAGCATCAGCAAATCCCAATTTCTGAGTGACTCCAGCCTGCCTTGCCTGGCGTGGAGTCGTGACATGCTCAGTTTGCGGATGTCCCCGAGCGATGGATTGAGCAGAATTCTGCTGTCCTTGGAAGCCCTGCTGGCATCCAGACCCTCAGAACCGAGACCGGGAGCAGGATCCTGATCTCTGGCTTGTGTTGAAACCTTGCAGTGCCTCAAAGAGGCTGGAAGGAGGGGCAGTTAGAGGGGGAGATGCTTCCTCTGGGAAGCAAAATAAAACAGAGCGAGGCAGCAGCTGGACGTAGCAAAGACGACAGCTTAATGTTGCCCCCCTGCCCCCATCACCAAATTGAGTGGGAAGCAAGGACGGTTTTTATGAAGAAAACTGTTTCATATTCGTCCAGGTCAACCACCTGTCTGGGTCACTGGAGTGCAGTTATTTACATCTCAGAGGGCACCATCAGGGAAATAAAACCAAAAAGAAAGATGAAAAATCCCATCTGTGCTGCTCAAAGCAGCTCGGTTCACTTGGGCCGTGGTCCAGAAAAGCACTTAAGCGTGCACGAACGCCTCCCTGGGCAGCAGCGTGTGGCATCCCTGCCCGGGGCAGGTCAGCAGGGGGTTTGCTGTTGACGTTTTTAGCCCAGGCATCGTGGTGAGGAGCTAGGGATACCTTGGTCTTGACTCCCTCTTTTGCATCATCCTCGTGAGATCTTATGCAAGGTAGCCCCTCTTGGCGATTCCTGATTTGATCATGGCTGAGCCAGGGCTGGGAAATTACTATACTGTGATTCTAGTTTTGTTCCTTAAGTGTCACTGCCTGGGAGACATTGAAATCTTACTGGAACTGAGGACTTGCTCTTTCCTACTGGGATGACTGGGATGATGGGTGGAAGTGTGGATCTGCTGGAGGGTAGGGAGGCTCCGCAAAGGGATCTGAACAGGCTGGATCCATGGGCTGAGACCAGTGCGATGAGGTTTAACAAGGCCAAATGGTGGGTCCTGCACTTGGGGCACAACAACCCTGAGCAGCTCCAGACTAGGAGAAGTCTGTCTAGAAAGCTGCCTGGAGGAGAGGGACCTGGGGGTGTTGGTGAACAGCCGACTGAACATGAGCCAGCAGTGTGCCCAGGTGGCCNCTGAGGGGAGGTTGTAGAGGGGAGGGTGCTGGCCTCTTCTCCCAAGTGTCAGGGGACAGGATAAGAGGGAATGGCCTCAAGCTCTGCCAGGGGAGATTTAGGCTGGACATTAGGAACAAAAATTCACAGAAAGGGTCACTGGGCCCTGGCAGAGGCTACCCAGGGAGGTGGTTGATTCACCTTCCCTGGAGGTGTTTAAGGGATGGGTGGACGAGGTGCTGAGGGACATGGTTTAGTGTTTGATAGGAACGGTTGGACTCAATGATCAGGTGGGTCTCTTCCAACCTGGTTGTTCTATGACTCTATGATTCTATGATTCTATGATTCTATGACTGGAGGCCTGCAGGACATCACCCTGAGGTAGGACAGCTTTCCTCAGAAAAACAGGTGCTTCGGGGTTGCTGGGTTACAAAATCAACTTTCTTCAGTCATAGGACTGGCCTTGAGCCAGTCTCCCTTTCAAGGCTGCACCTATGCTGTTTTGCTCCTGCACCCACAGAGACCTCAAGCAGAGTTGCTAGCACTGATGTAGCTGTGGGACCTGCATGGGACCAGATCCTTTCCAAAACACCCATGCTGGCAGGAAGCTGAGGGTTAGATGAGCTTCTCCTTTGGCTCAGAGCACTCCGACAGGTGTCAGAGTGATGGTGAGCAGCTCCATGGCTGAGACCAGAGCTGGACCCTATGTGTTCTACCCCTATGGAGTGTCGCATCTTCAGCGCACGGTTGCGCATACGCTGCTTTACAAACCTTGGCAGGGTCATTAAGGGAGGAAAGGAAAGGAAAAAGCAAAGGCTCCAAATGGATCCCAGAGGGATTCCCTGTAGCAATTAGCTTTATACTTGAAAACATATTTCCAATCTTTACTGCCTGCTCTTGGTATTTGAAATAATTTTCTACCCGATAAACCTTAGCAGCCCCCAAAACATAATTTTAGCGATTCATTAATTAACAACAAGGCGACCCAATGGTTCAAAAGCTGAGCAAAACCCAACGCATGCATTAAGCAGCAAAGTTCCTGAGATGCTCACCGGGGCTGTGCGCAGATGCAAGTGTTTTATGTAGGACATCAGCTAAAGCCCGGTGGGATGGCTGGAGCGCAGGGCACTCTGGGGTCTCATTTTCTGGCTGGCACCTTCTGTGTTGGGCAACAACATTGGGATTTGAGAGGATTTGAGCTCTCGCAGAGCTCTTGTTTAGTTTTCAGTCCTTTGTAATGAAGAATTTTGGATATCTATTAGGTTTCGGGAGGTTTTTAAATCTGAAAAGCCCCACTTAACATTCCTGGTGCATTGTAGCAGGGAATTTCAGGAGTTAGTGCAGTATACCCTTGAGCTGCTGTGGAGTCGCCCACCTTCCCTTTCCTTTGATATACATCCCCGTGAGCACCTTAACCAGCAGGACCAGCTGAAAATCCCCGGTGAATCCTCACCCCTGGCTCCCTTGGCAGTAATTCACGTTGGAGGGAAACGCAAACCCACAGGCGCTCAATTGCTTCTGAGGATGCAAACCCTTCAGAGCTTGTGAAGGCTCCTGGGCCGGTGAGGACATCAAGGGGAGGAAAGATGGACTCGCTGTGGTGGATGGAGCTGGTGCACATAGGGCTGGGCTCCCCTGAGCCCAGTTAACCCAGTCCCAGATCCCTTTGGGATCGACTCCTGTCCCGCTCTTGCAGGGCATGGGTAAAGGTTGGGGGAGCATTGCCACAAGGAGGTTGGATCTGCTCCCCATGGGGTTCTGCCAGGGGCGGTCTGGAGACTGTTGTGGGCTGGTGGAGACTAATGTGCTGCTGTGATGCCTTCATCAGGTCTCAGTATTTGGGAAATACTTTAACAAGGCCAAGTGCTGGGTCCTGCCTCTGGGGCACAACAACCCTGAGCAGCTACAGACTAGGAGAAATCTGTCTAGAAAGCTGCCTGGAAGAGAGGGACCTGGGGGTGTTGGTCGACAGCCGACTGAAAATGAGCCAGCAGTGGCCCAGGTGGCCAAGAAGGCCAATGGCATCCTGGCTCATATCAGAAACAGTGTGACCAGCAGGGCCAGGGAGGTTCTTCTCCCTCTGNAGGCTGGACATTAGGAAAAACTTTTTCACGGAAAGGGTCATTGGTCACTGGCAGAGGCTGCCCAGGGAGGGGGTTGATTCACCTTCCCTCGAGGTGTTTAAGGGACGGGTGGACGAGGTGCTGAGGGACATGGGTTAGTGTTTGATAGGAATGGTTGGACTCGATGATCCGGTGGGTCTCTTCCAACCTGGTTGTTCTATGATTCTATGATTCTGTGACTGGAGACCAGCTAGTAAGTGACAGTGGCCACGAGAGCGGGGACCCTACTGGTTGCCGCTATTGTAGAGGCTATGGTGGAGGCAACCAGAGCACCAATCCAGTGCCGCCAGGTCTCGGTGTGCGAGGAAAGCTTGTAATCTCCTACTTAACAAAAGATGGGATTAAGCATTACAGGCTGCTGCCACTATCTGGGTTTTCAGCTATCGTAGACTCATCCCGCTTTATCTGTTGCATGTGAAATATCCCGTGTAAAGCTACGCAAAGCTGCAAAGCTCCCGTAATCCTTCCTAAAGCCCCCCTGCCCCTCTGTGCAAATATTATAGTAGATGACATGCTTATTAAACTCGCTCCGCAGAAGTTTTACTTCCAGCCAGTGATGATAGTCTTGAAATGCCATGAAGGTAACAATTACATCACGTTTTTATGATCCAGCTTTGGTGTGGTAATTGTTCGCACCCGCTGTTTGCTTGTTAAGCAATAGTAGATGCAAGGGAAGTGTTGTGGTTTGATCCCAACTGGGTGACTTGCTGGATGTGGCAGACCTGTGCTGGCTTTTGTCACCGCTCTTTGCCGCTGTGCTAGTCCCGATCAGAGCACTGTTCCCAGGCCACTCCAGAGCTGCTCTGGCTTCTGCACTAGGATGGTCTGAAAAGGGGGGCAGAAGGCACAGGGCTGTGTGGAGGTGGGACCCGGGACACCTCTCCAGCACCTTTTCATTCTGCTGCCTCCAAGGCTGAGCCACTTGCTGAAGGTGGTTGTGTACTAGCCTATGTTTAGGCTAGACATTAGAAAAAAAATTTTCATGGAAAGGGTGATTGGGCATTGGAACAGGCTGCCCAGGGAGGGGGTTGATTCACCTTCCCTGGAGGTGTTTAAGGGACGGGTGGACGAGGTGCTGAGGGACATGGTTTAATGTTTGATAGGAATGGTTGGACTCGATGATCCATTGGGTCTCTTCCAACCTGGTTGTTCTATGATTCCATGATTCTATCTGCCGTCAGTCATGAGTGGGGAGCGATGAGCTGGGTTAGCATGACACTGATGTAAATTTAAATCCTCCTCTTGCTCTCTCCGCTAGCAACCCTGTATTTTCATGAAGAAAGAGAATGGGAAACAACTTTTTTAATGAAGGAGAGCATTTAAATTCTCTTTATATTTAGTCCTATCTGGAGCTCTTTACCCAAATGAAGCAGAAAGCATTTACAGCTGTATTTTCCGTCGCACCAACCAAGGAATATATTCATTTGCAGTAACACGGCACTCAATGATGTGGAAAATAAGCTCCCAAAATTGCTCTCACTATGAAATGGTCTCAATGACCAGGAAAAGCCCGTTTGGATTCCACTGACCAATCACTTTGGTTATGATAAAAATTAATTTGGTCGCGTACCTGAGCCGTGGCAGAGTAGGCACTTGGCCCTGAGGCAGCTCTGTGTGGGAGCCTGCTTGGGGCTGTCTCCTCTGCTGCAGTTCCCACTGCTCCTCCTGCAGTTCCTTGCAGATGTCACTAAGCTGGGTGGAAGTGTGGATCTGCTGGAAGGTAGGGAGGCTCTGCAAAGGGATCTGAACAGGCTGGACCACTGGGCTGAGTCTAACGGGATGAGGTTTAACAAGGCCAAATGGTGGGTCCTGCACCTGGCTCACAACAACCCTGAGCAGCTACAGACTAGGAGAAGCCTGGCTGGAAAG
>WAAB01022143.1:1887-17823 GCA_013389865.1 Piaya cayana | reverse complement strand
ATGGTTTAGTGTTTGATGGGAATGGTTGGACTCAATGATCCGGTGGGTCTCTTCCAACCTGGTTGTTCTATGATTCTATGATCCTCCTGCCTCCACCACTTCCCTGCCTCCACCCCTTTTTATCGCTCTTTCTCCGGCTGCTTGTGCTGGGCAGTCACAACCAGGCATTGGGACATGGCTCGCACTTAAAAATGAAGCCAGCCAGACTCTGGATGCTCTTGAGAAACATCAGTGGTGGCATCAGCTGCCTGCCTGCACCTGCCTGCTCCTGGGCAGCAACTTGTCCCCCCTCGGGGCAGCTACTGACAGCCTCGGGCCCAGCTTTAGCTTCAGCCCTCTATTGCGGATGAGCTGTTGTGAGTCCTGGTGGTTATTTTTGTGGGAGGATGCCATCTGGCTGCCTGATTTCTCCGCTTTCACCTTGGCAGGAGTAGCTGGCACCCAGCCCCATCGCTCAGCACCAAGCCAGGGGGGCTGCTGTCTGGGCTTGCCAGCCTGCAGCTCTTCAAGGCGTTTGTGCATCCTGGGCTGGTTTCAAGCTGCCCTCTAGGCACAGGAGGATTTTGTCTTGAAGCGAAAGCCCTTGGACATGGTGTGCTGGCAAAAGGCACCACTGTGTGTACGTGTGCACATCCCAGTTGTACTTAAAGCTGCATCTTTCCCTAGGACAGCTCAGAAGTAGGACACCTGGCTGCTACTCAGTCTCAAATGTTCCCGGAACAGCCTACGGCCACACCAGCAGTGAAAATTCCTTTACTTTGCTGCCCTGGGCACTGTCAAGTCCTTCACACCTCCTCCTGCAGCTTCTCTCTTGTTCCCAGCGAGGAACCACCAGTCCCTTGGACCAGCTCCTCAACAACTGTTGCTTGTAAAGCTCGCACAAAGAAACCACTTTGATCAACACGCTTGGATTTCAGCCTTCAGCCTTGATCAAGGCAGGGGGAGGGATGAGCGTGAGTACTCGAAGGCTCTTTGGGGACGGTCTAGAAAACAAAGATTATTCTCCAAGAAAAACCTGCTTCAAAGTAAGAGGCGGTGCTGTCAGAATAAGGGTGAACTGGGTGGGCAGAGGAAAGCTGGTTCTTAGGGCCCCAGCTGGGCTGGGCTGGTGTGGGGCCAGTGGGGATGGTGATGCTGGCATTGCCGTGGGGCTGGAGTCACTGCTGGGTGAGGGCAGGAAGCCACAGCTGGGGATGTACAGTGAGGAGGGGGAACACATCCCTCCTGTTACCCTGCATTCTGATTTTCTCTGTGTCTTTGCTTTTTGGCTCTCCCTCCTTCCCCAGCCCTGGGGATGTGAGGTGGACAAAGTTTTCTGAGCTGGGAAGGGGCTGTATTTGCTTCCTTGGGTCACCGGTTTCCTCCCAGCCTTTAACTGGTTGGGATGGCACTGCAGGTTGGGCGCTAAGGATGAGGACCAGAGGGGTTTAAGCATCATTCCTTCCTTGCAAGCTGCGGTATGACTGGTTCAGCCATAAGCTCTTTGTGCAGGGGACAGGACGAGAGGGAATGGCCTCAAGCTCCACCAGGGGAGGTTCAGGCTGGACATTAGGAAAAAATGTTTCACGGCAAGGGGGATTGGGCAGTGTTAGAGGCTGCCCAGGGAGGGGGTTGATTCACCTTCCCTGGAGGGGTTTAAGGTGTGGGTGGACGAGGTGCTGAGGGACATGGGTTAGTGATTGATGGGAATGGTTGGACTCGATGATCCAGTGGGTCTTTTCCACCCTGGTTATTCTATGATTCTATGACAGTTCTAGGTTTGGTCAGATCAGAGTTTCTGGTGAATGGTAATTAATGGCCAGGAGGAGACCTCCAGGAGCTCAGGGACCTTGTTTCCTCCAGCGGCGCATGCAGGAATACTGTGTCAGCAACCCCAGCAGGCACAGGCTCTTCCTCTATGGGCTGCGTTACCTGGGAGGGGAGCAAGGACCAGGCAGAGATGCAGAACCTGGAGGTCCCCATGAGCAGGAGAAAGCTCTGGCCAGAAATTGCCCTCCAGCACCCACCTTCCCCTCTCCAACAACCTTCCTCCTCTTCTTTTCCTGCTCCCTCTCCCTCCTCTCCCGCTGTCGCCTTCCTCAGGTGTGCACACACGCGCTCACTCTCTCCTTTCCTTTTGGCTGCAGATGGCAGGCAGGAAAACCAGCCAGCCAGATGTGTTTTTCATAGCTCCCAAGCCAGGCATAACTAAACATTTACATTTATTACCAATTAGAGGGGAAGCAGACTGTAGTTTTATGTACTGTATGTGTCTGGCTGTATTTCAGTTTGTGACCGACCTTACACCCCCCCCACCACCCCCAAGCAGCTAAATCTCTGCTGGTTAGGAGGTGAACCCCTGGAGAGGATCCGCAGCACCGCATCCCATCCCAGCTCCCAGTCAGGAGATGATGTGGCCACCCAGTTGGGCACCAGCCTCTTTGCAAGCGGCTGCAGAAATCCTGCGCAGGGGGTTGCTTTGGGATGACGCTGAGCATCCCCAGGGACACCCCCTGTCACAGCCCTGGGGCTGTGGTGCCCAGTCTTCAGCAGGAGCCGTGTCCATTAACCCCGTGTATGGATTTGCACACCACGCGGCTGTCAATTTATGTCTTGTGAGCGCTCGAAGCCCGTGGCCTCTGAGCCAACGTCACAGCGGCTTTTTAGCGATGCTCGAGCCAACAGCAAAACAAAAATAAATCCATAAGCAGGCTTTGGGCCTCACTGGGAGCGGGATAGGGGGTGGAGTTAATGTGGTCGTGGTGGTGCCTGATGTGTGATCGTTAAGGGACAGATGTTTTAATGAAGACTGGATCCTGTCTAGCCATGGTCCAGCCGCAGGGTGGTCACTGCAGCACTGGGCTATCGCACCGCTGCTTACATATCACTGTGAGGCCAGCAACTTAACCAGAGTTGGTTTGAGCCACAGGCGCTCAGGACAGGGTTTGTTTGTGACCAGCTAGCCTTGGACAGATTGATAGGCTCCCAGTCCTGTGGGGACAGGGACTTAGTGGGTCACTGGGGACACTGGGTTTGCTGTGCTGGGACATCAGCTTTTGATTCTGCCTCAGGGCTACGGTTGAAATACAAAGGAAAAAATCTCAGTCCCTAACCCCTTGGCAAGAGAGGAAGGGAGAAACATGAGGTGGTGCCAGGGCACGTTGCACAAGAGCGTTCTTTGAATGTGGCCATCCCACATCCACCCTGGTACTGGGAATGCGCCCAGCGCAGCTCCCTCACCCGCCCAGCTGGGATGCAGGATGCTGTGGCCACTGACCCCCACCCCCTGCCCACGCCTCCTCCCAGCTCCCAGCAGCTGGCACAGCCGTTGATTCAAGCTGCGACATCCCAATTCCTTCCTCTTGCTTTTTTCCCAGAGGCTGCCCTGTGACCCCGCTGGCAATCGCGTCTGCAGCTCACCTCTGGCTGTGCCGCCTGGATCCCTGCGCCCACCTCCGCTGTTGCTCAGGCAACAACCTCTGGGTTGGATGCAGGGTTTTATTTCCCTCCTCTCTCCAGGATGCTGCTGCTGGGGAAGCAGCCCAGGCACCGAGGGAAAGCCACTCAAAGGAGGTTGTGGAGAGGAGGGAGCTGGGCTCTTCTCCCAGGTGACAGGACAGGAATGGCCTCAAGCTCCACCAGGGGAGGTTCAGGCTGGACATTAGCAAAAGATTTTTCACAGAAAAAGTGATTGGGCAGTGGAACAGGCTGCCCAGGGAGGTGGTTGAATCATCTTCCCTGGAGGGGTTTAAGGGATGGATGGACAAGGTGCAGAGGGACATGGTTTAGTGTTTGATGGGAATGGTTGGACTCAATGATCCGATGGGTCTTTTCCAACCTGGCGATTCTGTATTCTCTGATGCCTTTCAGCAGTTCTGTGCTGCTGCTGGGGATGCCAGAGGGATTCATTCCATCGGGGAAGGCTTTAGAAATGCAATATTTTATTAGAAGCCTATTAAACCATGGAAATGGTCCAACCGAACCTGTCACTTGTGCACATCTCGTGGAGGGAGCCACCAGGGTCAGGCAGTCCCGCACAAGCATTGGCCACCAGCCTTTGGTCCCTTCTAAAAAGGAGCCAACGTGATGACAGGGCTGTGTGGGGAACCTTTACCTGGTGAGGAGCAAGGTGGGAGGTGCAGCTTCTACAGCTTCATTGATGGATTTGTCCCATCAGCGAGCCAATCAGCAAGCGCGGGCGATGCTCTGCCTGGGGAGCTGGGTTCAAGATTTAACACTAATACTAATTCTTTCTTTTTCCCTCCTTCTTCCTTAACTTTGCTGGAGTGTGACAGGGTAGGAACTCTTGGCAGCTGGGATGTTAAATGTTTTTGCACATGGTCTCTTGATTATTAATGGATTTTAGCACTTGACAAAGTAGAAATTAGGAGATAAAAGCTATTAGAAACTAATTTGGGTAATCAGCGATTCTGTTCCCCCAGGAGCCTTTCTCAGAGCACTGCTCCCAACCCCACTGCCGAGGCCCAGGAGACATGGGAATCCCTTTCTAACGGAGTTTTGTGGGCTTTAGGGGAGCCACTTGATTTATGGGCAATGAGGAGATGGCCTGGATGGAGCAGGCAGGATCCCAGCATCGCTCCTCTCCCAGCAGCCTCCTGAGTTTTCTAGTATTTCATATCCCTGGACACCATTTGGGGTGGTTTATACATTGTATTTTTTTACTGTTATGTTGGTGGAACGACCATAGAAACTAGTTCAGGAAAACAAGGCGGGAGATAAATCCTCAGTATGTGGACTCTTTCAGCAATGAAATGGGCTATAAGTGGAGAAATAGGTCCCTGAGACCCTTTTCTCCTCCAATTCCCATCTTCGTGAAAAAAATCGGGGTGAATGAATGCCAGGAGCAAGGAAAGGGTGGGGAAGCATCACAGGGAATCTATTAAAGGAAAGGCTGGAAGGTGGTGACCAATGTAGTGGCCACTGCTGATTTTGGGCCAGATTGGCCGCGAGGGCTTATGGATCCTCAAACAGAGCAGAGGCTGCCTGTGGGCTGCAAGAGCACTTTTAAATATGATTTGACTGATCTCTTTCCTTTTTTCTTTCCATCCAGCTGGGCTCTGCTCCTGGCTCACATAGCGGGAGGGAAAGCTCTGGCTTCCAGCTCTGTTTGGCTTTTTTTTTTTTTCTCCACAGCTCTTTGCCCTCCAGGGACATCCCTCCAAAATCCACCAACCGTCGCAATCCTCAGAGAAGGAGCAAAGCCAAGACGTCCCCTGGGAGCTCGGTCCTGTGGGCAGCGGGGCCAGGGGGTCAGGATCCGGCCCGATGAGGTAAGTCCTCCAGCCAGGCTCCTGGCCATGAGTCAGCCCTGGCCCTGGCCGCAGCGCTGCTGATTTACGGGGGCTGTGGTGGCACCCAGGACAGGGCTCCTCTCTTTAATGGGTGGGGGGATCGCTGCTGCCCGCAGCAGCCCCCAGCCCTGGCGTCAGGGAGGAGAAAGCAATTTGCCATCGGTATCTGCAGTTCCCTGCGAGTTTTGCTGCTTGTAGAATGGGATGCTGTGAAGATATGTTCTTCGATGGCACCTGAAGAGGTCTTCAAGTTCTCATTGAGAGCTGGAAGCAGCTGGGGGGCACTCGATGAGGAGGTCAAGGGCTGGTGGGGTTGGGTGGGTGCTAATGGGTTGGCGAGGTTATGATTTTCTGTCTGTGTTTAGGGAGTAGTCGGTGGGCAGGGAAAGAGGGGAGCCCCCTGAAGGCCCCACTAGAGTCATCTCAGGTCCTCACTAGGTTCCTGGGGGAATACGTGAGGGTGGCTGGGACCTCTTCCACACCCTGGCAGCAGCCTTCTCCTGCCTCCTCCTCCTCCTCGCCTGCTCTCTGCAGCCTCTCCTGCCTTCTCAGGAGGCCGCAGCAGGAGGCTGAGGAGGAGGAAGGAGGAAGAAGCCAAGGTCATCATCATTTCAAGAGCCTGTTAATTGTGCTCCCATGCTCTCTCAGAAGTGGCTATTTAGTGCAGGCCCAGTAAATCCTCTCTGGAGAGGGAACCCCAGGGAGCGGTGGTGTGGGAGGATGAGAGCCATCCTTGTGGTTGAAAGAGACGGCGGAGAGATGGAGCAAGGAGGAAAAAAACAGCCCAGCATCGGCAAAGGGAGAAAAGAGCCCAAACGAGAGAGCAACTGAAAATGTGCTGAAGCAGCTGATGACAACCTAAACAGCAGGAGAAGGCTCCTGCCTGCCAATTAATGAGGCTCTGGTGCTAATTTACTACCTTGACTGCACTTCTGAGCTTGTCAGAAGAAGGAGCTGGGGGTTGGAATTACGAGGCTAACGAAGAAACGGTGAGATTTCAGCTTGCCTCTTGGCTATGCAGATGTCGTTGGGCTTTGGAGAGGCAGAGGGGAAAAGGGAGGTGGGTGGTGAGAGGATTTCCTGAAGTGGGAAGGGGATGATGAGAAGCCTCTCTGGGGTTGTTGTTGGCAGAGCAGCTCCAGGCCACAGCGCTACCTGCTGTGGGGATCCTGGTTTCCCAGGGTTCGCATCCCAAGGTCTGCTTGGTTGGCTAGGAGAGTAAATGGTGATCCCGTGCGTGCCCAGGGGCATCTCTGGTACCTGTGGTGCAGCCGTGTAATAAGGAAGAAGCTGGAGCAGCCCTTTGATGGGGTGGAGAGCTCTGCAAGCAGCTTGCTATTGCCTGCACTCCCCCAGAAACACTGTCGAACACAAACCAGCGCTGCTGGGCATCTGCCTGGTTGTTACACGCAACTAACGAAGCCAGAGGTGCCCTGAGCAAAATACTCGGAGTGAAGCCTCCTGCCAAGTGAAACATCTGATTTCCACTTCTTGCCTGTCCCGTAGCCCTAACCAAGAAAGAAGTGGATGTGGAGATGAATTTCAAAGCAAAAATCTGCACCAGTGTGCTGTTTGCATGCAAAACAAATGACAGTCTGCCAGAAAGGTAAGTTACTTTGAGCCCCCCCCAGCCCTCCCTCCCTCTCTTCCTTGGGGATGTTTTGCCCCTGCACATTCCGCGCTCTCCTCCTGGGCTGACACAGCATCATCTGTGAATGGGGAAACTGAGGCAGACTTAACCCCGTGGCACCTCTCCTTCCTGGCTCTCCAGAGCAAAATCATCCTCGTCATCTCAGCGTAGCCTGATGCAGGGATGCTCTCAGCCACGAGACCAAAGGCACCACCCGATGGCACGCAGGGCTCAGCCGGTGCTGTGGCAAAGGGGTGAAAACACAGGAGGGAAAGTGTTAGGTTAGAAAGCCGGAGCTGTGAGCTGTTTGGTTTCTGCTGAAGAAACGTGTCCGGAGGGAACCGGAGCGTCTGCAGAGGAGCAAGTGAGAAGCACGGCTCCTTATTTAAGGGGCAGCTTTCTGGCTTTCACGCTACGGAGAATATTGTAGAAATGAAAATGCTTGCAAACCAGAGCCCAGGTAAGGACTCGATGATCCAGTGGGTCTCTTCCAACCCAGTGATTCTGTGATTCTGTGATTCTGTGATTCTGTGATAGCCCCAAACATACCAGTTTTTAAAGCCTAATGGGTTGGACACTGAATTCCTGGTTCAGGGTGGCATAATGCCTTTTTGCATCCAGCTCCTGGCAGGGGCAGTGACTCCAGCGTCCGTGTTGTTCTTCACAGGAGAAAGCACTGCGAGGTAATCAACTGCTGACCTGTGGTTATTAACCTTGTCTTCTTAATCACCTCCACTGAGTGCCTTAATTGCTGAACAGGGATGGGAGGACCTGGCTGCTTGCACTTGCAGTCCCCACTGCTGCCGCTCTTCCTCCAGGTCACCCACTAACCCCCCCAGCCCCCAGTTAATTCGCTCCCAAAATACAGCAATTTACCAACAAAATTTAGGAAATTGCTCCCCTCTATTGCTCTGCCCGGTTAAAGAGGTGGCAGGGCCAGGGATGTGTTCAGCGTTGCTGTTGGGCTTCGTTGGAAGCCCCGGCACTGCCTGATCATAGAATCATAGAACAACCAGGTTGGAAGAGACCCATCAGATCATCGAGTCCAACCATTCCTATCAAACACTAACCCATGTCCCTCAGCACCTCGTCCACCCGGCCCTTCAACCCCTCCAGGGAAGGGGATGTGGTGCTTTGCTGAGAAGGTGCTGTGCTGGCTGCCAGGCTGGGGCTGACCCACACAGCCTCAGTCCTGCTGGGAAAATGTAATTTGGGCCAAATTTGGCGCTTTGGGGCAGTCCATGATGAAATCTTGTCAGAGGCTGCAGGGAGGGGAGGCTTTAAATTGGAGGCGGGGAAGATTTAGACTAGACATTCGGAAGAGGCTCTTCCCGATGAGGGTGGGGAGGCCCTGGCCCACGTTGCCCAGGGAAGCTGTGGCTGCCCCATCCCTGGAGGGGTTTAAGGACAGGTTGGATGGGGCTTGGAGCCCCTGATCCAGTGGGAGGTGTCCCTGCTCATGGCAGGGGTGGGACTGGATGGGCTTTAGGATCCCTTCCAACCCAAACCATTGTGTGATTCACTCTCTGCCAGCCCAGGGGCAGCTGCTGAGGACCATTAGATTTTCCCAGAAAGCATGATTGGGCAGTGGAACAGGCTGCCCAGGGAGGGCGTTGATGCACCTTCCCTGGAGGTGTTTAAGGGACGGGTGGACGAGGTGCTGAGGGACATGGTTTAGTGTTTGATAGGAACGGTTGGACTTGATCCGGTGGGTCTCTTCCAACCTGATTGTTCTGATTCTATGATTCTATGATTACTTTCAGGGCATCCCCTGCCTCTGGAGTCAGCACCAAGGTGGAGAAGCCCAGTGTCAGTCCCTCCCTGGGTGGAAGCAGCCCCTCGAGATGCTGTCGGACATCCAGGCAGCTCTTGCATTTTTGTTTTGGTGCCTTTGTGATATGCGGCTGGTTAAGGGCACTCAGCAGCGTGGTAGGAAATGCTCTGTCTGGGGGAGACAGAGGCTGGAGCTGAGGAATGTTATAAGCCCACGTGACAACGGGGAGAAGTGATATGATGGCCCAGAAGGATGTGTAGCAGAAGCCGAAAGGGTCTTTCTATCTGGGAAGCCTCTCAGCAGCTGTGCCTGCTCGGGAGCTGGCAGCACTGCCGGCCCTCCCGCCTACGCCCTCCTCATCCCTGGGCATACTGACGGCTTCCCGGGGGAGCTGAGATGATGGCTTTGACTTCTCGTTTCCTCCTGGTGTGTTTAATTGCCTGTATTTTTTGGGTTGGTTTTTTTTTTTTCTTTCCCCCTTTAGGACTGGTAGACAAGGGAGAAGATGTGGGCAAAGGAAGACGGATGCGTGGAGGAGAGAAGTCCAGATGACAGATTGAGGGATGCTACAACCACAATAGCCGGATTAGACAGGGAATATAAATAGCAAGCGTGGTTTCTCTACCCCATTTTATTTTCCTCTCACTTAGCTCTTTATCTTTCCTGGTGTTATTTCCCTCTCGCTCATCTCTTTATCCGCCCAGCCCAAGGATGGAGGAGAGGGGGGAACGAGCAGGTGACAGATGCAGGATAGATGGGTTTGGGTTACCACAGCTTTTGCAGCATCCAAGCATGCAAGTTTTTCCAGCCAGAGAAGATTAGGAAGCAGACTCAGCTCCGCACACCAATAGCCTTTTTTTCCACCTCTGCCTCCTTTTCCCTGCACCCTGCCCACCCCCTCTGCCTGCCCTCCCTGCTCTGAGGGGGCTGCGGGTTGGAGCATCGGCTCCTTCCTCTCTTCAGCCTGTCCTTGGCCAAGAAATCAGGGCAGCCGCCAAGGTGGCGAGTTCTGCTTGTCTCGATAGCCAGTGCTTCCACCCGACAGCCGGGCAGCGCTGCTGCTTGATATTCCAGTCAGGCACCGAGCGCAGCAGCAGCACCGGGGAAGGAGGGAGGGGAGCCGGGCTCTGCCGAGCCGTCAGCTGCGAGCTCGCCTGCCCCCACCACCGGCTCTTTGCCCCAGCTCACCGGGCTGAGCTTAGCGGGTGCTGGAGATGCCGCTGTCTGCGTGGCAGTGAGGCTGCTGGAGGCGCTGGTCGCAGAGAAACCCAAGATCTGCACTAGGGGTAGGAGAGGGACGTGTCTGGGATGGGCTGCAGCTGCTTTGGGGACCATAGCGGAGGCGGTGAGGAATGGGAAGGCTTTGAGGACGTCGACCACAAGTGTGGAACAACCCATGGATATAGACCAAGCAGCGGAGCTAGGACATGGAGATGACGGTCATACCTGTCTGTATCATTGTAACTGGCCAGGAAGGGTGGCCGGGGGCCAGCTACGCCCCATCCCTTCCAAACCAGAGTCAGCAAGTGGCCCCCACTCCCCAGGGCCACACTTGACGTGCTCAAAGAGGTGGTTTGGGTCACAGTGACCAAGCAACCGAGTCACACCACTGCTCGCCCTGGTGCATGGTAGATGTTTACGTGGGATCAGGATGAGGTTGGACATGAGATGTGGCTGATGCACACGAGACCTTCCCACCAGCGTGGGGAGCATTTGCTCCAAGCACCTCCCTGGAAGCAAAGGCAAGAGTTAGGGGAGCAGGCAGGAGCTGCCGGCTCCAGGTGTGGGTCCCTCCCCACCGCCAGGCACATCTGATGCTCCTAAAGGGCCACACATCCAAGTTATTGAAGACGTGGACAAGAGACCAACGGCCAGCCCACGCGGTGGCATCTCCCCTCCTCAGGAGGCTCAGTTAAAATCCAGAGAGCAGGGTGGTGTGGAGACAGAGGAGGGGACAGGGTGGCCAGGCCTGTGCAGGGACACCCTCACCATCCCCTCCTGCCACACAGCAAGGGAAAAGCCGGGGCCAGAGATAACAGTAATGTTCTTTTTTTTTTTTCTTTTCTCTCAGTTGTTTTTGGGTGCTCTTTTGCTCAAAAAAGGCATTTTTTAAAAAATATATGAAACAGATACATTTTACTAAGATGTCTCTTGGCTGGAGCCACTGACAAGAAATGACCTTCCCCAAATAAATAGGCTTAAAAAAACCCTCTCAAACAAAACAAATAAATAAGTACATAAATAAAACATTTTTTTTCTTTTGCTTAAGGTTTCTTTTTCTATTTTTTTTCTTTCTTCATTAAGGAATTGTGGCCCAGAGGTTTCCATCGGTGTTCCATGACGGCAGCATCCACGGGGCAGGTTCCGGGTCCTCGCCCATGCAAGGGGTGATGATGCCTTGGAACCACAGTGGGCAGGAGATGCTCGCAGAGAGGCCCCGGGGGAGATCTGCTGCGTGGCAGAGGCTTACGGCACGGGTGCTTTCTCCGTTGTGTGAGGGCACGGCCACAGGCAGCATCATGGGAGATGCAGAAGAGAAGGTGCCAGCAGAAACCTCTCTTAAAAACACCACAAAAGTTGAGGCGCCGAGGAGATCGATGGTGGAGGAACCTCTTGGTGGGGTCAGCACCTGCTCCAGTGGGGCCAGCAGCTGCCTCTGGCCAAGCCACATCCCTCGGCACATCCTGCCAGCCACCGGTGCTCAAGCAAAAGCCGTGACACAGGGCGGCCACGGTGGCATCATCCCTGCGCTGGTAGCCAGTCTGCGCTGCCTCAGCCGTCCCTCCTCCGTGGTCCCACTGTTGTCCTGCATCTCCTCGAGCCCTGCGTCTCTTTGGCCAGTCGTCGGGTGTGTACCATGGAAGCACGCGGTTGGCACTAAGGTAAGGCCTTGATTTCATTTTTTAGGGTGGTTATTTCCCCTCCCTCCCCAGGGAGTCCTTTCTCCCGACCCCCTCGCTCCGAGACCCGAGCAGCCCCAGCCGTTAGCTGCACAGCTTGCCCGTCTCCTGCTCTACTGCGTTGGGCAGCTTGGCGTTGAAGGCTCTCAAGGAGGACTGGATCCTCGTCACCTCGTTGTTGGCCAACTTGAGCCTGTGGCGGAGCAAACAAGTGAAGAGGTCAAGGCGGGTTTTGCCAGGGGGTGACAACCTGTTCACCCGGTCCCTGATCTCCAAGAGCTGGAGCATGGCCGAGTCCTGGGAGCCCTGGGTGTAGGGGTAATCCAGCTGAAGGATCAGGTCACGGATAGAGTCCGCTTCGAAGGGGAGGCTGTAGCCAAAGACTTGCAAGCTGTTGATTTTCATGTATCCCAGGTTCTTGGAGGGATCTGTCATCTCCAAGGGCTCATAGTAGATAGTCTCGTTGGAGCTGTCATCCAGAGATTTGATGCGGCTCCGCAAGTAGACGTGGACTGTTTCAAAGAAAGTCTTCCACTTGTTGCCCAGGGTGAGCGTCCAGTTTTGGCACTGGGCAGAGGCATCTACGTTAGTCCTTTCCCAGTCTGGAAAGCTGCCCTCATTGACGGGCATGAACCAGCTCTCCGAGTGGCTTCCCCCAAAGGGGTTGACGTAGATGGCCATGACGGGCTCCAAAGTGCTGTTCTTGGTGAGACAGATCTGCAGGGAGAGGGCCAGCATCACGTGAACGAGTCCAGGCTTGTACTTGTTGCTCTTCAGGGTCAGGAGCATCCGTTTCCTCCAGGAGGGGTCGAACCAGCTCCCCAGGCGCATGTCGTTGCTGATGAAGATGGAGTGGACCTCGATGCGGCTGTCCCGTTTCTGCAGGAGGTACTTGAGCTCCAGGTCCTGCAGGTCCGTCTCCAAGCCCAGGTAGTGCTCCAGCGAGTCAGCCACCTCGGGGCGGCAGAAGCCCTGGCTGAGCACGTAGCCGTGGTTGCACGTCCCGCAGCGGGTGCTGTTGTCCTCGGCGCAGCTGGCGCAGGCTGGCCCCTCGCCCAAGGCACACGGTATGGAGCCCTGGCAGGAGGGCTGCTCAGAAGGACACGTGCAGCTGTGGCTTTCTTCCAAGAAGGTCCCAGGCACGGTGCTCTCACTGCAGTACAGGAGCGACTGCGCGCGGCTCCACCAGTAAGGGAGAGACCTGGTGGAGAAGAGATGCAGGACGAGAGATACTTAGGTGGCATCTCTAGGCGCGTGACCAACTTCTCCTAGAGATGGAAGAGCTGCCCACCTTGCATTCATTTCTCTGCACTGCTGGTGGTCCCATTTTCCACCTCCAGGCTTGGACCCAGCCTCTCAAGGGCACATCCCAGAGTGGCATGGCTGCCCCCGCCTGCCTGCTCACCCTTGGCCATCCCTCCAGCAAGGCAGGAGCTCCTCCAGTCCCAGCCCCCAAGAGGTGGGCCGTGAGTCTGAGCTCCCCTCGGGGCTCTGAGCAGCGGGACGGGGACACCCTACCTCTCCTTGGGCAGTTTGAAGTGAGGTTGTCGGTGGCAGAGTTTGCTGAGGTTGAAGAGCCGCCGGATGAGTCGGTGCGTTTTCCTGGAGAGCAGCTTCAGGCTGGTGCCCAGCTGTTGGTAGCGATGCTGGACGTCCAGGTCCATGGCCCAGAAGTGGGAGATGGCCGTCCTGTTCAGGAAACGATCCCCGGGAAGCCTCTTTACCAGGGCCTGAAACTCCTCTGCAGGGGAGAGACGGCATCAGCAGAACCACGAAGGTAAGCGGTGAAGGCAGGGCTTGAGTCAGCCTTCCTCCAGCTGGGCTCTCAGGTCTTCATGACGAGATGCCCGCCCTGGTGCCCCACCACCCAGCTCCCAAAGGAGGGGGATGCTTGGTTGGGACCTCCCCAGCCTCACCTGACTCCTCGAACTGGCTGTGATGGCCCTCCCAGGCTCGCTGGAGCTGGGCCAGGCTGCTCTCCAGCACCTGGACGTCGGCCTCGGGGCAGTTGCAGCGGGGGAAAGCGGGTTGGCACTGGCAGCGGCAGTCGTTCCAGCGACACACCAGCTCCCCGGCCGAGCTGCAGGCGATGTAGCTGAGGGCGGCCGCCACGAACCGCTCGCGTAGGTAGGAAGGGAGCACTGTCTGCAGCCCTGAAGGCAGGAGGAGCCCCCTCAGAAACATCACCCGGGCGAGGAGGGAGAAAGCCTTCCCCCTCCCAGGGGCTCCCACGCTTGCATGATTTTCATATCAATTTGCTGTGGAGCCGCTTGTCTGGGCTCTGCATCGATCTCAGCCGCTCTTGGCAGACGAGCTACAACCTCATCCTGCCCAGCTTTGATTATTTTCATCCCCCCTCCTCCCCGGCCCTTAAATTAAAAGCGGCATCTCGAGCCAGCATCCTCCCTTGTGGCCCCGAGCGTTCCCGCCAGCATCCCACGGTGACACTCACCCGCCGCCACAGACCCCGCAGCCCAGTCCTACCTCGGAGCTGCACTTTGTTCTCGGGGCTCTGCACCAGGACCGAGCTCACCGAGTCCAGGTTGTCGTAGTTGCTGCAGCCGAGCGGCCCCGTCCGTGTTTCAGTCACCTAAGCAGGTGGTCAGAGATGCAGGAGAGGGGACTCGAGGCGAGCGTCACCCCACCAGAAGTGCTGTAAATAACCCCTGGCCAGGCTTGCCATGTGCCTGCTCCCCTAGCAAGGCAGCGCTCGGAGAAGAGAACTAATTGCCTGCTAATTGGCTTGTTGACAGGCGGCAGCCCTGCCTGCAGCCCTTCTGAAAAATGTGCCTTATTAGCGTGCCCAATTTCCCATAAATAATGCGGACGTGCTAACTTTGCTTGCTCTCCCCGTCTGCCTTCCCCAGACGTGACGCTGCTCTAGGGTCTCAACCAGCTTTGAGGAGCTGCTGGCAAGACCCAGGGCCCCCGTTTTCCCTTTCTGCCCTCTCCCTTGCCTACCTTGATGGCAGCTGTGGCGATCTGGATGTGGTGGAGGCGGCGCAGCGTGCTCTCCCGGTCGATGAAGTAGGAGGCTGCCAGCTGGTGCAGGGTCTCCAGTGAGACCCCCGAGCTGTTGCCAGCGGCTCCCGCAGGCTCTGCCCTCCGGCTCAGCTTGCGCTTGTCCACAAAAATGGTCAGGGACTCCTCTCCTGAGGGGACACGCGAGGCTTTTAGGGGGCTGCTGGGCTCCCACCGTTCCCCATCTTGGCCACGTTCCTCCTGAGGTGTTTGCTTTCCCACCTTCTTTGCACGCTGGGAAGTGCAAGGGAAGTGAGCAAGGAGGGAGCAGGGAGGGAGCAGCAAGCACCAGCACTCACCTCCCAGCGTGGCAGCGAGCAAGAAGTGGGTCCCATACTTTTTGATGAGGCTGTCGGTGATCTGCTGGGGGCTGGGCCGGCGTCCCAGCAGGCGGATGTTGCGGATGAATTCAGGGGCCAGGGGAAGCGGCACGTTGAAGAAGTCTTTCCTCTCCAAGGCCAAATTATTCACCTTCCAGCGAGCAAACTCTCTGCGGGAGGAGAGTGGCAAAGGGGAGAGGGTTTGAAGTTAGTCCAGCTGTGCCACATGTGCGATGTCTCTAGTGTCCTCCTTGAGGCAGGGGATCAGTAGGTAGAAAAATTCCCATTGAGGGAACCATCCTGACCTCCTCCTCACCGTGGCAAAGGTCAAGGACCCGCTGGATGTGTTCTCCAGCTATAAATCCAGCCAGGCTGAAAGCATCGTCCCTCCTTATGCTATCGATGGAGGTAACGAGCTACAAGCAGCGGAGATGCCTGATGCTGATTAATCACACACCTCCAGCAGGCATTAATCACAGCCCAGGACAGGGCCAAAACCTCTTCCAGCCCACAGGGCTGGACGGGCTTCATCCATCCTCCATCCCCATCTCTACAGATTAAGTGAATATTCAATATTGGGGGGTTTTGTGGTTTCAGGTATTTTGTAGGAAGTTGGAGGCTCTGGGATGTGGTGGGGTCGGTAGTGGCATCCCCTCATGGCCTGGACGTGTTCTCTCATTGTCCCCCCTGGCATCACCCAGCAGAGGGGGGGGGCCACCAGCCTGCTGCCACCTCAAAATACCGACGGCCCCGTAAACAACCAGTGGGCAATTTCAGGCTAATCTGCAGCATTTTGCTCTAATTTTGCTCAGGCTGTTTAGCCTGGAGAAGAGGAGGCTGACGGGAGACCTCATTGCTCTCTACAAATACCTGAAGGGAGGTTGTAGAGAGGAGGGAGCTGGCCTCTTCTCCCAGGTGTCAGGGGACAGGACAAGGGGGAATGGCCTCAAGCTCCGCCAGGGGAGGTTTAGGTTAGAGATTAGGAGGAAGTTTTTTACGG
>WAAB01022119.1:0-21683 GCA_013389865.1 Piaya cayana | reverse complement strand
TAAAATATATACAAATATATAAACTATATAAGTTCACATAATTTAAAAATAAGTATTTTCATCTCATTTCATGCTTGGGATTGATTTGTCCATCCTTAACTATCTTACTGTGCTTCCCCTGTATATCCAAGCCCAATTCCAGTAAAAAACATTACTGAAATAAAGAGTTGAACAAAGACAAAATACATACAGTTCTTAACACTGCACAGATCTACTGTGTAAAACTATCCCAGACTGGGGAGTGGCACAGTCCAACTGAGAGTAATTTACATGAACTCTTCATACCTAGGAGGCACACTCCCTCTTCATATATACCAAACTGAACTATTCGATTCTAAATGTTGAATTGGTTCTGTCTTCTTCTGTAGTATACAACCAAAAGAACTGGTCTGTCTCAACATCACACTTAACCTGAAGATCTCATCACTCAGACAACTGCATGTGGACTGAACAGCACAGGTTTGTAGAGTCCATCTTGATAATGGATACAGCTACCAGACAGAACTACTGCCAGGAACCGGACACTAGACAAACAAAACAACTGCCAAGAGCTGAACATACCCAAATAGGTGCAAATTTTAATGTGTGGAAAATAAGGGGTGGAGTTATATAGTAAATGATAAAAGTTTATTTCCTAAATGAATAAGTACCCGCATGTGCTTATTTTCAGACAAGGAAAATACTTAAAACATTTCTCTCAAGGTAATACCCTTGCAGCTTCCTTCTTAGCAAATATTTTTACTGGTTTTAATCTATCATAATCTGTACACTGAACTTCTCAGAAGTGAAGATTTTTCTTACACTGAATCTCCAATTTATTATCAACAATTTTTTTAATACCTTGGTAAAAACGTAATTACCAATTTTGTAACTGTAGACATTGCTTTTTTAATCAACTTTCTAATAAAAATTTTAATCAAAACTACATTGGCTTAACAATTTATTTACAGGAAGCAGATGTTACATCTAATGATCAAGCATCAATATTTGAGAAATTAAAACTAACTTAGTAAGAGTGTATACATGCAGAAGCAACATATTAAAATATTATACCATTTCAAAAATATCAAATTTATATTGCAGCATCAGACTGAAACAGAAGGTTGATGCAGTCCTCCCTAAAATTTCTGAAATTGTTTAGGATGCTTGTATATTTATCTTAGAGAAAACAAAACAAAGCAACCATCTATGGACTAAACTTTTTTCCTTGAATTCAACATCTATTTTTTGTTTTAAACAATATATTTTTTTTCACAGTAGCTAGCACTGACATGTCTGCATCTGCCTTGTGTCTTCTTGGTTTTGGTTTGTCAAAGGAAGTCTCTTGTGGCCCCATATTTGCCTCCTGGATAAAAACCAGATTACAAAACATTCTTTACTACTAACCAGTCAGTCACCATAACCTTTATTACGTTTAACCACCAGACAATCCCAATTTATCTGGTTTAAATGGCATAAGAACACATAAAATGAGACCCCAAAAAATCTAGAAAGCAGACACCTTCAAATTAGTTTCTGGCTACTTGGGAAGCTGCCTTTCATATTTCTTTAGCACCGTTCTGCCTCAAACAGCAATGAACATTTGTGCTTACAGAATACATATTTCAGAAGACTATTAAAATTAATTTAGATATTAATTCAAATACCTACTGATCAACATTTAGTTCATTATGGTTGCCTCCTCTCAGTTTTTAATGCATTTGAAGTACACTTTATTCTATTACACTTTTCAGAATATCTCAGTATCAGTCATTAATATTTATCAGGAGACACCACACCTCCCTCATTACTTAGAAAGGTTAGCTAGTTAACACTGACTTTTAAACTACCTCATCCTGTCAAAACTTTATTTGTAAATATAAATATACCTAAAAATGAACCAGTTTTCTCATCATGTTTCCTTAAAACATAATTTTACAAAAATCTTTAAACAATAACATATATAATGCTGTCATTTTCCCTTGCATACTCAATAAAACAACTGATTCAACCAAAAACTATTGATTCTGAATACATCTTTGAATCTATCATAATAAATAAATCTGAGAAATAAACACATTATGTGTACTGAATTTATTATATTTGGTAGATAATGGAGGTAGTTTCCCCCTGCAGAAACATAATAATGTACAATTTTGAAGATCTAAGGCCATGATCTCGCTTTTAGAGATCAACAATTGAATTTCTATTGCTTCAACAGATATAGAGTGGATTTTTTAGAAGTCATCATCTGTCAATAAAGGATGTAAAATACTTAGCTTACTGCAAATTTCTAGCCATATATAGTAAGCTGACATAAATATCTGCAGGGGTTTTTTGGGTATAGTGATTTTAAAGCAAAACTAAAACAAACTGTACCTAAACCACAGTTAACAAGGTACATAAGCAGAGGCACTTCCGGAGAACTAAGCAGTTATAAAAAGAAGTGTTCTCACCTGCACTAAAGAGCAATTAGGAAAAAGGACAAGAAGGACAAGAATACACCATTTTTAAAGTGCCAGGAGATAGTGCAGCCTTCCAAAAATCTGCACCGCTTAGTGTGTTCATAACAATCCAAATAAAAGCATGGTTTAAAAACTGACAAAGCATGCTGTCTGTACAATGTTAACTGAGGTACAGGGAGGGACTGAACATGAAGAATATGAAGGATTATTCTGAATCTTAGAATACTCAATAACTGGACTGCCATTTAGAAGACCAATTTCAAAACATATTGAAACAGGCAAGTGTACAGAGGGAAAACAATTCAAAGCTTTCTTTACATAGTGAATTGCTCTAAGCTAACCATTACCATTCAGAAATGAGATCTTGGAATTACAGCAGTTGATTCCATGAAAACATTAACTTGACACACTGCAGTGGTCAAAAAATCAAACAGAATGATTCTCAAGAACTTGTTTAAAACAAAGAAGAACAAGAATACAGGAAACCTCTAAATTATGCATCTGGATTAGTGCAATTAGTGCAATTCCAGTCATTCATCTCAAATCCAATACAGTAACCTTGACAATATTCAAATAAAGATTACAAGCTTGATAAATCTTGAGTAAGTTTTGTGAAAGGACAGAGTAGAGCTAAAGACAGCTCTGAAAAAGAGATCAGAGTGGAAGTACAATAGAAGTTTACAATATCATGAGCAGAAAGGAGCTGATCATTCCTGTCTTCTTCCAAAGCAAGAGCTTAAGAGCCATAAAATGAAACAAAGAAATCACGGGTTCATGTAATATGAAGTTAATTTCTGGAATTCCTTGACAAAAAAATATCTGTGCACAACACAGACATATATATAATATAACTGACTAGAGAAATCATAGAAGAAACATACCCCTACGGCTATTAGGAACAAGTACTATATCTCAAAACATTTCTGAGCTGGAAATTATGAAAGGGTGAAGCAGAGGGTGAAACAGAGCTGCATGACCATGCTATTCTTTTTCTTTTCCCTAGACTTCTCCCTGTTGCCTAACGTAAGAGAAAAGAAATCTAATTAAGTCAATCTTTCGTTTGAGTCAATGCAGTTAAACTTTTTTCGCTCAGAGTTCTGCATCTATACCAGAAAGTGAACACCTCAAAGAAAGCAACACTTAAAAGAGCTATCTGATTCCTGTTCCAAAAATAGCATCACACTTTGGAAATTGTACTGAAAATATAATTTATATAATTACTCTAGTTTGCATATGTAGGCAAATATGCAAACACAGGTTTATAAACACAAAAATGCATTTCATCAGAATCATTTACTAGAAAAGTGGTATTTCATCTCTTTCACAGAAAATCATAGAATCACAGAATCATAGAATAATCTGGGTTGGAAGGGAACTGAAAGGTCATCCAGTTCCAACCCTCCTGCCATGGGNTACTGGAAGGCTGCTGTGAGATCTCCTCTGAGCGTCCTC
Organism: Piaya cayana; assembly: GCA_013389865.1. Classification (NCBI taxonomy): domain Eukaryota; kingdom Metazoa; phylum Chordata; class Aves; order Cuculiformes; family Coccyzidae; genus Piaya; species Piaya cayana. The sequence continues at coordinate 17,787 of WAAB01022119.1, read as the reverse complement.
TTCTCCAGGCTGAACAAGCCCAGTTCTCTAGGGTTAAGGTTAAGGGTTAGGGTTAGAGGTTAGGGTTAGGATCGTGACATATTGAGAGAACACAGGGATTGAAATAATATGCAGAAGACAGGGCAATGTGTTTGTTTATGTTTTAAATACCTCACTGCTTTAAGAGTCACTATGATTCTGCTTTCAGAAAAGCCTACAAGAAATAAGCATCATAGTTTGTTTAAGCAGAGGAAAATTCTTTAAAAGCTTATAAAAACTCCACAACACAACACTGATAGTTCAATTGGATCAGTGATGCTTTCTAAAGGGAAAAAAATCCTTCAAGTAAGTCAAATATGGACTGAAATACATTAGAGCCAAGAAAAATATCAGCGACCAATTAAATTCTCTATTTTTCATTTTAAATTGCTATGTTCAATATAAAAATAAAATGCCATATATAATTAATTGCTGCAATCTCACAAGTGACTGCATCAAAACCATTATATATCAGAAGCTGAAGCTGATAATATAAATAGCACACAATAACCTCAGTAAGAGATTTGCTCCCCAGTAACAAATGATTAAAGATGAAGTTGGTAAAAGTAATGAAAAGATTTAATTAGGCAATATATTAGCAAAATAAATAAGAATGTGTTTTATCACAGTAAATAGCTAAAAACTCCATGAAATGCATTACAACAGCTACATCTGTGTTAGTAATTAATGTATTATAAAAGTTATAATAAGACCTTATAAAACAAATGAAAGAAATATATTCATGACAATTTTCTGTGTGGCAATTTAAATCACTGACTACATCACTGAACTCAGTGGTTTCATCAAAAGATTTCAGTATTTTTGCTAGAATACCAAATGTAAAAAACTTTCGGGTAGGTGAATCAGAACTTTTGCAAGGAGTATTCATGATGGATTTGTATAATTTAACTGGCAAGGATTGGAACACATATTGAAAGTGCTAGTAAGTTTTGGAGGGGGACTGTAGGGGAACATTTTGTGCAAAGAACAATAAAACCAACATGAGAAAGAGCCTATAGCTATTTCTACTTTTAGAAACTGGAACCTAAAAATGAAGACACAGTTACGGGATGATTTGAGTGAGCCTTGATATAACAGCATTTCCAAAGGATGGAAGGTTTGAAAAGAAAAGCTTACGTGGCTTGTAAACTTTCTGCTGTTAGATTATTCCACATGATCTCATTAGCTTGAAGGTTTTCATTTTCTTCTAATAAGGATGTATCAAACTCTATTTCTTGTTCAACAACTTCTGATGACCTTTTAGTAAACAAATGGTATATTTTCAAAGTTAACATGTAGCTTTGACTATACTATAAAGCAAATTATTATGCTTGAATACAGTTAAAATTACACATTAAATAAAAGGCAGTAACTCTATACATATTCTTTATGCTTTAAATAACGACCATAGTCTTGAAGACATATCAGATAATAAAACAGCACACAATTCTTTGAAACAAGACCACAGCATAACTAAGGTTCTCAAGGAGCATCAATACAAATGAGTCCACTCTTAGCTGATCTTGTTTTAAACTTGCATGTAACAATTATTAATTCACAAATAACAATAAAAAAGAAAACTCAGGAATTCTTAGAACTAATTCTGCACATACCAACAGCTCAATAAATAGCAAATACAGCTTATTTTTTAAGCAAAAAACTTTCCTAAATTATCTGCATTATCTGTAGTCTCATGCACTACTCTACTTGCAATATCTGAAGAATACAAAGAAGTACCTAGAATTCACTTTAAAGTACAAATTGGACAATAAAAGAAACATAGTAGAGAAACTTTGTTTGGCCTAGGGTGCCAAATGCATTCAAATACACAGTAAATTATGTTATACTGAACCTGGACTGTCTTGTAGAGTCTGATGTCAGTACCAAAGTTATGGTTCTTCACACATAATAATGGTAACTGGAATTTTGCTTTTCTACAGCCAGCCAAAGAGATGGCTGAAGAAACAGTCAGGTTAAAAACCTGACTTTCAGCCAGCTTTCTGTATATATGAGTGGAACAATTTTCAAACTAAGATAAAGCTTTACAAGTAATAATGTAAAAGGAATCAAACAGAAACAAATTCCAATTCCAATAACTTAAGTAGTGTTGCAGTTTAATGTCGGGTTTTATCAAGACAAAACATGAATCATTGAATCATAGAATCACCAGTTTGGAAAAGACCCACCGGATCATCGAGTCCAACCATTCCCACCAATCTTGAAACCATGCCCCTCAATCCCTCATCCACACATGCCTTAAACACCTCAAGGAAGGCAAGTCAACCACCTCCCTGGGCAGACTGTTCCATTGCCTAATGACCCTTTCAGTGAAGAATTTTTCCCTTACGTCAAGCCTGAACCTCCCCAACACATACACCAAGACGAAAAGGTATACCTGTGAGTATCTATGAAGTCATTGTACTCAGAGTTAGGGTCTATCTGTTCAACCGAGGTCTGGATTTCTTTATGGACATTCACAATCTCTTCTGTTACAAGACTGGTGATCTGGCTGTACTCATCCAAGATCCCTTTTCTAAAGAGAAAAAAAATATATAGTGTATAACATGGCACTGAAGGCACAGAGGGCAGTAAAGATGCTTCAAACTTTCAGTTTGATGTTTCTACACACTCTTGTTGCAACTGGCTAAAACAGGAAAAAATAAGACAGCATATTACTCAAAGAAAGAACAGATCAGGTATGGCCTTTTCTTTACAGCTTGGCTATGAATGAGAAGTCTCCCAGTCTCCTTATATAGATTTCAATGCACACATGGTAGCTGAACTAGAAACTGTAGGGATTACTTGGAAAAGGAATGTATATAGCTGCTCATTGACGATACTCTTCTTCACAAAGGACTCATGATGCTTGTTACAACTTACACTAAAGTTTTTTGTGTTCTTGTTTTAATGATATTTTTTCATTATATTTATTTTAGGATCTAGATTTGGATTGCTCAGAGTGACATCGGGTTTATATAATCCTGTTATTTCCTTCACACATACAATTAACAATACATCTGCCTGGTCCTCCTCCACAATTACTTTTAAGACAGTTGGCCAGTTTAAAACAAATTTGTTTCTGGTGGAATTTCACAAAATTAGGACCACTAGAGGCAACAAACTTGCTGTAGTATACCAACTACAAAATTGGAGGACAAAGCATGAACTCAGCTATAAGCACCGCAGTTCATCTAAGATTTTAAGGTTTTATGAGATGACAGTGCTAGAATGTTTAAGCAACCACTCAAAACTACCATCTAGGCTATTTGGAAACACTTTTATATGCACAGTTATTGTCAACTGAAAGATTAAAACATCTTTTTTCATCATCCCTTGATATACAAGTAATCACACTTTATTATTCACAAATAATCCCATTTATTAATTAGAATACCTCACTTATAAAATTCCACAAGCTAAAAATATGTAAAAATACATCTTACAGGGCTTTAATCATTTCTTCTTGCATTTTCTGTAGTGAATCAAGTAACAGAGGAAGGGTAGTATCATAATACTGGTGCTGATGTAACTGTGCTCCTTTCAGTGCCAACACATACTGATTATGCAACATATGAAGCTTCATTGTGGCTTTATCACACCGATCTTTGGCTTTCTCAGTCTCCTTTCCTAAGAGAAAACAAACAAAAAAAGCACATGGTGATGTAAAAGCATATAAATGTGCAGATGACATAAATCTAGCAGTTACAGTAAGTTTGCACCATTTTGTATAATAGTCTTTTCAAGGTACTTCTCTGAAGAAGAAAAATCCGATGATTTTCAGGACACTAGACAGAAAAAAATACCTCAGTTTTCTCATCAAGTTAGAAATGTGCTGTGCTAATTCTTTATCTAAAAGTATATGAAGACCACTGTCTACGCAGGTATAATAAAACTATGAAGAACAGAGCAAAGTGCATGCACATGACCATCAAAAAGCTAATCTTTTCTATCCCTCAGAGCAAATAAACATTTTTTAACAAAGAAAATATGAGACATCCTAAGAGGTGAGATTCATGATTCATTAAAAATCTGTGATTTATAATAAGCAAAAATTCTATTGCAACAACTCGTCCTAATAAAGTCGTGGTGCAGTCTACATGTGAGTAGCTGAATTTTCACACTATTATTCCCATCCAAAATGAGCAGCTTCTCTACTACAACTTAACATTTCCTTATAACTGTCAGTAACTTCCGTCAGGAGGCTGGCTCTACAGTCTCTGCTCTCCACTTTCGAAGACTAGAAGTCCTCAAGTTCATATTAAGACCAGCTCAATCCTGAAACTACCTTTCAGGTAGTTGTAGAGAGCAATGAGGCCTCCCCTCAGGCTCCTCTTCTCCAGGCTAAACAACCCCAGCTCTCTCAGCCGTTCCTCATAGGGCCTGGTCTCCAGCCCTTTCACCAGCTTTGTTGCTCTTCTCTGGACTCGCTCATCATATGTCATAGTTTAAGATTCAGAATCCTATAACTTTTCCATCCTTGTCTTTAAAGTACATGCTCTATCTGCTTTCAGCTTACGTCTGAAATCAGCATATGTCAAATTATACCATGTACTATCAGTGCAGTCTTCTGACCCATGAACCACAACAAGCCTAGAGAAGATTTAGCCTAGAGAAGTGGAGGCTGAGGGGAGACATTATCACTGTCTACAACTTCCTGAAAGAGGTTGTAGAGAGGTGACTGTTGGTCTCCTTGCCCAAGTAATAGGTGAAGAATGAGAGGAAATGGCCTCAAGCTGTGCCATGTAAGGTTCAGGTTGGACATCAGAAAAAATTTCTTCAAATAAAGGATTATCAAACTTCAGAACAGGCTGTCCAGGGAGGTGACTGAGTCATCATCCCTGGAGGTATTTAAGAGGTCTTTTCCAGCCTAGAGATTCCACGATTCTATGAATGAAACAACCTTGAACAGTTAAACTAAACTGCAAATTTACACTCGAAAATTATCACAACCACATAACTAGAGACTTATCAATATGCAGTCTTTCAGAAGCCTCACTAATGGCTGAACCATCCCATGTTCCCATCTGCCTAGAGGACTATTCCTCAGCAGGACACCTCAACTAATTGCAAAATAAATTATCATATACACTCAACTTTTAAATACAGCCTTTGGGCCCATAATTGCTATAACACAGCTACAGTACTATTTCCATATAGCAATTTATTTTTTAACGCAGCAAAATGCAGTGAGGCAGAGTAGAGTTGTACTGCACATCAATTACCACAGAGGAAAACATCCAGTTTTCTTTATCTGTATAATGGATTTCATAAACAGATCTAATTATAATTCTACTGCCATCAGTTGTTTACAAAACTGTTTAATGTTTATAGAACTGACTGTGTATATAGTACGCCATGCCAAAAACAGTATTTTGAAGCTTGCAAAATTCAGCTATGAAAGACTGTCATTTGCAAAGAAAAGGCTGGTATTCTTTTTAAAACATTTTAGAAAGTAAAGCATTTCCATTTATAATAAAAACTCTTCTACATAGACAACAAACCTATTTGTATAAACTTACAGATTTCAAACTTACAGAATACCACACCTAAACTTCCAAGTGATACAAAACAGTTATCTGCTCAACATTAAGATAAATAAATAACAGTATAAAACAGGCAATACTTTAAGTGCAATCTTCTGAACTGCTGTCAGATGCATGAGCTAATAAGGACCACTAGTAAATTCCCCAGACCTCTAAGTGGTGGCTTGTGACGACTAAGGAGAGCATTTTCTGGGGCTGCCTGTCCAGGTTGAGTGGAAACAATAAGCCAAAGCTGATCCCACTCCACAAGAAGTCACCAAGATCGCTTGGCTCTGCACTTCCCAGAATTTTCTGCTCTAGAAGCTCGAGTTTACAAGAAATAACCCTAGCCCTTGCAAGTATTGGTAGTATCTTTGAACTGAAGTGCTTACAACAGAGTATTAATTGAGATGCATCCAGCTTGCTGACATCCGTGAATAAGGCAGACCAGTTCAGCCAGTCTTACTTGTTTTATCTTAATGAGAAAGTTACAGCCAAAAACAAACTCCAAAAATACCTTACTAGAAGTCTCCCTGATCTCAGCAACAGCTAAAGGCAACACAAGCCACCAGGAAATACAGTAGTACAATCACAGTCTTACAGGCGTTTTAGAATTAATGCACCAGTCACCTAATAGAAGTATTTTCTGGCCACTCAGCTACTACACAGAACAGTAAGACAATAATTTGATTTAATGAAAACTTTTTTCAACAGCTTCCTTATTTATCATAGACAGATCATATGCTCTCATGTAACTTCAGTATACACAGAAGTCACATCAATTCTGAAGTATTAAATTAGAGGAATTGTAGCAATGACAAAACACTCTTCCTGCACATGCTATGTTGTATACTACACTAGATGCAATGTTAATACATCTAGTCTCCTCTAAATTACTACACAGTCAGGGAACACAAGTCAATGTAGAGAAACTTTATACAATATTTGTTTATCCTGCTGTAGCAGTATAAAACGATATTATAAAATTAAATACTTAGAATCAATGTATTTTCCCTTTACTATTTACTCACATCCATTCTGTCACATGAGAATGCTGCAATATAGCTTCTACACTCAATCAGCAATTAACTAATAGCAAGAATAAAATAAACACCTGTAACAGATGCAGTTACATAAAAATGGAAGATTTTGCAAGAGAATATATTGTATTAAAATCCAGCATGAAGCTCCCAAAGCTACACTAGTTCTACTCCAACATTCAATGTTAACTAATATAAGAGTAACTATTTCACATCTAAACTTCTAACAATTTTTATAGCAATAAGTTGTGTTTAATCAAAACAATGAAGAATGAAAACATTAGAAATCTACACAGACACACTCAAAACTACACTTAAGAAAGATGCACAACTCTGCAGAAACAAAAATAATTGTGGAAATAACAAAATTAAGTGTAAGCTGATCCAGTCAAATGAGATTCAAACCATATTGAGATATCACATGCAATATCTACAACAGTTCTACAGTTTCTACCTTGTGTTCCTTACCTATTATTTATGAAACTTATTTAGAAGCTTTATGACTTCTTTAGGCCAACAATTACTAAATCATTTTGTATAAATTTTGCGTTGATATGTTTTCCTGCAACAGTGATGTCAACACAACATGCTTTTCACCTTGTTACTCAGCATCTTAGTGTCAGCACGGCATTGTAGGCACAGTTGTTCACAAACCGAGTGTTATGTTGGATGGCTGTTGTAAGAAGGTTACAGTATTTTTTCTCAATATCACACATCCGAAAGATTTCAGTGGGCCACCCATTTCAGTATGGAAGAAAAATTCAATGAAAAATTCAATGAATATTTCTCTTGCATTTTGCTCCTAATGTCCTAATTTTGCAAAGGAACAATACTACATGTACCTAGCTGTGGGTTTCTTTAAAAAAAAACGAACAAGCAAAGCTTTCCAATCCAGAAGGGACAGCTGAAATCCATCTGTCCGTAGTCCCAGTTGACTACGTATACCTTATCAGAGGCATACTGGACTTATTAGACAGTGAACTGGACTAGTTCATCTTGATGGCATTATCCCCCTCTCAGCTTGTTTTCTTTCACCATACATTAAAAAAAAAAATCAAAAAATTAAGGACTCAAAAGCAAAAATCTATCAACCAGTTGAGTAACACCAACCAGACCTGCCTGACTCCTGGGGTCTCCATTCCCAAGAACAACCAACCAGGTTGCATTTGTGATCCCCACAGTAATCACTGGTCCAGAAAGGTGCAGCAATGCATGACCAAATGAGGTAAGGGCTAGAAAAAACAAAGTGTATCAGTCACTTCTGACTGAGACAGCATGTCAACACTGGAGACCACAACCAAGCAGTGAACTCCAGCCTAAGGACCAAGTAAGCAGCCAAGGCTCAGTGGTGCAAGCTCTGCAACACAATTGCCCCACTGCTTCCCTCATGCCCAAGTAGAAGCAGCAGTAGCAAAGGGTTCCTCAGAACAGGTCCTAAGCTAGCTGGACATCGATCTTTCTCCAGATTAGGAGAGCATAAAGCCTTCCATAATGAAGATCCTGCATCCATAAGAAAACAGTTCCCTTTTCCTCACTGCAGAACTATCAAATAATTCCCACCAGCTGCCTTCCCATTGTCCTGACACAACCAAAATCCATAACTAACCAGTATTATTATTCAGCGCTTAACCCTTATTACACTTTCTACAGGTCCTCTTAGTTTTTTCAGCAAAACATGAAAACTGCTGCACCCCTGCATTTGGGCATCAACATGTGACAGTCCTGTTCAGCTGGTAGGAGTCTGAGACACACCACAAGTCGAGTTTACTTGAGAACTTTTGTGACTGTAGAAAAGCATAAAAAGAACTAGAACTGCAGAAAATCACTTTCTACTACTTATAACTTTGCCAGGCTTAACTCTTTTCAGCTAATGTACTCTATTGTGTGTGTTTAGCCCAGAATTTAATATCACTTTTAATAAATCAAGTAGAAAACAGGAAAATAATTATTTCGCCAAAATAAAGAACCGCTTGTACCACTTTTACTCTTGTAAACCTACTCTCTCACTAGTAGGTGGTTTTGCTATTCTAAAACAAAAAAAAGTCACTAAATTCCAAAATTACTACACTTGAAAACCAGAGAAATTTCTAAGACATTCCTTTGTGTGTCTTGCATTCTTTTCATGTTGACTAGCTTGCCCAGGTACTGTACAAATTTAGAGGTAATTAACCATGCAAAGACTAAGTGGTCTGTCCTGAAAAGTAGCTGTCCCCTTCCACTCCAGAAATGCAGGGTCAGGCACTGTGTTGGAGACTTGGTTTGACAAAGGAACAGACTCTTGAGAACAGCATTTTAAAAAAGTGGACCCGTACTGGTTCCTTTAACATATATCATGCAAAAGCTGGAGTTTAAAAGTTTTTATTCTTTTGTTTAAAAAAACGTTTTTCAGCTTATTGCCAATACTTGGTTAAAACCTCCACTGTTCTGCTAGGCACTATTCTTTTCCTTGTTTTCAATAATCCTTGAAATCCTGAAAAAATTGAATGAATTTGTATATTAACAGAAGCCATATTTCCTAATAGAACATAATTTGAATAAGCACTAATGAATGAACTAATGCCTAGGATAATGAAGCATTACAATTTTAAGAATTCTCCAACTTGTTCATTTCAAAAGCCAATTTAACACCTAGATGGTTCAGAAATCCTATGCAAATACAATGGTTTAAAAACATTCAAACAGCTCAGCTGACCTGCAGTCAATATACAAATGTAGCAGCTCACCAACTACACAAATATTGGTAACCAAGAATACAGTCTAGGGTGCAGCAGGGCAGAAGCAGAACTGCAGTTTTGGGGAGAAAAACCTGCAAGATTTTTCTGGAGGATAGTGTTCATTAAAACAGACTTACACTGAGATGTTAGGGGAAGTGAAATTAAGTATAACTTGTAAAAAAACCAACGCTAAATGGACGCTTGGAATACACGGTCAAGGAAAACCACAGGAGAAATAAGTGTCTTAAAAACAGATAGTGTTTGCTCTCTATCTAAAGCAATATTAATTCAGTCAATCGGAGCCACACCAAAACATTACAGCTGCTGATAGTCAAAACACTATTTGATTTAAATGGGAAAGTTTGGTGCTTCGGGAATGATCTGACCTATAGCAGGAAGATGGGATAAAAAACCATACTTGGATGACAGGACTCTACGACATTTTCTGCGTTACCTACTACATGTTAAATACTTGGGGTAAGCCAAGTAATCAAATTACAGTTGTATGTAGCAAGCAGCTAGGGAACTGCACAAAATGAACAACTGAGTATGTATTTACATTTTTAAGCAAATGTGAATGTCCATAAAAGGAATTTTAAAAAAAAAGGTGAAGCTAAGAAGTACTAAGTATAACTTCTCTTATCCTGTTTTGTCATTTTATTCACATATCAGTTACAGCTCCAAATTTTAGACAAGTCCAGAAAGAAACAATCTTTCTCTCAGCACTGATAGTTACTATATTACAATGTGAATTACAGTACAACAGAACCAAGGACAGTAACTGTCATTCTAGGCAGTTATACAAAACCTTAAAGATAGTTCTCGAAATTATATTTATATACTGCATCCAATTAATTTTCTCTAAAAAAATTAACAATTATTATTTCAATACTTTATAAAACAAAGGCTCTCTTTTACCTATTCATTAGCATAATTCCATAGGAATCAAAATCCACACAGACAGACACATCATTTCCAAGAATCTTTAAAGTATCTCAGTATGCAAATGAATTATTTTCCTCTTTTGCTTAAGATTGACAAAAGTCAGATCAATTACACTGTCAAGAACTAATACTGATACCCCTACAGCAACGATAATAGGTCACAGGATGAGAGTAGGCTTCAACTACAATGTAGATGAGATGGAATTGCAACCACTTAGCATTAGCAACTGCTCATTTGAAAATTTTACATTTCAAATATATCCTCTGAAGGAATAATAGAGGATTACTTAAAAGGATTATTATTTATAATTAAAAGAAGGGCAAACCTTTATTTTATGATTTTTAAAGAGTACCATCAAGTACGCACAATGACAAACAGCCTATCTTACTTAGACACTACATCAGCCTTTACATTGCAATCAAGTTGCTGAGTATAAAAAATAAAAGCATTATCCTGTTTCACTGTATAAGTTCTAGCAGGTTTCATAAAGGCATTAATAAATAGGCAAAATTAACACAAGCCAGTTGTACCTTTAGCCACAGCTTCTTTATACTTTTCTTTGGCAGAATTTACTTCTTTTATCAGCTGTCTATAGGTAGATTTTAGCTTTTCTAGTTCTGTCTTTGTGACCTTTAAGAGAATAGAAATATTGAAAGCATTAAAAATACTTATCCTCAACATACAAAAAAACTCCTCATAGTATTATTGAAAGAGAATTAACCAGATTTATTTTCCAAACCAAGAATGTTACTACTTCGCATTTGCTTGAGATAATTACATTGTATAATAACGTCAAAATCAATAAATGCATAGCATAAAACAAGAGGTCTGAAACAGAGATCCACATCTACAGCAATGTAATGAAAGATATGTTTAGGAAACCCAGTTTATCAAAAACCACTATCCCATTTCAATGACAAGAAAAAAAATGCATCAAAAAGATGCTTAAGAAATTATACTACATGTAAGAGTTCTATGCATAAGAAGGAAGTATTTTACCATCTACAAAATTAAAAGTAAGATAGAAGCATTTTTAGATATTACAGTTCATACATTTGGCTTAGAAACAGCAGCAGCTCAGGAACCAATCTATCCGTTTAAATACTTAAGTCCCTAAAAAGGAAAAGAAACCAAACCAAACAAACGAAAAACCCACCTACAGTGGAGCAGAACACAAAAGAATTTTTTGCAGTGGAAGGAGCTTCACTGAACATGACATTTTAGGTCAAAAACTTTGGTCAAAAACAAGTTTGCCTCTTCTATCCCCAAATTCTGTCACTGTGTGAATTAGTACACTGTTCACAAATAATCACAAATGGTGAATTTGCAAAGAAAATCTAATAACACACCAGCCACTAAAACAGAAAAAAGATGGCATATATAGTAAGGAAAAGTAGAGTATAACAAAAAGAAAAATTGTGGAAGAGAAACTTCATTTAATCGAAGTGCTCACCTCACTGAATGTACAAAACAGGAAATATGTTCTACAAGAAAGTTGTTCCTCTCGCAGTTGGCATGAAGGTAGCTGGAGTTCACAATACTCCCTTTTTTCATGAGGCAAGACCCAGATATTACTAATTTCAGCCTCTGAAATGCAACAGGATTCCTCAAAGAGCCAACTAGGTGCTATCTACAGTTTCTATTTCTGGGCCAACTGTGCAAATATTTAATTGAAAGGCAGGAACTTTGCTCTGCATCAATCTCAGTTCTCATATCTTATTATTTAGATGCTGTAAATTATAGTCACAATTTTAGACTTATAGAGGTGACACAGCAAAAAAAAAACTTCATGACAGATTTTTATTATAAAGACCATAAAAAATGGAGGAAAAGATGAAATTCAGAATGAGAGAACACATTTAAGACATAAGTGACAAGAAATTACTTCTCAGAGAGAAGAAGGAAACAAAAGGTAGGTCAATAGTAGTAACAGATCTTCACTCAATAGTACTAAGAAACCTTCATATTAATTCCAAAATATACTTTACTGACTTTAATACTGTGTTCTTCCAAGATACAAGACCAAAACCAAGAGGATCTTTGTATGCTACCAGTTTTTCCACTTCTTCTATCCTTATTACTTTCAGATGCACCAATCCATAAGTGACTGTGAGTGATTATTTAGCTTGGAAATTTTATCAGATAAGACAGTCTACTGACCATTCTGCTATTTACTTTTACCATAGCACAAACAAAACCAGAAGAACTAAAAAGACCCATCCTCAATATATTACTCTTTAAACATACAAAGCTATAATAAATTTATAAAGCACAGTTAAATAAGATACCTTATACATCTCTGCTTCAATTTGCTGATGAACACCTATATAACTCTTCTTAACTTGCTGCTTATCTTTTATCATCATTGTGAGCCTATGCAAAGGCCCAGAATTAAGATCCTCTGCATGTGTCTTCATTATTTTGCTCAGCTGTTCTGTTTGTTGCACCACAAGCAACCAAGACTATAAAAAAAGTTAGAACAGAAAGTGTTTACTTATTTTGGCTTACAAATAACCAAACAAGGAACATGAGCTGCAGGAAAAGAGGTATCACTGTTTAAAACAATTAAGCAAAAAAAAAATTAAACTTACCCAAATGCATTTGAGCTCTTCTAAAATAAAGTTCTTCCTGTGACAGCAAAATCATTCCTTAAATTTACCCATAAAATCAAATACCATATTGTATGGTCACCCTTCACCACTGCCCTACTACTACTTCTGAACACTGATGAAAGCTTTACGATCTTTTTGGGAATACATCCCTGACACCTGTGAAAACCATGTTCTCATGTCCTTTGTTCTCCTGTTTCCCAGTTACTCTGTTCAAGCTGATTTCTCTATCCTTGTATAAATATCTCACAGTAATATGCACTTCTGCAGTTCCTTTTTAAGAGGATACAATTCATCAGCTGGCTCACATAACTATCAGTACCAGTTAGGCCACCAGTAAAGCATAAGGTGCTAACAGGGTAAGAGACAGAAGCAATTACTCCTCTTTCATAGTAACCCAACATCTTTCTATACCCTTACTTTAATATCATTCTTGGCCATCCTGTCAGTTGGTTTTGAGGACAGCTTAACGTGCTGTGTGTAGCTCAGAATTTTGATTAGAAATTGTAAACAGAAAAGCTTCCATTGCAACACAGATATGAACATGAAACTAAAAGTTCAGTTCAAATAAAAGCATTTGTTACCCTAAAGATACCTGTCATATTTTGTTGATGGGAACAATATTGGATTCTTTAGAGATAATTCCCTGACACTATGCTATATCTAAAATTTCAAAATGCCTACATGGCATACATTTATCAAGTTTTAAAGGCAGCTGGTATGCTTGTTTTACTAGCACTTATCTTAACTCTTACTAAAGACAGAAATCCACCTTAAATCATCAAAAGCTTTGGGGGTGCCTTTCATTTCATATAAAAACATATATGCATGGTATCTCCATCTCTGAACTCTAGAGAACAAAATAAAAGACAGTTAACTCCTGTACTTATTGCACCATCTTTAACATTTCCTTTAGCTTGTAAACACACCACAGACCAGCACAGAGCTATCTCAGACTGCTTAAATTGTTGTGCTGTAAAAAGTCATTGCCTGAAACTTCCCAGCTACAGCTGAAAACTGCTTCACCTTTGCATTACAGAAGTTTCTAAATGACATCAGAAACCATACTGCAAAGCTACTTAGGATAAAAACATCATTAAAGAGCCGTTGGAAAGGACTAGAAAATACTGCTTTTCTAGTACGACTGGTTGCCACCACTAGGCCTTCCAGCAAATTTTGCTGCCTCTGCATGAAAAACACATACTACAGATTTTCCCTAACACTATTTGTTTCAAAGTGCTCACTCTTGCTGCACACATTAAATAAAGAAACAAACAAACATAAAAGATTAGACAGCTAGGTATGTGGTTATTCTGTTTTGACGCCATGCAATACCAAAAATTCAATCTACAAGTATTTTAAATCTTAGGAGGAATAAGATTCTAGATTTATGTCCCAAAATATTTGGGTCATACTTTGATTCTGTAAAATTTCAGAAAAAGAGAAGTAGTATCATGAAACAGTAAAGCAGAATAAGGTAAGTAAAGGAACAAGTTACTCAGATGTTTTCATTGCCAGAACCAGACAATGTGTCACTATACAACTTTAAAAATCCAAGGTGACAGTGAAATTTCAAGGCAAGTCCATAAAGATGCCCCAGTAGTATACTAATATTTTTCCTGTCTTATAGAGATGTAGAGATTAGAGGGGACTTGATAGAAAAATGGCATTTCCTTTAGAGAGGGAAAAAAAAAACAAGGAAAAGGAAGAAAAATAATCTTGAAAGAACAACTTGAGTGTCTACATCAAAACAACATTTGAAAATGTGACACACATGATTCTCTTCAACACAAACAGAACATAGCTGAAGTCAGACCTTCAGCTTTTTTAAATTTACTTGCTTACAGGAAGTGCCCCTGTCACTGACATGAGCATCCTAGACAGAAGCAGCTAGGGAATGTTAAGGGTTTCATTATAATGCTGAATAGTGTGATGCCAATGCTCCTTTACTGTTCTAGCCCTAATCTGCTCTGTTTCATTGCCTGAAAGAATTGCAAAGCACAATTTACCTACCACATAAGAACAACTCTAGTAGGGCAGTAATAGCAAGAATTATTAGTCACATCACAAATAACTCCAAGAGAATAGAATTGAAAGCCTGAAGAAAATACCTGACTTCTGCCAATCTTAGGCTTATGACAATGCTTTAATGTTTATTTACCTAAATCATCGCAACTTAAATAGCAAAATTTGTAACAAACTGCACATAAAAAGCACAATAAGGTGAAAAGCATTTCAAATGCATAACCAAAACACAGACACTAAAAAAATAATTACAAAAAAAATAAAGGTAGTATGTCAATTTACAAGACAAGAATTATTGTGGGGGAGGGAAGCAGTAACAACTTGTTATAGAAAAACACTGTGCAGTGCTACTTTGGGGACAGCTGCTATACCAGCACAGCTTTCAAGTCACACAAAACATCCCTTAAATCCAGTATAAATATAGACTCCTGCAGAGGAGCACTTACATTCCTGATGCTACACTATAGCTAGTCTTCAAGCAGACACTCCATAAGCCCACTACATAAAAATAATTCTGTTTAAAATTTAACTTGACCCAAAAAGTGTGTTTTCCTGTAGAGAGGATATCAGGTGTAACTGAGTGAAGACACTGTGTAACCACTGCTACAGGAGAAGGGTCAAAAATTGAATAAGCCAATAAAACAGAATAGTTTTCTCTAGTCAGGAAGGAATCCAACCAAGTCAACAGTGAAGCTTGCGAACAGGTGAAAAATATAAGTTTGTTTCATCAGTACCTTTATTGGACTTGCTATAAATCTAAAAATTGACAATTTGGGAGAAGGACAGCCTTACCTTCATAAAACACCAACACAGTGATTTTAAATTGAATACAAAATAACTTCACAGTTATGAGAAATATCCTGAATTAATGGGTTGGGGTTATTTTGTAACACGCACTACAGTGTGATTATCAGCTGGAATGGTCAGCTTTGCCTCAGTTTCCTGGCATTTTCTATTTCTGTCATAAATTCTATCTAACATAAACAACAGCTCCTATCCAAATATCTTAACAGAAAAGCTTACTTTAGCATATTCATATTTTCAAAAACACTAAAGAAAATACCAGGCTCAATCCAGGAATCTGAATTTCAGAATTCAGGGTTGATTCTAGTTCAGTTATTATTTTCAAAGAAAGAGTGGAGCTCTATTTCTGTATGTTCCATGGATATCGTTTTTAAACACTTCAGCAACATTAACTCTCAAGAAGCTGAATGAACTTAAACTAAAACATACAAAAATAAATCCAGCACTGCTATGCCCAAGGATATCCCAAATTCAAAATACTTGAATCTTACCTTAGACACATTGCTGATATAATCCAACTGACAAGTGCTCTCTTTATCTACTTGATTGCAAAGATTCTGTAAAGTGGAGGCATATTCCTTATCACTTTTTACTCGCATTACCATAAATTTCTTCACTGTTTCCAGTAGTCGTAGTTCCCAGTCTTGCAGTTTTAATAAAGCATCATGAGAATACTTCAGGTCACCTCCAAACCCCATTTTCTAAGGCACTATATACCGCACAGCGTAAATTACAGGCTCTTCACCACATCTGAAAGTAGAACAAGGTTCGTTAGATATGTATTGAAAGAAAAAAATCTAGTTTGACAAAGTGGAACTATTAATGTCTAAACCTTGAAATAACTTAACCATAAGATTAACCACACACATATACCTTCTCCAGATAAACTGAAAGGAGGGTCAGACAACTGTTTTGAACACCCATCTGTGATCTCGGGCTCAGAATTGTCTCCCACTTTCCATCTGCAAAACATACCTCTAGAGCTTAGAGTTAAAAGGGAACTAATAAAAGCCCTTAAGACATACACTAAAGACCGATACACATATTTAATGAAATATGTATAGTTCACAGTATCTCCAGACAAGAACTGCCAACTATACTGTTCCACTTCTGGTGACCTGAAACATTTGTTCCTGGTGTTTTCTGTCCTAGCAACACAGAAAAAGCAGAATAAATCATCAGCTCTCAGACACTGCATCTGCAGGAAATGGATAGCTAGTTAGAAGCTACTTTGCTCCAAAACACTGTGTTAGCAGGACATTGAACTTGAGGATTTAACTTCCCCAAAATAAGAAAATATCCCAAACCACTGTCCACTACTCCTCTGAGACATATATTAGGGCAGACTCCTTTAGATCACATGATTTTCCTCTAAGGCAGTCCAGTCTTACTGTACAAAATGGAAATCATTTGATAAACTGGAAAGAAATGCTGCCTGTTAAATCATAAACTGCAGGTCAAAGGCACTTGTTTGACCTGGGTATAAAACACCTCCATCTGTAAAAATGCAAAACTTCCGTAATGTTTTAACAAACATTAATAGATTTATCTTGCTGATAGCCCATAGGTGAAAGTAGGACTAACAAACTCACTTTACATGGAGAACTGAGAGGTATCAACTAATGCCAAAATTGTATCAGCTAATACGAGGACGTACAAGGCTTAGAGGCAGACCTTTCAAGGTACCTAACATTTTTAACACTTTAAATCAGCAGAACAGACGATGCAATAACATCCCATACCAGCCTGCTATGCCTCCCTTCCCTACATAACAATCAGAATTTTTCCATTACACTGCTAGATGCCTAGGTACACAGACAAAAATTGTACACATACTGCTCTTTGGTCTTTGTTTTCTATTATTCCATTCACCATGACAGAAGCAGTGCACCAGAAATTTGTTTCACAAAAGTGATAGAATTCTGATTTGGTATGACTAACAAGCTGTCACAGTTTAGCTCCCCACCACCTTTGGCCAGAAGCTAAACAAGCAGTTGTGATCCGTATCCCCACCACACACATACACGAAAGGGAAATGAGAGGGAGTAACTTGTAGGTTATAAAGAGGTATAATGAAATACTATTTTTTAAAAAGGAAAATAATATTAAT
>WAAB01022117.1:278614-339827 GCA_013389865.1 Piaya cayana | reverse complement strand
GGGGAGGTTCAGATTGAACATTATAAGTATCTTCACCAGAAGGGTTATCGGGCACTGGCAGAGGCTGCTCAGGGAGGTGGTTGAGTCACCATCCCTGAAGATATTTAAGAGACGAGTAGGTGAAGTGCTTAGGGATCTGGATTAGCAGTGGGCAGGTATAGTTGGACTTGATGATCTTGAAGGTATTTTCCAACCTAAGAATTCTGTGATGTTAAGTGCAGCAGCCCTGCAGCACCACAGGGAGGAGGCCCTGGAAGGCACCCAGGCAGGGCCTGGCCCCACAAGCTGAGACACCCAGCAGGTGGTTCTGTGCAGCACCAGGGCTGTCTTCAGCTGGGGAGTCAGCCCTGCAGTGGTTTTCAGTCCTGCTGGTGGAATTCAAGTCACACTTGTTAGGTCAGCGTGTGGGTGAGACATAGTGGAGAGCAGGGTTAGGCTGCTGGTTCCTCTGATGACGACAACGGGTCTAACAAGCTCTCTTTGTTCACAAACCATACACAGACAATCTTCTGATCCTCATGTATGGGCTGTTTCAGCATTCCTGCTCTTCCTTGAGGATATTGCTCTGTTTTGAAGAGTATCATCAGGGTCAGGTCAGACTGGGCTCTTAGCAACCTGATCTGGTTGAAAATGTCCCTTCTTCCTTCAAGGGGGGGTTTAAACATGACCTTTAAAGGTCCCTTCCAAACCAAACCATTCCGTGAGTCTATGGTCTTGCTTCAGTGAGGAGCTGGCGGAAGTATTTTGGTGTTTCTGCAGTCAGTTTAGAAGTAGAAGGCTCTGTCAGTTAAGCCTGTTCATGCTGTATGACATTTATGTATCGTGAGTCACAAAAAATGCTTTTCATTCTGAAAAAGGGGGTTTATTATTGTGATTCTTTTCTTACTTTAAGGCTTTTTGGGTTTGTTCCTTAGAAACTGTGCAAATGAAATTAAGATGCTAAAATGCATTTTTTCATATATCTGGAAATGCACGTAATTTTTTACATACACATTAGGGTTTATGGACTTGTAACTGAACTAGGTGAATCTGTAACCCAGCATGGAACCAGTGTGAAGCAACAAGAAGATGAGGGCCCAGGTGGTAGAAGACTTTCTTCAAGCATAAGTGTTCTGTTGACCTTCTGACAATGGCTTTGTGACATCAGGGATTATTGGTACCCAGTTCTCACCTGTGCTTTTGAAAAACTTCTTTACCAAATTCCCCTGCTTTCTCCTTAGCATTAATTGCTTGCCACTACCAAGTAACTAGTACATTAGAAATAGATCTTAAGGAGTATGAAGGTTTAGTAGTATTGTGGACTAGTCTGTGAAATGAGTTGCAGTAATAAATTCTGGGACCAAATATGCATTGAAGTTATATTATCCCTTTCCCTCCAGAATGTGTCTCCTTGCAGTGGCAGTATAGGTTGTGGGACATAGTCTGATAAAACTGCATTGAGCCAGTAAGAAAAAAAAAATCTATCATTTATTTGCAGCTTGAATTTGCTTCTTTTAAAACTGCTGTTGTAGAACTGCAAGATCAAAATTTTAGCCTTGATTACTGTAAACCCATGCTGACCAAACCTACACTTCGTTGATATCTAGAAGTTCTATATTCTCTCCATTACGAAAGAACGCATTTTCTTTTTATGTAGTTGTTGTAAATGATTTGTGGAATAGTGATGTGGTCCATTTGCAGCAATGATTGAGGAACACATGGGGTACAGAGACAAATATGATGAGGAAAGTATATTCCAGTGCAAGATGGAAGCAATTTCAGGTCACTTTAGGTGAGACTTTAAGTCTTTGTTAGCTTCCTGTCTCGTTCAGTAGTATATGGATTACAGCAAGCTGTCCGGCTGTCTTTTGGGGAAGTAAAACAGGATAAAAAGCTGGGGGAAAAAAAAAAAGGATCCTAAAGCTTAGTTTCCATTTAGTACACCTGTGTTCAAAATTTAGAGTATGATGGTCATTTCTAACATTCTGGCTGTTACCCTAGCAATGTAGATATTTAATTAGAAAGTATTGCTTAAGAAATTGCAGTTCACTTTTATTGTATAATTTAGCTTTGAACTGTGTGTATTTTGAGTCTTATTAAAAATAAACATGAATTAGGATTTCATGCTTTTGTCCTTTTAAGGTGTCATGGAAAAACTTGGACTTGGTCCAGAGGTCCTTCTGCGTGAGAATCCCAGGCTCATCTATGCTAGACTTACTGGGTTTGGCCAGTCAGGAAAATATGCCAAGTCCGCCGGTCATGACATCAATTATTTGTCTTTATCAGGTAGGCTGTAACATTTCCTGTCAAATAAGGTATTTTCCCTCTTAATTTAAGACTCAATAATTTATTGAAAGGTTATTTGTAGATAGCTAAAGTTACCTGAAGTATAGTCTGATGAAACAGCTGAGCAGATCTGAAGGGTCTGTGTCACTGAAAGGAGTGTTTCCTTCTTTTTCTGTGTGCTTTTCCCTTCTTCTTTCTCCTAGTCAGCTCTGGTGCTTATTAGCCCCTCTGAAAGCTCCCTCACAAGTCAGAAACTGGCCAGTGGAACCGAGGATGTTTTTCTGTCTGGTTATTTGAGGGGAAACAGTTCGTTGAGGGATCCAGCAAACGAAAGTCAGCCTAAGAAAGGAGGAAACATGAACTAGATGGACTATTTGTTCTGGCAGCAGCAGCAAGCTATTAGGCAGAATCAGTGCATTTTCTGAAGCTGTACATCAGCTTCTTTTCTTCGTGCTATTTTACCTTAATAAAGTTTTTGAAGAGAACAGTGATTTTTTTCTGATGTGTTTTTGTTCTTTCTTCAGGGCCTATGTCCTAGAAAATCTGCATGCTTACAATCCCAAAAGGGCTGCACATTTTGGGATGCGTGAGTGAGCAGGATTTTTTTTTTTTTTTTGAGTGAAAAAATAGGCAGCTTAAGCCATTTGAGCTCTTATGCTTTTTCTGCTGTACATACCTCTCCATCGAAACCAATCAAAAGCAAAGCAGGCTTAAAATAAAATGGCAACCCTATGTTTCCTTCAGATATCGTAGACAGTATGTTTCTGCAAGGAACAAACAAAACCAAAATAAACCAACTCTGGTGACAGCAGTCAGTGTGTCATGTGTGGCCATACCTGCTGCTCAAATGGCTGCTGTCTCTGCTGCTTTTCTGAGCCTGTGAGGTAGGAGAGAAAGTAGCCCAAAACTTCTTGGCTTCCCACTGGATAAAGCATTTATTTTAGCCCCAGCAAAGGCCCAGAGTGAAAACACGGCAAATGTGGTTATCCACTGTCACCGACTATGGGGGAGTCAGTGTGTTGTGAAATTTAGTTTTTTCAGGAATGGTTTCCGTCTTCTTTTGTTATGTAAGATTGTCTGAGAATAAAAAAGGGTAAAGAAAGTATGCTTTGTTTGAAACGCTTTTGACTTCACATCCAGATCATTTCAAAGTATTACGGTACTTGGTTTATTGTGAGTGAAAGGATAGAGTCAGTACGTAGAATAATAGAACTGATTGGGTTGGGAGGGGCCTTAAAGATGGTCAAGTTCCAACTCCCCTGCCATGGGCAGGGACACCTCCCACTAGATCAGGCTGCCCAAGGCCCCATCCAGTCTGGCCCTGAACACCTCTGGGGATGGGGCAGCCACAGCTTCATTGGACAACCTGTGTCAGTGCCTCACCACTCTCATAGTGAAGAAATTCCTCCTTATGTCTAGTCTTAAGTTTGCCACTCTCCAGGTTATAGCCATTACCCTTTGTCCTATCACTACAAGCCTTTGTGAGCAGTCCCCTCCAAGCTTTCTTGTAGCCCCTTCAGGTATTGGAAGGTTGCTGTAAGGTCTCCTTGGAGCCTTCTCTTCTCCAGGCTGACCAAGCCCAACTCTCTCAGTCTGTCCTTATGTGGGAGGTGCTCCAGCCCTCTTTGTAGCCCTGCTCTGGACCAGTTCCAACATCTCCATAGTTGCCTTATGTTGAGAATACCAGAACTGGATGCAGCACTCCAGATGAGGCATCACGAGAAAGGAATAGAAGGGCAGAATCACTTTACTCGACCTGCTGACCATGCTCCTTTTGATGCAGCCCAGGATATCGTTGGCCTTCTGGGCCGCGAGCACACATTGCTGGCTCAGGTTGAGCTTCTTATCAGCCAGCACCCCCAAGTCCTCTGCAGGGCTGTTATCAGTCGTATCATCCCCCATTGTGTACTGGAATCGAGGATTGCCTTGACCCAGGTGCAGGACCTTGCACTTGGCCTTGTTGAACCTCATGAGGTATACAGAAACAGCATGGTTCATTGCTACCTTAGACTGTAGTGTGTTCTGTTTACAAAACAAAGTCTATTTTTTGCTGTTGCTGATTTAATCAATGGTATTTTGATTAGTGCTGTCTTCCTAAAATTAAATTGTGTCTTGAAATTTCACAGGTTAAGTTTTTCTGCCTGTTTAAAGGAAATAGGACAAGGTTTTGGGAAGTATTGTTCCTCAAAAATGAGATCTTGTATCCTGAGTATTTTCCTGATCAGCTTTGGCTTTCTTGAATTAAAGAATGGCTTGCATCAGAAGCTCCAGGTATAAGTTAATATGTTAACCTGCTGGTGCCTGTGACATTTAGGCTGTTAAAAGTGAGGTTTCAGTCAGTGACAGGGCTTTGTGCTTGCACACTTTCAACACTTCTTTATATTGTGCACTTAGTTGATTCCATTTAGGAATTGAATTAGACCATTAATTTGGCCGTGTATGCTGCAAGTCTCATGTGACAGACTGCTGGCATAGGTGAGGGATGATCGTACTGCAGAGTTCCTTGCTTACCCAAGGGGAATCACTATTGGGGAACTACAAAGCGTAAGGTGATGGTAACAAGGTGATTCAGGATGGTTGAGAAATGCTAACAGATTCAAAGCTCTGTCTTTGTGAGCTGGCTTAGCCTTTGCTCTGTTCAGTTTCATTTCTGCATAATTACTGTAATAAACATAGGCTCTCTATTTCTGTGTTGCATGCCATCGAGGTGACCTCTCTGTGCTGTTAACCTGTTCCTCTTATACGCATCTTTTTTCGTTTTTTTCCTCCAAAGGCTGAAGATGGAGGATAGAAGTGTCGTCAGTGTCAAGTCCTTTGTTATAATTAATAATTCACAGATTATGTGCACAGAAGACTGTATGTCTTTTTACTTTAAAAGATGTAAAGAAAAAATTAACAAAGTTGCTTTGAGGCATGCTTATAATACCTGTCTAATTCTTTTGCGGGAGGCTCATGCATATATAAAGGTAGTAATATAGAATTATTGCACACCAGGGTTTTTTTATTAGTTTTGATCCCTAAATGGGCGTGTTATCAGTGGTTTATCTGTGAGACTTATTAGTCTCTGACATTAAACGCATGTTCACTAATATGATTTCAGATATTCTAGTCCACTGTGAAAGGTAACTATTTGCTAATATGCAGCCAAGCAGACAGAAAACTGTTGGTAGAAGTTTGCTTTGTCCCTTGTTTACTTGTATAGATTGAAAAGAACGAAACTTTAATTGTATAAATGTAGAAATTAATGTTTATAATTAATTTTATACTTACGCTTGCTTTGTTTATTCTACCATCAGGTGTGCTGTCAAAACTGGGTAGAAAAGATGAAAATCCATATGCACCGCTAAATCTTCTGGCTGATTTCGCTGGTGGAGGTGTCATGTGTGCAATGGGCATTGTTACAGCCCTCTATGAACGTACCAAATCTGGCAAAGGGCAGATAATTGATGCAAGTATGGTAAGTTTGGTCTCAAGGAAAGCAGATTTTCTTAAATTTGTGTGTTTTGGTTTTTTTTCCCTTAAGTCTGTAAGAGGAGCTGTTTGTAAAGTTCAGAATGGAGAACTTTGGAAAGGGAAAGTAAGTAATCTCATAAAATGTCCATTTCTTCATCTGCAAGCTGTTTTCATGTATCACTGTTGTCCTAACATCTTTATAATATGTAATATATACTGTGGCTTTCCTCCTGTGCCACTCCTTTTACCAGTGTGCCGTCTTAAAAAAATATTAGATGTATGTATTTGACGAGTGTTTGGTGTATGGGAATAGCATGTATAAAAAGCAATTAAAATCATGCATACTAGCAAAACTTATGATCCTAACAGAATAAAGAATTGCATTAGCTTTATCTGAGATACATCTGCTTATGAATTTGTAATAGGTCATATCTCATTAGAGGCACTGTTCCCTCGAATAATTACACTGCCATGGATTATCACCAAGAAGTCAATTTTATATGCTTTGTGTTAATGTGCCATAAAATAAACGAAAGGCTAAATTACCCTAATAATGGCAACTGTGGAATTTTTTGCTGCAAGGCCACACACTTACACAAAGAGCCAAATACCTACTTACACCTAACTCTTGGAACTTATATGCAAGAATTTTTATTCTGTCTCTTTTTCTGTTTTTGTCCTTGAAGAGTGATGTAATAGAAATGCAGCCTCCCTTTGAGGTTTTGTGAAACAATGAAAGCTATGATTCAGTCTTAAATATAAATTGAAAAAGATTATATTAATTGAAAAAAGTCCCTTTACTGCAGAGGTCTTGAAGGTAGAAAAATAGCAAGAGATGTTAGCGATCTTGACTTGACTAGAGTTTTGACAAATCCACCTGACATTGTCAGAAGCAATGGCGTTAAATGGTCTGGATGAAAATTGTACAAAATCAATGCAAAACTGATCTAATATTTTTACGCAGACAAGACTTATTAGTAGTTGGTTATCAAAATATAAAGCATAGTGACTGGCATTCCACAGACTTCTGTTGGGTGTTTTCTCCAGTAAGCTGAATGATGAGTGAGCAATTGTACTTAGTCAATTTACAGATGGGAAGAGCTAGAAGTATGTTGAACAGTTGGATTAGAGTTGAAAATGAACTCTTCAGATTGGAGTAATGACCTGAAAAAAGTTGGCTGAAATTCATGGAGACCACTGCTCTGTAGTTTTCATAGGCGGAAGCAATTAGCTGAACAAATGCGGTGTGAGAACAGCTGGCTGAAGTACAGACCTGGGGGTTTGTCATGGTCACAAGCTGAGCACGAGTCAACGGTGTCGTTCTGCTGTAAAACACACACATGCACACACACACATATACATTGTGTTAGGATGTATGAACGGGAAATACAGCCAGCAAAGTTTCTGAAGTAGGTCTTCCAGTCTATTTGACTTGTCTCGGGCCTCCTGTTTCTGACATTGGCTGTCATCTTTCCACATAAAAGACCAGTTTGAGGAATTTGAGGAACAACAGGAAGCAATAGTGAATGTGAAAACATGACCTACAAAGGAGAGGTGAGGGAGTTTGTAAAGGAAGGATTGTGGAGGGTTGTGACAAGTCTTCAAGTATTTAAAAAGCTATTTCCTCTGCATTGGAGCACTACCTTATTTTCACTGTCAGTACTTGAAGTCATTAGAAGAATTTGTTACAAGAAGAATCCATATAAGTCTGCTCGTGTCCTAATGAGATCTCTGGCTCATTGAGAATAGAATGTGTTGTGGGGGTTTTGTGGGTTTGTTTTGGGGTTTTTTTAGACCTCAGACTTCTCCCTTTCAATTTTTTCTTTTCTCATTATAATTATGGAATTTACAGTTGCCTGCTGATGTTCCTGCTGTGCTGTGAAATGGGTGGAGTATTGTCCAGGATCACTGGGTGTACTTTACCTGGCATTTTGTTATGTTCTTTTCATTCAAACAGACTTTCAGTGAGACAGTTGATGAGCAACACAGATGCATCATCAACAGCAAAGACATTTTTAGCACACTGGGTTGATAAGCCTGTTTTATCTAAGTTTTTTAGTACAAGTAGATATCTTAAAAGTCTTAGTACTGCAGTAGTGCACATGTCATTTCTTTTAACATTCTTTTATTTAATAGGCCTGTTACTTGAGTTGATGTACAGTTTTGGTCTGTGAATATGTTAATGACTGACACTTGACAGACCTTCCTCTAGTAGAAGAGGGAAAATTAATTTCTTTTTTAGCAGCTTTGTGTCCTTGGGATTAGTTTTATTACATTTTTGTCTTTGTGGGTTGTTTTAATAATCACTTGTTTGTTTATTCCTTTTATTGTAATGTCTATTTTCCTGAAGCCACGTAGAAAAAATAATTGTTTCTTGTCTTTGCAGTCAGTAATTCTAGATTAATCTGAATTTTTGTAATAGAAACATTTTTTATATATATGCTTTACTTTGAATTAGTGTGCTGAAAGCTGAAAATGTCTTGGAAGCATTCTTATGATCAGTAATACACTTGTGAGGAACTACTCTACTTACCAAACTGACACAAGAAGAGGGCCAGGCTGAGGACTAGATTTTGCAGCACCTATTCACAGTGCCTAGCGCTGTTGTGTTGCATAAAAGTAGATGCTGGGTCCTGCATT
This sequence comes from Piaya cayana, assembly GCA_013389865.1. Classification (NCBI taxonomy): domain Eukaryota; kingdom Metazoa; phylum Chordata; class Aves; order Cuculiformes; family Coccyzidae; genus Piaya; species Piaya cayana. The sequence continues at coordinate 331,469 of WAAB01022117.1, read as the reverse complement.
TCAGCAGTCTACCTCAGAAGAATTAAGTGCCTGGTGTGAATTGATTCATGTTAGTTGCTGTCTTTTCTCATCTCTATAGGGATCATAGACACCTTACAGTGAGCTTGATAGTTCCCATGTGCTGAGTAGGATGTGGAATGGACTCTACACTGTGACACAGTAGGTATGATTGTGGACACAGTAGGTATGATTGTACGTCTGCACTCTTGAACTGCACCAGAATAGAGGCATGTGAGTCAGGGCCACACTTGAGGTTCATTCCAAATTCAGACACACAGACTTCTGCTGATGGCAGGCATCTGACCAAGCATGACTCACTCTTTGTGAAAAGACAGCCAGAGGAGAGGATGGTGGTAGAGATCACTTGCATAATAGTCTCATGGCAAGAGCATTTAGCTGTCCAACAGAAGACTGAGGTTCCTGGTTTTTCTCAGCCTGGAGGTATTCAAAACCAAAAGTCCCACTTCCTAGAGGCATTCGTCAGTCACGAGGATAGAGATTAAGCTGGTGTGGAGTCATTCTTAGATTGAACTGTCCCACTCTGCAGAAGTAACAAAAGATTTGCAGAGCAGACAGGTCACCCAGTGGGGTGGTGCCTTTAGATTCTTCTCCCTACTTTAGAGACTGCTGATAGTTTTAAGGTGAGTGAACCATTAAGTGAAACACAACTGTTACAGTAATATTCTGCACTTAGGCTTATGTGGAGTCTCCACATGTTGCCCATCTCCTGTTTTAAAACACGTTTGTGTTTGTGTGGTGTTATTTGAGCATGCGTTGGAGGTTTGGTGCAGATGTAAGACACCTTTTTACTTGTCTCTGAATTGTAATGGGCCTCAGACAGAGGCTAGCTGTCCAGTTGCCTAGCCAGGGGTATTTCTAGAGTCCCTACACCTGTCCAAAACTGATGTGCTGTTTTATTTTAAGGCTTTCCAGGGTAAGTATCACAGTACACAGATATTGCAGGTAGTTCCATCAGTGCCAAAATCTAGTTTGCAGTTAAAGCTTGTTCTGATATTATCCCCATCTATTATTATCCTTACTTACAATGGGTTTTGTGTATTTTTTTGGTAATATGATTAGTGCAAAATCAGCTCATGAGTAAAGCAAACACTATTTTGATATACTTGAAATCATTTTGCAAACATGTAGATGAAGATACACCATTTCTCTTGTCTAAAGGTACTTTAATTGACATATGTGATTAGTAGGGCAGAAGTATTCCTATCCTTGTGGCAGGTACTTGAGAAAGAGTCCAAGTAATACACATTAAATGAAGAAGCCTTTGTGACTCTGTGCTTCAGAGATTCACATGTTTTCAGTTCTTGCTTAGAAAGGTAGAAGATAGTAAATCTTTCCACATGAAAATTTACTAGCTTTTTTTTTTTGGTACAGTCTCTGTGCTTTTCTTGATAGACAATATTTGGTTAATTTTACAGAGTTGTAAATGCATGAATTAAAATGATTCAGCTCAGATTTTTTTCTGTTCCACTGGGATGTTTCTGGCCATATACTGTTACTGCCTCATTTTCTCTTACAGTTTTCTAATGCAGTTGGAGGAAAATGGATTCTGCTGCTGAAAAAACTGTAGGATGTGATTTTGCTTGGGAAGACTGGTACAAGCTTGATAATACTGAAAGGTTGAGCCAATTGAATTTTCACGTGGTTGTACTCCTCATAGCCGAAATTTTAAGAAGCAGGTTGGAACAGCACTAATCATATTTTTCTAGTGCTGTATTCATCAGGCACTTGCCTATTTAGAGATTACCTTATTATGTCTATGTACCTGCCAATGATAAGAGTGGAACAATAATTTTTATTTTAACTTAGTGATGGAGATGAGCTTCCTGTTCTCATGGTATAAGAGAGCTGTAACCTTTGATTTCTTTCCAGTTTTCTTCTAAAAATAGTAGTCTTATTATAACTAGTAAGTTCACAGAAGTTAGTGTTGAGATAAAAAAAGAAAATTACACAGAAGTGGTATAGCCATCTTGGCTCTCAGAGGTTTAGAAGGCTTGATGGGTATCAGATACTTAATATTCTGAAGAGCTAGGGAGCTTGTCCCATCACCTAAAATTACTTGCACTCTACGCTTTATCAGCTCCTAATGATTATGAAGTTGCTAAGTGAGGAAGCTTTGTGCATTGAAAGTGTGCTATCCGTTTGAAGCTGCATTTTTATTTTTATGCTCCTTATTCTCAATTCTAGATGATTTCATATATGCAGTATAAACAGTAATTGAAAATTTTAAGAAATAAAACTGCTTACCAGAGAGTCTGTTGTTGAAAATCTTAACAAAGGACAGAACTGGCAGCAGTTTTACTTGTTTGGTTTTTTTTTTGTGGGGGTTTTTAATTTGATGTGGGGTTAAGGTAACATGCCAACTAATTTACCAGAGCTGTTACTTTTTCTTTTAAATCCCCAAGGTGGAAGGAGTAGCATACTTAAGTTCTTTCCTGTGGAAATCACAAAATTTGGGACTTTGGAGCAGACCTCGAGGTGAAAACCTGCTAGATAGTGGTGCGCCTTTTTATGAAACCTACAAGACCTCTGATGAAAAATACATGGCTGTTGGTGCCATTGAGCCTCAATTCTATAAGCAATTCGTAGAGGGTAAGTAGCTTGGAGCTGTTGTTATGACATCAGGAAACCATGACTGAAAGAGTTCTTTAATGCTTGATTTTGATTCCTGGCATTGGTTATTTTAATTTCTTTGTAAAATCCAGACACTTCTTGAAACTAGTTTTGTTTAGTTGACTTTCTTCTTCTAGCAACTGTCTTATGGCTTTTTTGTTCCTTCTTCATCTTAGCCTCAGAAGTAACACTTAAATTACAGATGTTCTACTGGAATTCTCATAATGGTAGCCTGTGATGTGGCTGGAACACTGAACAACTATTTAGTTCATAATATTACTTGGTAGAGTGGATTTTTTTCTAAATTCAAAGTCAGCTTTATGAATTCTTTTTCCACAACACAATTTCAGGGTGATTTTGGTGCCTCACTATGGATAAAAAAATTATGTTTGACTGAAGACTATTTAAATATGGCTATAAAATATGATTTGTCTGTTGGAGACATTAGAACAGATAGCATCTCACCACTGGGGGAAGGGAAGTGAGCGCAGAGCTGCTGGCTGGAGTTGAACCACAACAGTACCTTCTCACAGTCAAGTTACTCTCAGCTCAGCCTCAGTCAGCTCTGTGGTGCTGGTAAGAGCATAGGTATGTGCCAGGGCCTGCACTTCGAAGAGTTTTTGGAAATTCAGGAACATGGTGAAATGAAACAAAGTTGTGGGGGTATAGAGTGGGGTATGCCTGTGGTAAGCAAGATCCCAAAGAGAGAACTTGTTTCGTGCCCTCTGGCTTTGTTCTCTTGCAATCTGTGGTGCTCCCAGAGAAAGTTCTTGCACATCTAAGAAGGTTAAGAAGGATATGGAACCATTGGAATGGGTCCAGAGGAGGGCGATGAAGGTTATCAGAGGGCTGAAGTATCTCTACTATGAAGACAGGCTGAGAGAGTTGGGGCTGTTGAGCCTGAAGGAGACAGGGTTCTGGGGAGACCTTGGAGCAGCCTTCCACTGCTTGAAGGGGGTGTACAAGAAAGCTGGAGATGGAACTTTTTACAAGGGCATGGAGTTATAGGATATGGGGTAGTGGCTTTAAATTGAAAGGGGGAAGATTGAGATTAGACATTAGGAGGAAATTCTGCACAAAGGGAGTGGTGAGGCACTGGCAGAGATTACCCAAGGAAGTTGTGGCAGCCCCCGCCCTGGAGATGTTCCAGGTCAGGCTGGATGGGACCTTGAGCAGCCTGCCCTGGTGGGAAGTGTCCCTGCCCTTGGCAGGGGAGTTGGAACTGGATGATCTTTAAGTTCCCTTCCAGCCCAAGCTGTTCTGTGATTCTGTCATCTGTGCCTGTAAATGGCTGCTTCTCTGTCTTGCATAAAAAGGTCTGTGCAATTGCCTGAACATCCAAATCATATGTGCTGATACATGGAACACAGAAGGCTGGCTCCTGGAGTGATGTAGGGACATGCTTAGCATTATGGGCTGCCCTGGATCAGATGTTAAGAAGGGCCATTTTCTTGGTTGAGAAGCCAATACTGTGTCTCTCATTGTCCTGAAAATCACTTGTTACTGAACTCCAGTTCCGAGCTACTTTATCTTGAAAATAAAGTTGATTATTCTGTACTTTGCAGTTCTATGAAATGTTGTTCTTATCCAATCCCTGGATTTTTTTGCTTGCTAGACGTGGAGCTCGAGAACAAAAGAAAATATGAAACTATCAAAGTGAAATGTGAGCCCTTGCTCTGGAAGTTAGGGAATTTGGAATTCCAATGCTTGTCTTCAGGGAGGGTATGTGTATTAAATACAAAAAGAAAAAAAGGAAAGAATAAAGCTGCTTACTCAAATACCCATATGTTTAGCTTACAGAGTTCAAACACTGACCTCCAGTATTCATGACTACAGTATTTTATTCTCTAGAGATAAAGTTGTACAGCACTTGCTTTTAAGCTATAGGAGTGGAATGGAATATGGTTTTGTTCAAAAAAGAAAACAACATCTGTAATGAAGTCTGATCTTGTTTTCCACTGGTCTTCTTGGTGAACCTTTGCTGGATACTCCAGACCTCTGGAATTGATCATTGTAACAGGGCAAGGCTCAGGCTTTTCTCCCTAAACCAGACAAACAGGTTATTTTATTTAGAGAGAAGCCTGTGATGGATGAATCCAGTAGTCAGGGTATTTAACGTGATCACTGACCAATCTCTGTTTTATTTAGATAAATCTCTACTAAGGAGAAATGCTGAAGTTCTCTTTTTTCCTCCTAGTTGTTTCTCAGTAATTTAGAGCATAAAGTTAGCACAGCAGCTCTGAATTTGTCTGCCTGTGTTGGAGCACCCACATTGGACAACTTTATTTTCAGGTTTCGAAGTATTTTATAAGCTGACAATGCACAGAAATAGTCTAATTCAAACAGCTGAAATTTTAAAAATAGTTATTCCAGCAATGAAGATATGGTCATAAGGAGACAATGAGTGCAGACACAGCTCTGCCTTTGTTTCAGTTATTCTGTCATATTTTAAAAATCCAACATACAGACTACAGTTTTCTCAGGAAATGCTGCTTATTGCAGTCTTTGCTTGCTTACAGTCAGTAATGTTTCTTTGGTTTTTTTGTAACAGTGTGTTGTTTAAAGTGTTGGACAGAACTCAAGATTTTTTCACAGTACTGCATTTGAAATAAGTGGTCTTTCTTCACTGTATTTTAGATACATGTGATGAATTGTGTATGTTTTCATGTAGGAGATACTTACTACCTTCAGTAGTTATGTTTGCAAGCTTTCTGAATTAATAGTGTGCTAAATTAGAACAGCAGATCCTTCTTGTGGCTTAGGGATTTTTTTCCTTTCTGGGATATCTCTTGCAGAAATTCAAGTCAGAATTTAAGTCTTTGGATGTTATAGGGAAGAAAAAGCTGCTTGTGAGAATTGTATTGGCCTTTCACAAACCTTAGGAGCTTTGACTTAGGCAGAGCCATCTGTTCAAGGCATTAATTCACTGCTTGGATATAGTTTTAAAATGGTATGTTCCAGTTACAAACTCCGCAATTTCATTTCATACTTTTTTTCGCGTGATTCTGGTCAGTTCTGCTGATGAACAATTTGATGCCATTCCAGATAAAACATATTCTGAAGCTGCTTTGCGTGTCTCTGTCCACATTCAGAGACTAGGTTAGCTTTGCCACTACTGTATTGTGAGAACACGGCGATATGGGTGTTGCAGATGTAAGAGTTGGAGATGAAAAGATTGCAGAACTGAGGAAGGAATGTGATTTCTAAACCATCTGTCACTGCTCACGGAATTCTGGTAGCAAAAGTGAAACTAATTTCCTTTTTAGTTCTGGTTCACTTCAGTGTTTCCCTGGAGAATTAGGAACCCAGTGCTGGACTAAAATGCTGTTAACGACATGGTAAGGAAGGTTCTTCAGGGGTCTGCAGAGGGAAACTAAATTCAAGAAAATACAGCATCTTGGTTTGAGATTGCTGGCTTTGTAGATTGTGCTTGGGGGAAAAACTAAATTTCTGCTCACCACAAATAGATTGATTTTTTAAAAAATCCCATGTAATATGAGAAACTGAGGCTATAGGTAGTTAATTACTGTGGCAGCTGTAGTCTTAGGAGTTGTATTCTGGGCTCACCATAGACTGGTGTTGTAAGCCTTTTGCTTATATTAATTTTATTGCTATAAAAGTTAGCCAAGAAATAACTAAAATACCTTTGCATCTTATGAAAAATCTGATGTAAGAAACACGTGCTACTAATGCTAAGTCTTAATGTTTTGACAGAATGAGACAGATTGTCTTCCTACTGCCCTGTAAATTGCTTCTACAGGTTTCTCTTGATTTTTAGCAGTATGTGCTTAGTGTTTCTGTAACCAGGCTGCAAGAGACCTGCAGAACACAACAAATTTTCTGTTTCAGGTGAGGAGTAAAGGCTTGATTCTTTGTTGTCATAGTTAGTAGCAACTTACATTGATGGAAGAAGCACTAACAGTCATTAAAGTTCAGAACGTGTATTCAGTAGTACCCCTTTCATACTACTTTGATACTCCAAATTGTGTGAATACTATTTTAAAAGAAGGGGGAAAAGTTAAGGCAGCTCTTGAAAAACACATTTTACATCATTATGAAGGATTTGCACAGGGCTCTCCGTTTTTTGATTGTAATATATTATATTAAAAACCTGTTCATGTGAGAGAAGGAGCAATGGGCAACACCTTATGGCTGTGGTTTGAGCCAAATTCAAGGATTCTCATGCTAGGTGGTTCAATTGTATTGTAACAACATGATTTCAGAATTACTGTGCTATGTGTGTACAGTTTTGAAAAGAAAATCAAGCTGAAACAAGAAAATCCAAAATAAAGCTTGGCTAGGGATCCTAAATAATCTTTTACAATAGCATGGCTGAAATATCTGGAGAAACTACCTATTTCCATCATGTCAAATCAACTTTACTGATTTATCTGATAAATTTTGCTGTTTTCTTTCTCTTAAAGTAGCTAGTAATTTTAGTGTAATTTGTCTAAAAAGTTCTGTAGAACTAGGGATTTCAGTGTGTTGCATTAAAAAATGTCATGCAGGTGTGCGTCAATAGAGTTATAGTGCTTAAAACATCATTATTCTTCATTCTTAATTCTTCATTTTTCAAAAATCATTGTTTCAAAGCTGTACCGGGGTAGGTTGCTGGATGAAAATTTGACCCAAAAAACTTGGCTAAAGGAGTTGTGATTGCTTTACCAGATAGTCTGTGTAAAAAGAAAGTTTGATTTTGACTGTGTTGGGTGAAATCTGTCATCCTGTGGTGTGCTGAACAGTTCTGTGCAGTGTAATTGTTTCCGTGTTGACTCAGTCACTCCTGCTGTGATTCTGTTTGTCTACACCACAAGTGGTTAGCACAAGCGGGAAAACGGGAAGCTGTGGTGCTTAAATGCTGTCGGCTCATGCTATTTGAAGTCGAAGTTTTCAGTGGTCAGTGGAAGACGAGCATGTAATATTTAATTTCAGGCCCTGCATATTGTTCTGTTTTGCTAAAGCATGTATGATAAGGTTCAACCAACTTCCCATCTTTAAATGGCACAACCTTTGAATATAATTGTGTAATGGGATAACGGTACAGCTCTGCTGAATGTTGGACTGGCTACTAGAACCAAAACCATAATTAATAAGCAAACAAATACAATGATTCCAATTAACAAGATTTCAGGCATTGAGAGAGGTTGTTAGTGTTGTTCCTTAGCTTTGCGTATTGTGGAAGGTAAAACTGGCTCACCTTATAGTTCTTAAGTAAACTATCACTGTTATCTCTAGTATTATACTTTTAAGATTAATAATCAAATTAATTTTGAAAGCGTTCTTAGCTTCTGTTTCATGGTGGAAGCTCAACCAGCATGAATAATCCTTATCTGATCTTTTATTAGGTTGACAGACATGGTTATGAAGACTAGTTTGTTAGTTTAGTGACTTAAAGTGCACATGACTTGGTGACTCAGTAAAGGCTTTTATTTACCTTGTAGTAATCCTGATATCCAGAGGAATCTGATAAGATGTGAGAATGCTTATTCTGTCTTTGTGTTGATTTTCTCCTAAACATGAGCAATTGCAGAGATGTGTTTCTGAATCTAGAGACTGACAGTTTTTCTGTTTCTCCTTTGCAGAACCAAAGTAAGATTTCAGAGCATGTGTTCACTTTTAAAGCTGCTATTTAAAAATTTAGTAGTAAACAGTGAAATTCTTTAATATTAAGATTATTTGGGGGAGCCAATAAGTCCCAAGAAGTGCATGTAGTAGAGATTATGAGCAGGAAGAACATAAAGAACGTAAGAATGTTCATTATCTTCCTTCCTTCTGCTCTGTATGTTTCACTAGCTGTGTGTCTACCCTTCTCAGTGATAACAAATCTGTAGAAATAGAAGATAAGATTCTTTTTCTGCCTGTTTACAGCTAAAGATTAGAGGAGTTTTGTGTAAATTCTACCTGCAAACATGCGTCTAGTAGCCATACCTGTTAAGAGTTGCAAATCAAATCATCAGTCTGATCCCAGGTATCCAAAGATGTAAAGAAGAGTGCTCAAAGTGAAATGTTTGCAGAACTCCACGTTTTCTCTCCTTTACACAGAGTTGCTGTTTTCTAAGGCGCTCTCCTTTTTTGTTGTTTGTGAAGCATTATGATGATGGTTGTTGTCCAGACTTTAATCAAATTAATGTATCAAATTAACTTCTTTCTTACCCCTGCCATTTGTAAATGTCTCCTGCTATTTCACGCTCCTGGATTTCTAAATGACTAGACAGCCTTCAATATACCACTTTTGATTGGTGTTTGGTATTGTAGACTGTTGTACTATCTCCATTTTGAAGCTGCTTTAATTGCTGTTTCTCTTTCTTGTTTCTTACCATCTTTTTGAGATAAGTGTTTCTTGCATCTCCTCTCTCAGCAGGAGAATGAAAGGGTAGGGAGTGCAGAAAGCAGAATCCTTGAGAACAGAAACAGACATGGGAAAGTGGCTGCACAGAGGAGATGTAAGCTCACCAATGAGAGGGAGGGCAGTGCGCAGCTAAGGGAAGGACCTGTGACTTGCCTAGTTCAGTTTGCAGTATGAAACATCCATGTCTGTCTCCTCATCTCGTGTCACAGAAGGAATGTGCATATTACATACCCAGGTGGTCCATGCAGCTGATCTTCTGGGAAGCAGAATTCCTTAGTATTTAGAGAAATGTAGGGTTTTCATCTTTCCAGAACAGCAGCATAGAATCATAGAATCACTTGGTTGAAAAAGACCTTTCTGATTAGAATCCAGCTGTACCTGTAATACTACTAAACCATATCCCTGAGCTCTTCATCTACCTGTCTTCTAAATACCTCTAAGGATGAGAACCTGGGAACTGTGTTGAGGAGGGGAGAGTAGCAAAAACAGCTGGAGTCCATTTGGACTGAGCTACCTCATGCACATCAAGCCTGAGTGTATCCATCCACACCATCTTCTCATCTCTGGCGTAGAAATAACCTGATTGTGTTGGACTTCAGACACCGTAGCCTGCTCAACGTCCAGCAGTATCAAGATGTGAGAAGTAGCTTCTATGAGAAGTACATCGCTTTAGTTCAAGACCCATTCAGAAGACTTTTGTGTTGCTACTGCTAGATAGACAATACAAAACCTATTACAGAAAATGTTCTGAGGACAAAATGTTATCTCTAGGCAGCCGCTGCTCTTACCGAGTGTTCGTACAAATGAGTGATTATTGTATGTACTTAGTTAAAAGGCTGTAGCTGTAGCTAATGGGGTTTAATCTAATTGCAAGTAGTAGAACATTTTATTCTTCTGTCCTTTCCCCCTCAATCATAGATACCCTAATAAAGTTTGAAGTGACTTTTAGTTTGTATAGTCTTCTGTGTTGAACTACCTACAAAATACTAGCTTTTTGAGGAACACGTTTGTGAGTATCACTTGGTAATTTTTCTAAGCTGAGCTATAGCTAAACTTTGTTTTTTACCTTTCAGGTCTTGGGCTAGATTCAGATGAACTTCCTAACCAGTTGAGTTTCTCCGACTGGCCTGAAATGAAGAAAAAATTTGCATCCATATTTGCACAGAAGACACAAGCTGAGTGGTGCAGCATATTTGATAATATTGATGCCTGTGTGACCCCTGTTTTATCCTTTGATGATGTTGCCTCACATCAGCATAACAAACAAAGAAGTTCTTTTATCAAAAATGATCAGGAAGAGATAAGTCCTAGACCTGCTCCTGTTCTATCAAGGACCCCTGCTGTTCCATCGTTTAGAAGAGATCCTTATATAGGAGAACACACAGAAGAGATACTTTTAGAATATGGATTTACAAAGGAAGAAATTGCTAAACTTTATTCTGATAAAGTAATAGAATTCAGTAAACCAAAAGCTAATTTATAATCTCTAACTATGCAGATCAGACAAGTTTCAGACTGATGCAGTAAGTTTCTATGCATTGAAGTTGAATTATATGATAAATGTTTGCTTGATATTGCTTCTAAATATTTTAAAATTATTTGTTTTAAATTTAATTGAAATCAGGGGGAGTTAGGTATTTGTGTGCCTGGGTAGTCTGCAGTCTGGAATGATACCAAAATTGTGTTCTGAAGATCTACACAGTTTACTTTGTAAGGAGCTGTAAATCCACAAAATATTTCTTCAAATGTCATATCCTGTGAAATGTTTTTCTTTTAATTCTGAATTACACTGCTACTTTGTAATATATGTTGTAATTATATGATGAAAATACTTTTCATAAAATATAGTTATATTCTTCCTAAACAAGTGGTTGTGTTCTTTACTCATAGATTAGAAGGATATTTTTTCTCTATCTTATCATATTAATTCATTTGCCTTATCGTGCCAAAACATGATCCAAATAATGCTGGTTTCGTATGTGTTCCTGTAGAGTTATTATCATAAGGTAATTACATTTAATACCCTGATTACATTTTCTTAATGCAATCTCCTGATTAAATTACATTTGGAATTTCAGTTTGCCTAGAAAATCACTTCAGAATGAAATCTATTATTTTTAAAGTAGCTGTCAAGTATTAATCCTTCCTTCTCTTTTGGGGAAGATAGCAGGCAACTTAGCTGCACAGGTTTTAAGGTATCTTTTTCCTTAGTGGTTTTCATTTCCTTCAAAATTAAACCATCATTTAAAACCATTTCCTTCAAGGCAAAAAAAAAATTGCTTTTAAAAAGAATTAGTTATAGATGGCCCTTGTACAGTTTTGTTTAGTCCAGCTTTTCAGGAGTTGTGATGTGAGGGTTTGAGTGTTTTGACAGTTTTGTCGTAGCATTTACATTGCTGAAGATTAGTTTGTTGCTTAGAAAGACTTCCAAAGCTGAGATATACATTAGCTCATTTTACACGTGTCATGCCAAAAATGTCAGCATTACTACTGTAAATAAACCTTTTACCACATAAAGACTTGCCTGGAAACAAGAAATATTTAGTAGGTCCTAACAAATTAGATAAACAATCAGCAAAAGCATTTTATGTTTCCAGCTGATAACCGCTCTAATGTAAATTGTTAAATATTGTTACCCTTTGCAGTGAGATTTGACAGTTTGCTTAGTCCTAGATAATCTGATCATGTTGGAGAACAATAAATGAAAATGCAGTCTCCAGCACACCTAAATTTTGACCCTACAATTGCTGAGTTTGATTTAAAACTTAGGTTAACTTCACCATAGGCTGGATCAGCTGCCTCATGCTACTGTAAAGTTTCAGTATTCCATTACATATCTCTTTTAAGACCTTCTTTTGGCAGGTAGGACTACTTAAAAAAAATCCAAGGGATCCTGTTATGCTTTTTTTTTCAGAAACTGAGGAAGTAATCAATTGAGGGTGGCACATGGCAGGTATAAAAGAATATTCACTGGTTGCTGTTTAACACATTTCTGTCAAAATTTTAGGTACCACTAATGCTGTAATACCACTTCATGAAAGGTATTGAAATGATTTTCTGCATATTATAGTTTCTTCCCCTGTCAGTTTGATCAACAGGAGATTGGCCCTCTGGTGCTCATGGTGTTTGCTGAGCAGAAAGATGGAGGTCTAGGTTGTCGGTATCACTTCTGTCATACAACGACAAGAGGAGTAATTTTGTGTCAGGCTAATCCTGTGCCTTGCCCATGTGATGTATGTTCCCGTTGTATGTGTGGTTTTGGTGCTTAGACAGTAGTTCTTTAGTTGTGGATAGCTGGGAGCTTTGCAGGCACCAAAGAACTCAGATCTGCTAATGTTAACACATGCTTCCCCACCCCCTTCCTCCCCTTCCTTCCTTGCATAACTTGTGATCGCAGAGCCATAAAAGTATGTGAGTCCCTCCCCCGGCACAGACCGATCCCACCAGCATATGATCTGGGCTCCATGTCAGCCAGGACAGGCAGCACCGACTTGCTGGAGTGCCGCGCATAGCCAGAGAGATGACCTTAACAAAAGAGAGTTTTAACGGGGATCTTCCACCCGCTTGTGAGGTGACCAAGTCCAACACAGAGAGCAATGGAGAGAAAGAGGCTTTGCTGAACTCTGTGACAAGGACTGGAGCAGTGGTGCCGAGGAAGCGAGCGGTGGGAAGGATCGTCATGCACAGCATGGCGATGTTCGGCCGGGAATTCTGCTATGCCGTGGAGGCTGCCTTTGTCACGCCGGTGCTGCTCAGTGTAGGGCTGCCCAGGAACCTCTACAGCCTGGTGTGGCTCATCAGCCCTATCCTGGGCTTCGTGCTGCAGCCCGTGGTAGGTTCAGCCAGTGATCACTGCACCTGTAGCTGGGGCAGGAGGCGACCATACATTCTGGGTCTGGGCATCATAATGCTGTTAGGCATGGCTTTGTACCTCAATGGGGACGTGATGATCTCAGGTGAGTGAGGAGCATATGCTGTGCTGACAGACAAAACTCATCCTAGGCATTTGAATTGGAAAGAAAAGAGGAGTTCCTTTTCTCCCGGCTAAAATAGACTGTTAAAAATGGGTATTGTGTTACTCAGTTGCATTGAAGGAGCTGGGTGACACTGAGATGTTCGTGTACATTCAGTCATAATGTTGCATGCTATGTACCGTGTTTATAGTGTTCTGTAGTTTCTGCATGTGACTACAATATGATGCATGCTGGTGTGCTTGCCTGGTGAGTTCATACAAGTAAAGCACCATTGAGGCCTAGATAAAAATCTACCTTGTTAAGTTAAATGGTCAATATTAATTGTGTGATGTAATATACATCCAAACTGAATATCTGTTAATCCCTGCTATAGATAGATTAGCATTCAAAATACACATCTTTAATCATTGCAGCCCTGGCTTCACTGGGGACTGTGTTATGCTGGTGCTTGATAGAAATCTGTAACTTCTCAGAAACTGCTGCCCTTGGAATATGAGAATTCAAACAGGAGCTACATACTGAGATAATGCTGTAGTTCAGTTTGAGATCTCAAAACCTTGATGGAAATTTGTTGCAGACCTTACAACTTGGCAGAGGAGAGATGTGGTTGTTTATGGATTGATTTATTCTTTTTTCCTGGATATCATTGATGTTGAATATAGTTGTATTGTTTTGCCCATAAAGAGATGTTACAGTCAATTCTTGATTGTCTAAAATAATGGAAGGGTGAGACAAATAGAATAAAATAAGGAAATGCTGCAAAATGCATGTGCGTTAGGCTACCCTATCATGACATGGAGGTTCAAAGAAGTGGATTAAGTCTAGCGGTGCTCTTGATTGTGGAGCTTGGAGTACCCTGAGCTTGTGCTGACTCAAGGCAGTAAGTCAGCCTTGCATAGCTCAGTGCTCCACAGACTCAGTTACGCTTCTTCTCTGGCATGATTCTAGTACTGCTGCGCTCTCATGCATAACGAATAATTGTTTAGATTTGGAAGTATCAGGAAAGATAAAATGTGTTTTTTTCAGAACATGGCATTGTTGTTGTCAGAATGAGGGTGTTTTTCTTTTTGTAGCTTTCATCGAAGAGAGAGACAATCAGCGCACTTGGGCAATAGTCGTTACCATGCTGGGAGTAGTGCTTTTTGATTTTGCAGCTGATTTTATTGATGGCCCCATCAAAGCATATTTATTTGATGTCTGCTCTCATCAGGATAAAGAGAAGGGTCTGCATTACCACGCCCTCCTTACAGGTACTCGGATCCCTTCCTTTCCTCCCTGCCTCTTGAAGGAGGGGAAGGTAATTGCATGGGTTTTATTCTTACTGTGTTTCTAATGTTGAATGAACTGATCATCTGATCCTGTGCTTTAGTCACGAGTCCTTTGTTGCTGGGTTTTCACTACTCCAGAGATCAGCAGCTTGTGATTTCTGCTACAAGAATCCTGCTGCAGAAAGCTGCAGGCATAAACATTTACAGCAACACACCCATGCTTTAAGAGAGAATAATTAATTCTTTAAAAGTGAAGTAGTGTTTATTCAACTTGTTATGATTTTTTTTTCAAGATTTTGGTGAAGCAAAAGTTAAGCGATGTAACTTGTTTCCTTGCCATAGCACACTAAAATAACATTCTTGACCAAGCATATGACATAAAGTGAGAGCTGCACATAGCAAAATAGTTAATTTCCATCCTTCAGCAGTGCTCTGGTATGTTCTGTCTTCCTGCATTGAAACAGGAGTTTGTAAAATTCAGATCTTTGCAACTTCCACAAAATAAGTCCAAGTGGTTCAATCCAGGCTCTTTTAAATTAAGTGAGAACTTAATTTGCCTTTATATGTGTTTGAAATGTTAATGAGTTACAGACAGAAGGCTTCTGTACAGTAAGAAACCTGTACAACATGAGCCTTATGTTGAGAAAATTCACAGGGAAGGCGCATAAGGCTATTGGCTATTTACCTGTAACATGAAAAAAAGAGGAACTTTCTGTCATGTCTGGGAGCGGTCACTATGAAAGACAAAGAGCAGACTAGATGAAAAGTCTCATAATCTGTGTTAATGCAGATTTTTGTGGCTATTGAACCATACCAAGAGCAGGGTCATGTATATTTAGTGGCAGGGACTCTGATCAAGGAGGGAACTGTAGTCGCTATTGACAACAGGTCAGTTTTGGACGTATGAAATAGGTCTGTGCAGGAGCACAGATTATAATGGACCCTTAAACCCACGTGGAAATGAAATTTGTATTATCCATTAGAAACAGACAGATAAAATCTTTAACAACCACTTGTTTGGATAGAGACGGGAGTGAGTCTGTGTATTCTTGACCTCAGAACTGGAACTCTGGTTGCAGTTTTTACTGGGATGATACCAAAAAGGCTTAATTTCCAAATTTTGAGCTACAGATTTAGCTGATGCGAAAAGGGATATAGAAAAAAAATCACATCAAATAAGATTGGAAGAGATTTCTCTGCACTATTTCGTCCAGCACCCAGTGCCCTCTATAGCAATATCATTGATATCTTAACCCTCCCTGACAGAAAATTACCTAGCCTGTTCTTGAAATCCTCCTTTGAGAGGGGTTCTCCATCTCTCCTAAGGCAGTGTGTTCCAGCACTTCACTGGCTTTGTTGTTAGGCAGTTTTCCCTAAAAACTAATCTTAATATCCATTCATTACAATTTACATGTATAATTCCTTATTTTATCCTTATTAGACACAGACAAGAATTTTCCCATTTACTTTCTAGCTTCTAGTTTAGATATTATTTTGTTTCACCTATTTAGTTCCTTCTTTTTATACTAAATATCTCCAAGATTTTGGCTTCCAGTTCGTCTTCAGTTTAAGGTTTGAACATGAGACTCAATAGTTTGCAGTTATGAAACTTACGATCACTCAGACAAGGAGAAGGAAGAGCAAGCATACACCATGTGCAGCACTCAGATCTCATTCCAACATCATAGTTACTCTTTGCCAAAACAGTATGCAAAGATGAGCTCAAACACCAAACGCTCCCTCTGTGCAAGAGTTTAGTGAAGATTTTCTTCAATAAGTTAATAACAACTTAATTGTTTTTCAAGAAAACAAGCAGTAGGATGCAATGAAGGAGGGGCATAATCAGACCCACAAGGAACAAAAGTACGGAAAGTCCGAATGAAATGAAACCCCCATGTTTTTTAGGTGAAACGAACTTAGATCCTGTTAGCTGTGTTACTTTGGTTAGGCAGAATGGTTCTGCCATACTGTCTTCAGTTCTCCTAAGCAGAAGAGTAGGAAAACTTCCAAGACCTTCAAATGCTTCTATCCTGCTTGACTCCCATGACCTGCAAAGACCTGGTTAACGAGGTGTCAGAATTCTGCAAAGCTGCTTGCCCTGCCAGAGCTCTGTACTGTATATAACAATGTGCGTTTTCTTGTACTTCTGGAACTGTGTGTGCAGATAACAAAAAGAAAACTTTTAAAAAAGATCAGACTGAATGCTGGTTTTATTAACTTTCAAGACATGAGACAGCATTCTCATTTTATATTTTACTCTAATTTTTCTGAGAAAATCAGTAATCAGAGATACATGTTTGTATTTGATTCATTTTGTTTTCTGAGTGGTGAGGTATTTGGATAACTACAAAACAATGCTTTTGCTTTTATTTCCTTTTTTATACTTAACATGGAGATCTTCCTGTTTAGATTCAGCTATATAAAATACATTTCACAAAGTCAATACCATAGACAGTGTCAATCTAATAAAAGAAATATGGTTCTGTGAAGTTATTAAAACCAACATAAATTTCAGCAGAATTTTGTTTTGTATTGCTCACTTTCATAGCAAAGAAATCCTCAAAGAATCAGGAAAAGAGATGGAAGCCCATGTTGCTATAGGCTCAGGCATTTTTTTGAGAGCTCTGTTCACCAGAGTTGAGGAGATTTTTCAAGAGATGTTTTAGAAACTGCTCATGTGTGTGATCTGCTCAGTATTTATTTTTATTAATATCTGGAGAGTGATTATTCACTTCTTTCTAGAGGGGATCACAAGTTGAGAGTATTGTGTACTGTGTGCTTATTTTACCAATGCCAGCACATTTTTCTCTTTTTTCCCACCCGTGTAGGTTTGGGAGGCGCCCTGGGTTACCTGACAGGCGCTATGGATTGGGGTAAAACTGTACTAGGACATTCCCTGGCATCGGAATTCCAGGTGATTTTCTTCTTCGCAGCCTTGGTTTTCGTAATCTGCCTTACCATACATCTGCGCAGTATTCCTGAAGTCCCACTCAGATATGAAAATGGAGAGACAGAGATCTTGTTGGAAGTGACTAAATCCTATAAATATAGCTCCATAGAGGAGGAAATCAAGAATGGTTGCTTAAAATCAACGTGTACTGAAATAAAGACTGCAGCCAAACCAAAGAAATGTGCTGTTACGTCACGTGCAGCGGTAAGTATGGAGATGATTTTGTATCCCATATCATTCCATCCTTGGAGACCCTCTAGTAGCTGATGCTGACTATTTGGAATGGAGCCCTTTCACACACACAGGAAAAGAATCCTCCACTAGGATCCATAGTCAATAGAAAAGCCTGGTTGCTTTTCTCTTTTCTTATTTATAGACTATTTCTAGGAAGAAGGAAGAGACTGATTGCTCCTGATGCTCTGAACAATCGGCAGGGAGAAGGGAAAATCAAGTTCAGCCTTCTACTCTGTGTCAATCTCCTGGCAGCGTCTTCATGTGAATATTGTCAAGGCTTTGTCCTTTAGTCCTGCCAGAATTAATACCACGTTGTGGATAAGGACTCTGGAGCATTAATTTTTGATCTAAATCTGTAACTCCCACTGGTCCACACACTCACATACCTAGTGCACATGAAGTGTTTGTTCCCTAGTCTGGTAAACATTTCAGTTATGCTGCTGCTGCTCAGCATTTTATTGAGGATTTATTGACAGCACTGTTTAGTTTAAAAATTCTGTTTCTACAACAGTGCTACCTCACTTCCAGACTTTTAGTTTAATATTGAAGTGGTGCTGTAGTTGTGTCTTTGGCAGAACATTTAGGTGGTAGACATAGCAAGTATTTTCAAATCATCACTCATGTTTTGTTTGTGGTGCATTTTTATGAGACTCCTTCAATCTAAGGCAACTAGGAAAAGGTGAATCAACCTGAAAAATACCTGCAGAGAACATTTCTAGAAAGGTGTTGGGAACAGATAATAGTTTGTGGTGTTTTACTAATGACTTTTAACACTAGAAATCCTTACTGCATTCTCATGGCACCCTAGGCTAACATATATTGGTTCCTAGTATAACAGTAAGTGACAAAACAGTTGCTCATTGCTCTAATTTAATTTCTGATCTCTTTGTGTTACGTACATCTATCCCTTATATGTGTCTTGATAAATGAGGTAAAAAATACTGACAATGTGCAGGTGGTTATAAGCTAGAAACCTAAAATCATGTTTAAGCAACAAATAGAAGGGATTTATTTTGTACTGTTTTTCATTTGTGTTATAATCACACTTGGCATTCCTAACCCAAACAAAAAACATTATCACACTAGATAAGAAATGAAGGTAGGATGAAAGATTAACACTACCCTACAAGAATGCCAGGCAAACACAGAGAGGGACAGCAAGCAAAAGTTTGTCAGGAGAACATGGTAAGAATGCTGGGCTCCCTGTTCCCACACCACAGAACATCTTGAGCAGACAGCATCCTTCACTAGCACAGTTTTCTCTGAGCATTCTTAGGAGAATTGTCAGGCACTGACCATCATTGACTGCGTGGCTTGTGTGGGCTCTAAATAAAGGATGGTAAATAAAGAAGAAAGAGGAGATGTAGTAAAAGCAGGGGGCGCCTGCAGGGTTTGGATAGCCTCTACAGCAGCAAGAACTAATTCCTCTGAGTCGGTAACCTCTGACACCCAAGGTAAAGCTCTCGTGTCCACTGTGGGCCAGCTTGTGCCATTGCCCTACTTTCTATACTTCTAGCTGGACAGCCTGTCAGAGCCTTGCAGTGCTTTGATCTGTCTCATGTTTCTTTGATGTGCATGAGCATGTATAAATTCTAGACACTCACTGCCTTAATAGTCTGTCTCTTGTGGCACATGTTTTCTGAGTTCATTAATTACTGCAATTACTTCCTTGAAGAAATGGTTTGGCTTCCTGTTTTTCTGTCTCTTTTTTGCTGCAGGCATCACGGCCCTGTATCTTCTAAATTAAGGAGTGTGCTCCTACATGCTAATAGCCACCATGACTATTAATGAGATTTGACCTGTTACAGTATGAACAGGCATGCCAAATGATTTATCTTTTGTTTTTTAGTTTGGTGCCATATTACTCAGTATCTACTGCCATAAAACTGAGGTCATATTGATCTCACTGTATTCTTATGAATCAACTTAGGCCTTGAGTGGTAGTGATTTTATAGAGAAAATGATTTGGTTTCTGTGTTGGTGTGTACTGCATGTGTGCACTAAATATTTCCCTTTCCATTCCCTAAAAAATCTAAATAGAAAGCAGGCATTCTATGTAGCTTCATCTTTAATTATACCAATCTCCTTTGTGGTTCCTTGACCTTATGTTAGCACCTTGATTGGAAAGGATATTTCAAAGAATTGTGTGGAAGAGTTTAACAAATTAAATAAGCCACGTCAAATGAAAATAATTATATTTGAAATAACACTAATGAGACAATGTGAAATTTTGATTATTATTTTTATATAACTGTTGAAGAATAGAAAGCAGTGATGCCAAGAGAAATTCCAAGGGACTTTGAGAATATGCAGTTCAAGGTGAAAGTCAGCAAGTTGAATTTTTGCATTCCTATAAGGATTAAAAACCTCCTACTGGAGAAAGTATTTTGCAACTGTATATGTGGTGATTATTCATAGAGTAGCTTGCTGCATAAGCTAGTTCAAAGAAAAGCAGAACCATGAAAAGCAAGGAGAACACTTAAGGAAGTAAAAAATACCATTATCTTACAGAAAAGTGAAGACAAAATTCAGCTTTCAGGTGATGAACATAACTTTCAAAGATCTTCCACTTTTCATGGCCATATAGATTTTCTGACCCTCTTTCCCAACGCTGTTGCTTCCAATTATCAGTAAAGAAAACTGAAGTGTTACATCATACAAGGATAAGATATTATTATTATTATTTTTCTTTAAAAGGAAAGAACCATGCAGGAGTTTTAAAGCAGCAGGAATTGTAAGTTGCAAATGCCTGATAACAAGCACATCTACATGCTAAAAAAAAATCAACTGATCTGATGGATGTGGCTGGAAAAGAAATTGAGAGTTTGGGGGCACAGAGCTCAGACAAACAGGAGGGAAATAAGGTGGAGCTTTGAAGGCAGTGAGATTTAGTTTTTCCTCATCAGTGAGATTGGCTAACCAGTACCAATAACATCTTGATTTTGAAATGAGTTATTTCTCCCATGACATGAGGAATTCACGTGCTGGAGCTCATGTTCTCTGGGTGCTAGGATTTTGAGTGGTGCTGCATCTTCTGTGATGTATCCTCGCTTTGTGGAGGGGGCAACAGCGTATAGTGGAAATCTTATGATATACCAGAAGAGACTAAGTTGTCTAGGGAATGTAGCACATAGAAGGCAATGGTGACAGGGTCTCAGAGGCGCTGTACTCCACAACTGATACATTTTAATTCTCAGGAATTATTTTGAGAATCTTTTTTTTTTTTTTCTGTGACAGCTTTAAATTTTCAATGTAAAACTTATTGTCTCCATAAGGAAATTACTTTTTGTTCTGGTAGTGGNATCTTTAATTATACCAATCTCCTTTGTGGTTCCTTGACCTTATGTTAGCACCTTGATTGGAAAGGATATTTCAAAGAATTGTGTGGAAGAGTTTAACAAATTAAATAAGCCACGTCAAATGAAAATAATTATATTTGAAATAACACTAATGAGACAATGTGAAATTTTGATTATTATTTTTATATAACTGTTGAAGAATAGAAAGCAGTGATGCCAAGAGAAATTCCAAGGGACTTTGAGAATATGCAGTTCAAGGTGAAAGTCAGCAAGTTGAATTTTTGCATTCCTATAAGGATTAAAAACCTCCTACTGGAGAAAGTATTTTGCAACTGTATATGTGGTGATTATTCATAGAGTAGCTTGCTGCATAAGCTAGTTCAAAGAAAAGCAGAACCATGAAAAGCAAGGAGAACACTTAAGGAAGTAAAAAATACCATTATCTTACAGAAAAGTGAAGACAAAATTCAGCTTTCAGGTGATGAACATAACTTTCAAAGATCTTCCACTTTTCATGGCCATATAGATTTTCTGACCCTCTTTCCCAACGCTGTTGCTTCCAATTATCAGTAAAGAAAACTGAAGTGTTACATCATACAAGGATAAGATATTATTATTATTATTTTTCTTTAAAAGGAAAGAACCATGCAGGAGTTTTAAAGCAGCAGGAATTGTAAGTTGCAAATGCCTGATAACAAGCACATCTACATGCTAAAAAAAAATCAACTGATCTGATGGATGTGGCTGGAAAAGAAATTGAGAGTTTGGGGGCACAGAGCTCAGACAAACAGGAGGGAAATAAGGTGGAGCTTTGAAGGCAGTGAGATTTAGTTTTTCCTCATCAGTGAGATTGGCTAACCAGTACCAATAACATCTTGATTTTGAAATGAGTTATTTCTCCCATGACATGAGGAATTCACGTGCTGGAGCTCATGTTCTCTGGGTGCTAGGATTTTGAGTGGTGCTGCATCTTCTGTGATGTATCCTCGCTTTGTGGAGGGGGCAACAGCGTATAGTGGAAATCTTATGATATACCAGAAGAGACTAAGTTGTCTAGGGAATGTAGCACATAGAAGGCAATGGTGACAGGGTCTCAGAGGCGCTGTACTCCACAACTGATACATTTTAATTCTCAGGAATTATTTTGAGAATCTTTTTTTTTTTTTTTTTGTGACAGCTTTAAATTTTCAATGTAAAACTTATTTTTTTTTTATTTTATTTTTTTTTTGTTTTGGTAGTGTTTTTTTTGGTTTTGGTTTTTTTTTTTTTTTAAACTCTACAGAATCTGTTTTGGCAGAAAATTTTCACTTGGTTCTACAAGTAAATAATAATCCCACTGACTATAACAGCAAGAAACATTACATCCTTGCTGGTGTATTCCAGCTCTCTGAAAGTCTCTGTGAATCTTTTGGATTACTTTTTTTAGGCAACGGCCCTACAAATCAAATATATGTTGAAGGACATACTGTACTCAAGGACGTTTAGCAATGAAAAGATGCCGAGGCCTTCTTCACTTGCTGTCAGCTGTTTTATTAAGCTGCTTCAGGGCAGTAATGCAGTATTGTTTTTAAATACTTGCTTTCAGGATCAAAAACGGATGACCCTTAAATCACTCATGAAAACACTTTTAAGCATGCCATCCCACTACCGCTGTCTGTGTGTGAGCCACCTTTTTGGATGGATGGCTTTCCTGTCCAACATGCTCTTCTTCACGGACTTCATGGGACAGGTAAAAATGTAAAATCCTCTTCTCTTTCCTCATAGCATCATCTCCTCCCCCAAACAGGAATGAGGCAGTGTTACAGCCCTGAAGAAATGATGGTAGTGGCAAAACCAGTTGTATCAGAATCACTTAACAAGAGTTCTGTAAATCAGCTAATTGACCTGAGGCCCTTGTTTTAAGCCAATCTGTTCAATCTGGGGGAAAAAATCTTTTGGTATTTGTAAGGCTATTTGTGTCTGTTTGGCTCTTCCAAATGAAGATCTCAGAGCTGTTCTGAACACATGCACTCTCCGCTTTCACTTTGGAGGCACTCTAAGATGGGCCAATTTCCCAACTAAAGTAATGCTGATGTTGCTTGGATGCAGTTGTCCTTCTCCTGGTATGTGGGCTCTGGCTGGCACAAGACCGTTCACCTGCACAGCAGCCTCACTGGCTGCAGGCTCTGCAGGTCTTTGCAGAGTGACCTGCTTGGTAGCTGGAAGTTCTTATGTCCTTGAACTTGGCTGTCCATGCCTTACCTCTTTAAATCTTTCCCTGAGCCTCTTCTGCCAGCAATTACTTGCCTTCTTGATACGCAGAGTTCTCTTTTGCATGCCATTCTCAGACAATAAAATTCTACGTCCCTTCCTATCTACGTCCCTTCCTATACAATCCTGATTGCCTCCTTTCTTCCAGGGTACAAACCTGTTCCTGGCATAAATCCTCCCATTGCCACTTTTTTTTTTTCTTTTCTGTGGTTTCCATCCAGTATTCCCATTCTTTGCCTTTTCTTATCTCTGTAGGTGAGAGGGGATTTCCTTGTTTGTTTTTCTGGTTTTTTTTTTCCTGCAGTGAATATGGACAACTGATAAAAGAGTTCTCTTGCCTGTGTAAGAAAATGAATAAGACAATTACTAGATGGAAAAATGGGTGTGCTGGGGTAACCCTTTAAGGGAAAACAGAAAAATGAATTGCAGATAAAAAAGGGAACCATAGGCTAAGGCAAGAAGGCAGAAGTGGAGAGGGAAGGAGGATGGGAAATAAGACACTCAAAGGAAAAGGAACAAATGGGTCAGTGCAGCATGGACAGTCCTGGAAAGGGCAGATGGTAACAAATGAACACACGGCTGGGGTGTCATAATCTGTGAGAAACGAGTGTGAAACCTGAAAAGCCATGAAGGGATGGTTAGAGTAGAGCTTCATGGACGTGTTGGGGGCTAATTATCTCTCCTATGAGGGATGAGGACCTGTATTGGGAATCTTGTTCCTGTAAGAAGGAGGTAATATACACATGCAGTCCATCCTTGCCTTATGTGATCTTTGTGGTTTCTTTCAGGTTGTTTACCAGGGTAGTCCTTATGCACCTCATAACTCCACACTTTACATTACCTACAGAAAAGGAGTAGAGGCGGGATGCTGGGGCCTCTGCATCAATGCAATTTCTTCATCAGTCTATTCTTGTAAGTATTCAGGAATGTACTCCCAACACTGTTTTGAAATAGTGTTTAAACTGTTCACTATGTGCCATTATTTGAAAAAAAAAACAGTGATGCCAAATTAACTGGGTTTTTTTCTACATCAGAAATCTAAAATTTTATATTGTCAGCATTGTTAGAAACTCTTACCCTAATCTGAACAGTTCCTGATCACATGTTGAGAAGTTTCTCTGGGAGTAAGGCATTGTTCAAAGTGCATGTGAACTAACCTTGAACACTGAGAGTCATCCTGACATTTAATGCCGGACTAAAACAGATGCTTGGGCCTTGCTCTGAGATGCTCTTGCACCAAGCAGTGCTGTAGCTGTAAGTTTCCAAAGGTCCTTCTGATGGCCTCTCCATGTCTGCATTACTCATAAATTAACTTTTTCACAGTGCACTAGACGTTCTTGCCAGAAGCATGAACTTTGCTCTCCAAAACTGTGTGTAAATATGTTAGCATAGTTCCCCAGATAGATTTCAACATAGCTTTTACCAAGGATTATAAAATTTACGTGTGATCCAAACCCTCAAATGAGTAGCATTTTAGGGGCTGAACTGAGCATCTAAAAGAGGCTAGAGGGAAAATTGCCCTTTGAGGCTTGACTACAAACATTTCTGTAGTGTGTTTCTCCACTCAAACAGAGGTTGATGCCAATTGTTCGTATCATAATCAAACAGCAGAAATGTCTGAGGTTGTCAATGAGGGTAATTATTCCAAAATGGTTAACAAATTCTTCTCTGGAGCTGGCTATGCCAAAACAGGACCATCCCCCAAAAGAGCAAGTACTCTTTGGCAAGTTTATACCTACAATTATTTGAGGCAAATTCCAACATCAGTAACATGATCTCCGTCATTGCATTTTCAAAATAAAACCTCTTAAAAAAAACTCCTTAATGAAACATGACTTGCTTTATTTTGGTTTTATCAGAATTTTTACTCTCTTTTCACAGACGTGCAGAAAATTCTTCTACCATACGTAGGATTAAAGGGACTTTATTTCATCGGATACCTACTTTTTGGATTGGGTACTGGATTAATTGGTTTGTTTCCCAATGTCTATTCCACTCTGGCTCTATGTTCCCTCTTCGGCGTCATGTCCAGTACGCTGTACACAGTGCCATTCCACCTCATTGCAGAGTATCACAGGGAAGAAGAGGTGAGTTCAATGTCCAAGGAAGGCTAAGTTTATATTTCCCTGAGTCCGTTCAGTGTACTTTGGGAGAAAACTGGATAAAGCTAGCGAGCAGCTTTTAATTTTAATTTCAATTTGTGATGACACTTTATGAATGGAAAGTATCTGAAAGAGAGAGTTAGGATCCTAGCTTCAAACTCTCCAAACAGTCCTGCACTGAGACAGATAATTATGTAACAAGATCTGCCCAGTATGTGTGCAGGCAGTAAGCAAGTAACAGGGCTCCACATATGTTGCCATCAAATGCTGTCATGTTGATATCCTTCATTCCAGCTGTATTAGATGAGGACCTGACTTCTAAGCTTGTAAGGTTAATAACGACACTGGCAAAATTTTTAGTTAATTGCAAGATGTTACAAAAGCTGCTAACTAATAAAGATATGAAATTCAAGTACATATTTATATAGTTCAGCATTAAATTACATAGCACATTCTCATTATCCCTCTAAATGTCTAGGGTTGGTTTTCAGTCCTTCGCAGCATAAAATCCTGTTTCCAAGGAAAATCTGGAAAAGCTTGCATTCCTTATATCATGTTACTGGGCACAGCAGGATCTTCACATGTCTTGTAAATCTTGACCTATTTTAATGGAAAAGTTCTCTCAAGTCTCTTAAATCAGTGGGACAGCTGGAAACAAGAATGCATTAGGGACACTTGGAAGGACCTAGGAAAAGTTGTCATTATATCTGGGGACATTTGAAGACATTAATAAAGGAAATGCTGAACCACTGAAAACCAACATAGAAACATAGCTGAGACCAGCACAGGGTTGGATCAAGTCCTTCAAAATGCATCCTACTGTTCTGTAAAACTTCTAAGCTTCACTGTCTGCATGATGAATACAGGAAAACTCTTAATCATTACATTGAATCCTAGGAGGGTTTCTCAATGTGGTTAATTACTTCAAAGATCTGATTCCTGAGTTTTCAGTTAATTTCTCTGTTCCTTCCAACAGAGAACAATCATGATAAAGTGTTTTAGAAAGATATAACAAGGGACAGCGAATGAACCTTGTTTAGGATGAGATCAGAATCCTAACCACAAGCCAGCTAACTCAAAGAAATGGAGTAAAGGCACAATTGTAATCTAGCTCTGATTCAGAGCTGTTTCAACACAGAAATGAAGTAAAATATACTGAAGTGTGAATGCAGTTGTTTAGCCTGGAGAAGAGGAGGCTGAGGGGAAACCACATTGCGCTCTATAACTACCTGAAAGGAGGTTGTGGGGAAGAGGGTGCTGGCCTCTTCTCCAAAGTGACAGGGGACAGGACAAGGGGGAATGGCCTCAAGCTTCACCAGGGGAGGTTCAGGCTGAATATTAGGAAAAAAATTTTAACAGAAAGAGTCATTAGGCAATGGAATGGTCTGCCCAGGGAGGTGGTTGAGTCACCTTCCCTGGAGGTGTTTAAGGGACAGGTGGACGAGGCACTGAGGGACATGGTATAGTGAGTGATAGGAATGGTTGGACTCGATGATCTGGTGGGTCTCTTCCAACCTGGTGATCCTATGATTCTATGATCTTTATATTTAATAGGCTAATATATTCAAATTTTACTTATAAGACAACCAATTGTTTCTTGTTTCATTTATGGTATAATTACATATAATTTTATGTTAGATGTGATATCAACAGAAGAATGAGGTTTAGCTCATATCTTCTGTAATGTACGAGACATAAAAAATGAAGAGGAAATATCAAATGCAAGATTGCATTCATTTACACATACATAAAATTGTGGTCAGAACCATTGGCACATGGGAACACTGGACATAGCCCAGCAAAACAGGGACAATTAAGAGAAATCGTGTCTCAAACTGGAGATACTTCAGGTGAAAGGACTGCATCATTCCAGGATAAAGAGCAGACATTTTGCCTCACTATGCTCTCTGCCAAAGTCATGTGCTGTGTTTTAAAATGCCACTATTTCAGCTCCTGTTCCCTAGGATCCTAATTCAATTTTGTCTACTGGATTAGGAAGAGACTGTTTGTCTCCAGTACTTGTGAGCTTTGTGTTGTAACAGCTCAAAGCCAATGCAAAAGGTCTTGCAAAAAGCATCTTAAAGGCCAAGAGTGTTTGAATACCAGAAGACAGCAGCATTCATGCTGTAAAACCTTATTCATTCAACAACCCATGCAAGAAGAACAGTAGTATGTAAACTATCACATAATTTCACAACAAGACAGATTAGTTCCTTCCTGGAGGGAATCATAGGACAGCTGAAGTTAGAATGGACCTCCAGAGACCACGTACTCCAAACACCTTGCTCAGGCAGGGCTACCTGTGGCAGGTTACCCAAGGTCATGTCCAGTGTGGTTTGAATATTTCCAAAGATGGAGAAGCTTCAACTCTTCTGGTCAACCTGTTCTAGTGATAATCACCCCCACAGAGAGCTTACATAGAAGATGCTTGTATCTAATAAATGAAGCCTTTTCTTGCAGATATACAGATAATCAGTAGTTGATTATGATCTTTGGTAGTATAGAAGAATCCTAGTCTGGACATGTGTTTTCAGGTCCCTTTTTAACCCAGCAATAAGAGCATTACATTTAGATATTAACTCCTTTTTGTGCTTTGACCCATAATTTCAGATCACAGTACTCCATTGTAATTAATTATAATCTCTATGTGTATGGGACTCCACTTAACACCACTTTGAGGCTCCCCTTTAACTGTGAGAGTTGGAGCTAAATTATCCATGACAGGGTACCTTATACTTTGGAACAACAAATTGCCAGAGCTTAAATAGACCTGGACATGAAGGAGACAACTAATTTTTCTGGTCAAGTGTCAAGAAACAGGACAATATGAGGGGAACTTAGAAAATGCATTATCACTTGTAAAATCTCTGTTTAAACCCTGTAACCTCTGTGGGACAAACAGAAAAAATAGAAGGAAAGCAGAGAGCCAGTCTGGCCAGTCTTCCTGCACCTGCTGGTCATGTCAGTGACCTGGCTGAGAGATGCAAGTTGTTGGTGATGCGTTACTTCACTGTGTTCTGTTTTGTGCTTGTTTGCAGAGCCTGAAGCTGCAGGAAGGGGACGAAGCTGGAGAACGTGAGCGCGGGAAGGGCATTGACTGTGCTGCTCTCACCTGCATGGTCCAGCTGGCCCAGATCATTCTTGGTGTGGGCCTGGGGCTCTTGGTTAGCGTTGCTGGCAGTGCAGTCACTGTGATTTCGGCATCCACAGTGGCACTAATTGGCTGCTGCTTTGTTGCTTTTTGTGTTCGATACGTGGAGTAGGACTGTGTGAAGCATTTGGAAGAAATCTCCCCAGGGGAGTGTTTTTTTGGTTTTGGGTCAGTAGCACTGATGTTTTTACTGGCACATCCTCCTCTCTTACCTCCTTGGAGTGGTTACAATCCCAGAGCTTTACAAATAGAGACTTGATGAAATTGATTGCCTAATGCCTCAGATTGAAAGCTTCTGTATTTTGACTGCTTTATTACTTCATTCCTGCTGACCTCAGTGTAACAACATGTTATTACACATGATGGTGTGTATGCCCGTGGTATCTCAATGTCCTGCGAGAGGGCACACTATGAAACACCTCATTACCAATTTGTGGAAGTTCATATATGATGTATGTGACAAATTGCAGAAGTAATAAAAATGGACATAGTTAGGAAGAAAGTTGTTATTTATCTTGCTTTTTTCCAAATATCTTAAGTTTGGGGATATTCCTTCTTGTAGTTAAAAGCTACAGAAGGATCAAACAGATGTCAGAGGCTGTGCAGAGAGCAATTTTGTTCTCGTTACTAGTACTGTTAAAGGGGATCAGTTAATTCCTAGCTATTGTAAGAAGCAGAAGTGCGTGTGAAAGATGATTGGAATGTAAAAAAGATTGAAGCCTGTTGTTTAGATCCATGACTGTAAAGTAATTATTTTATACAGAATCCTACTACTTCTGTATAAATGAAATTAAAGTACTGACTGAGCTTCTAATGAAAGTCTGCCTAGGGCTGCTTTACAAATCCATATGAAGGTATCCAAACAGCCTATCTATGGGAAATACCTGCTGTTTCTTCCTTCTTAAAAAACCTGGCCTCTTGACTTTGGTACTGTAATAAATGACAAAATACACTTGACCAAAATAAGAAATTCGTGAATGGTGGTAAGCCACTTAAATCTTGACGTTGTATATGACAGTATTTACCTTTAAGTAGCACCTCTGTTTTCCTTCATGTATCTAGCTTTGAGTGAAATGGCATTTGCTTTTTACAAGATATTGTAAATAAATACAGTTCTGCAAAGCACTATCAGGAATTATTGTACAGTAAATACTTAAGTCCAGTTGTTTGTACTTAATTGCATATGAAGCTTCATTCTTACTTTATAATATTGGAAGTGTTTGAAAGTGATACACTGTATTGAGGCTGTGCTTCTTCTGTCTTGTAAACCATCTTATCCATTTGCTATGTTACAGGCTAAATCACGTTAATCCACCTGATAATGCACTATTGTTAATGAACAGTGGCATGGAGACTGTTGCCAAGCATGGTGTTTTGTTTCTTTTTTCAAATATTACAGATGTAAAACCAACACTGTTTAGTCAAATGAAATGTTGAGCTGATCAGCTCTTAGAAGCTTTGCATATGAACTGATGAACACCACAAATAAATGGCTGGGTTTAAGCACAAGGTGCCTCTGCAGACTTGCACCAACTTCATCTTTTGTGTATGTGTTCAAGAGTAGAGTAAGTCATTTATTTTCAGGAAAACCAGTTTTCTCTTAGGCAAAATCTTATTAATTAAAACAAGCCTATGGCAGCCTTTGCTTCCTTTTCTTGTTGATGATTGCGTTTCCACTGTAGGTCCAAAATTTGGCTCAGTGCAAGGCAAATGTTGCCTTTCTTCCCAGCAACTTCATCCTGCCTTACAAAAAAGTAATGTTTTATGGTTTCTTTCATTTTTCACTCTTCATTAATCCCTCTCACATCACATCCATGGAAGAGAAAAGCAAAAGCTTGGAAGACTGCCCTTAGGCTGTGCTTGAAACACTTGATTGGTGCTGAGATGGCTGGAGCACAAGGGGCTCAACTGGGAGAAACAGGAGAAGGACAGAAAATAAAGCATGTTTGTCTTCTCAATTCTCTTTGTGTCATCATTAACCTAACAGCTTCCATTAGCTTCATATCTCCCAGGAGAAGGAGTTTTTAATGAAAGAGTGAGGCTTCCGTGGAGCCATAAAAATAGAGAAAGGAAGAGGTGATCTAGTTTTATAGGACTGCAAGACCTGGAGCAAACATGTAAACCCATGCTCCAGGAATGCAGGACATCAAGATCTAATTCTAGTGTAAGGCTGGAAAAGGAATCTTTGGAATATTTAGCTGTGTCTTTATCAATATTTTCCTTGAGGTTTAGCACCAGTAGAACATTAAAATTTGCATGGTCAGTTCTATCTCTGCTCTGTTACACAAGGAGAAAGCTGACATTGATTCATGCCCACACAGTGACTGTAGGTCAGTAGCAATACAATAAGAATTATGAAACCATAGAGAGCAGAGAGATGTGAACATGACATAAATCAATGTGTTTATTTATAAATTTATCCAGAAAAAACTGTTTCAGGATCTCACATCATCATTTTTCTCATTATCCTTCCTTTCAAAATCCAATGCATACCTCAGAACATTTCTTTCAGCAGTAGGTATACCAAAATGTTAAAAATATTAAAGGCATTGAAGAACTGTACTGTGAACTACATTCTACATTAGTTCAGAAATTGAGTTATTAACATGATTTGCTGTTGTACTTAATATCCCCTTTTATTGCAGTGATGTGAGTTTCAAAGTCAGAATTACCCTGGGCTTGATCTTTGTCATCTGCTTTCATTTTCCATATGCATAAAATCAAATAAATAAAGAACTTCTCTATATCATGTTTATGCAAATGTTACATTCAGCTGGAGAGGTCTTCAGATATCCATCACCTCCTCTCTCCCACTTTAATGGAACTAATCATAGGTGATTAAAATAAAGCTGGAAACAAGTCGGCCATGACACTTCGCTTTTTCTTTCTCTTACAAAAACATGCCATTTATTCCCACTTAAAAAGCAGGCACATCATGCAAGTGAACCACTCAAAGAAGACTTGTTTCTTTTGTTTAGTGGATATGCAGTATTAACAAAGTCACAATTTGGTTGGGTTTTTTTTTTCCCCAGTGTTTCTTCTGTCTTTCACAATGATGCCTTTAGATTTCTTTGATTTCCTTGAAAACAAGCAACACAGGTTGTCTGTGGGAGACATACCTCTTCCAGGTAAACCACACATGTCAGGATGAATCTTAAATGTTTTTGTCCTGGAAATTGTTGCAGCTTTAGCATTAGTGGCCTTGAATCAGTACCAATCCCTGCTGCACATGAAAAGATAGGGAGAATGGTATAAATAGGAGATGTTGCAGGACTGACATTTGCTGTTTCTCATCCATAGTGGGATTGCATCATGGAAGAAAAGAGGAGAGTGTCTGCTGCAAAGTTTATCTAAATTACATTTGGCATGATAAAGCTATAAAATATTAGCTATAAAGCAATTTTTTCCTCTAAATTTACAGCATTAATTTCTCATTCCCTAGATGCTCCTATTTGTTTATTTAAGCAGTAAATAATCAGGGTCACTTGTTCAAGACTACGCTGTGAAAAGCAATTTCTAATTATGCTGTCTTCTACGGTGTATTGTTTCATACATTGCTATTTTAGGCATGTATGGTGTATCAGTTGTATTTCCTAGAGTTTCTTGACTTCACATTATGCAGACATCAAGCCAGAATGTTTCCTTGTGTTGCTCCAGGTAAGTACTTGCAGTAGTGGGAAAATAAAATTCGGTACTTTTGACTCTGGATTGCAAAGTAGGCCGAGATAAGCAGCTCCTGCCTGTTATTTGCAAGGAGGGAGCTCAGTGACTTTTCCTAAAAAATGGTCTGCTTTTTGAAAGGGTAGTTATCAAAGGCTAGGAAATGAAGCAAGGATCAAGAGCTTTCCTGCCCGAAGGCTGGGTCCTTGGTTGCCCCCCCCGTGATCAATGGCATTACAGCACTTTTTCAGAATATAGGAGCTGCCTTGCCTTTTCTAACCTCCTAACCTCAATCCTGTTCCTCTTTCATTTCATCTTCCTCTGATGCTTCCCCATAGTGATGTACTGATGCACTTCAGTTCTCGTTTTTCCTGCATAGACAACAAAGGGAAGTTCCTTGCTACTTACTGTAACCCATTAGGTATTTACGCACATTGATAAGATGTGAGTTTTCTCATCTCCAGGCTGAACAACCCCAGCACTGTCAGCCTCTCCTTGCATGGAAGATGCTCCAAGCTCTGCATCGTACTAGAGCACCTCCAGGAATTTAATATCTCTTGTATCGTGGAACCATGAACTGGGTACAGCATTCTCACCAGGTTGACTAGAAAGGAAGGATCATCTCCTTTGGCCTCCTAGCAATGCTTCACCTAAGGAAGCTCATCATGCCATTGGTGTTTGCTACAAGGGCATGTTGTTCACCTTGTCCACCAAGATCCTCAGATAGCTTTCCAGCTGATCAGCTCCCCGTCTGTACTTGTGCTAGGGGTTATCTGCCCTGAAGTGCAGAACTTTGTATTACCCTTTATCAGTTTCAGTTTATCATCTAGTCCATTCTTTATTGTTTTGTGTATGGAGATGTCATGGAAGATGGCATCAAAACTTTATTTAAGTCAAGCTAAACAACATCCACTGCTCTTCCCTCCTCCACTAAGCCAGTAGCATCATCGCAGAAGGTTAGCAGCTTGGTCGGACACAATCTCCCCATTGTCTTAACTCTGGGCTAAGTGTTGGTAGCTATGAAATAATAGCAACTTTATTATCTCACTTTTTGGATTTGGCCTGAAAAGAAAATTGAAGGCGTTTGATTTTCACTTTTCTTGTCTAAGCAGATCAGAAACTTTTTCACAACTGCAAAGACAAAGAAGTACCTTTTTTTCTGCAAGATTCCAGTTTCACCCAACACAAGGACACAAAGTGAAAATATTCATTGAAAATTATGCTAGACATCAGTGTTGAATAGTTAATTTGATCACTGCACAATGAACATACTCATTCAGTTGGTCAGTGCAAGGAGAAACAAAAGTCCTTGGAGAAACAGTATCTCAATGTCCCAAGGAATGGATTAGTGAGGGAGAGAGTTGATATCTGAGTGAGCTACCTTTGTTTTGTTGTTTCCCACACTGAATGATCTGCAGTCCTCTGCAAGCAGGTAGAATAAGGTTTAAAAAGACTTGCACAATTAAATAAATTGTTTCTGTCTCCAGCTGTTGTTTTGGCCAAGTGCCTCAGTTATTTCATGAGTCTATATTTTACAGTTAAGATTTTGGGAAGGACTCTGATGTTATGTATAACACAGGCTGAAAATCATGCGAAGGTGTACAGGATTTGAAAGAGGCAGTTCTAAGGAAAACAACACCCTGCAACTATGGAATAGCTCTAAGGCATGTTACCTGCCACAGTTTACCAAAGAATGAGTTAACTGTCGGCCCATCCTTTCATTGCAGACTTTGTCTCAACCAGCACTGCACTTACGGATGCTGAGAACGTACTTCCAGGAGATTCATATAACTTATGATAGATCATGATAAAAAAATATTTTCAATAACCCCATGGATTAACCAGAGCTCTCTTTTACAGCAGGAAAGTAATAACCCTCACAAAAAAATGGGAGATATGAGATCCCCATCTAACATCCTTGAGCTGCACTGCACCCATGTCTATGCCTGTTGAAGCTCAGGGACGCCGATTAAATCAGAGCTTCTGCGCAGGCACTCAGTTGAATAATCAAGTTTTAAAGCAGACAGTCATGAACAGGAATGAAGGGGATTGGATTTTTTACTGCTAAAGAGAGTGCCAGAATTACTCAAAGGGAAAGTGAAACAGTGTCTCCAATGAAGAGGCATTTCAAAGGGAAACCTGGAAATGCAATTGGAGGTTGTTATTACATTAAGAGCTTGGTTAGTTGAGGCGGGGAAGATATTTAAGTCCTTAGGCAATCAAAGTCAGCGCCTAATGAGAATATCTGGATTTTAAAGGTTCTTTCAGTTTGTCACTAGGTGTCAGCCTACACCTTCAGGTCTCTATTATGCTGTAGTAAGAGCACCTCTTCACCAGCACCCCACCATAAATTTCCAACAGGAGGAGACCCGTCACAGTAATCTCTTAAAGAACTCCGTAAGTATTGTTTTATATCTTTAATCTGTGTTTATTTTAGTCCATGAAAAGCAATTGTTACAAATGAAGACATGAACATCTGGAGGAAAGAGAAGTGCTTTTGAAAAGTGTTTTACTGATTACATAGGAACTTCCCAAATACCCAGTAGGATTTGCTGTTGTTAATACGTAGTCTCAAAAGCTAGAGCTGGAAAGATCCACTGCACAGGCCACAGCTCTGATGCTACATACACGTTCAGAGCAGCTGCCCCTTCCTTGCAATGCTCAGGATGGTGCCCCTGCCCATGCCACACAAAGCCTAGTTTTCATGTGGACTCACAGCAGAGGCAAAGCAAAACTTCCCTCTGCTCATGCACAGCTAGAGCAGTGCTCTTTGGCCATGCTGGACTCACTGAGACCTGCACAGCCTGATGTTCTAGCCTACATCAACATTTGGCCAGTTGTAGAGGGGTTATGCCTCTTCCAAACAGCAGATTCATACACCTGGCAGGTCAGTGGCTTAAGAGAGCTGCCTCTAAGCCCATAGGCCAGTACCTACACATCCATGGCATTTTCTTAATTGAATGATTTGCCAAATGTTTTTTATGCCTTTAAGGACTGGGTACCTGGGGCTTCCTCTGAGCATGGTATCTTACTAATACTCTGGGCTAAATATGGGTAGTTCTGAACATCATCTGGTTTACTTTGTTGTTTTGCTGGCATAAAATTACAGCTACATTGACATCCACAAAAGCACATGGATTTTATTATGCTGAGCACCACAGAGGATGTCTTTTATTTGCTAGCTACTGAAATTCATAGTTATTCTATAGACACCTGGATAGCTTTTTACGTAACGCACAAGAACATTTAATTATCAAGATAGGGATGAAAATTCCAGCAAGCCAAGCAAGAAACTAGGCTGCTTAAAAGAAAACACTAAGTCGAAAGTCTGGCTTTGAGATCCATCCCTTCTTCTTAATTTAGGTACTCTCTCCTGGCCTTTAAAGGCATAATCAGATCTCTCTGAACTCTGGAGTTAAGTGTTCATGATATCCTTTCCTCATACAAGTGTAGCTTTCTTCATCTGCTAGGACAGGCATTAGGTCTTTTTTCTAGACCACATGAGATCTGAACACATTTCTTGCAAACCCTTGGACCCATTAGGCTGCTAGATTTATAGGTCTAGTAAGCTGGAAGTTTAATTAAACCTGGACCTGGAAGCAAGTTATCACTGTTCTTGGAAAGGGGAGTCCTGGAATACAGACCTGGATCCCATTTCTCCTCTATATCTACAGGGGAAAAAAGCATCTTGGCACTTCCTCTTCAGAGCTTGCACCCTAACTGCTGTGCTGCAAAGTACTGTTCAGGGACTTATTTTCCCTATATATAATCCAGTAATGGCAAGTAACTCATGCAACAGGGAACTGTTTCAAGCCAGAGGATTTAGGCACATTCACACAGTAGCCCGTAGAACCAGTTATTCCCAAGAGACATGGAAGGGAGGAAGCTGAGTTTCCCAGGCTGTGGGCTAAAGCTCTGCCCGATTATTGTATTTGAAAAGGAAAGAGGAAGGAGCATAATCTGTACATACATTGAAAGTGGGAAAGGAGAAGCATATCTAGACATAGATGCAAAGGGATGGGGGAGTGAGTTAAGTTTACAGCCTCTGCTAACTTAGAGTGGCCTGGCAGAGGCTGTTTCATGTCAGGATGCAGAACTGCCTCCCTCACTTAAGATACACACTGTGGCCAGTCCTGACTGAAATATCCCCAATGAAGCACTGAGGCAAATGCTTCACACATATGCAGTTTAGGCATGCTCAGTAGACTTCTAGGCACAAGAAAATTTACTAGAAAAAAAACTTTAAGTACCTACAGACTTCAACTGGCAGCCAAGTCAGGAATTAGGAATTTAGAGAAGCAGTTTTACAGTACTTAGATGCTCAAGTTCTGTGGATATATCTGATTTCTTCAGAGTCTTTGCATCTGTATAAAGTATGTCCATGAGCTACCAGCTTGCTCCTGCTGTTCTTCTCCAGGCACCTCTGTCTTCTCAGTCAGCAAGCAACAAAGGCTGTAGTAGAAGTCTCTTCTGCTTTGAAAAAAAAACCAAAACAGAACAGCTTCTCCTTGCAAGTAGCAGAACCAGCTGCTTCCTAACCAAACCTGAATTTTACAACAGGAGCTACTGACGTACAGTAAACCCAAGAGTCTGCAAAGCATAATTGCCATTTACAGCACTGCAATTTTCTCTGGACAGAAATAGCAAGTTTGTTCCATATCAGTACTTAGAGCAGACAAGTAAACCTCTGTAGAAATGCTTTTTTTTAGTGGAGTCAGGCAGGTGTTTGAGTTAGGGTTCGGGGGAGGGGGCTGAAATAGAGAGGGGATTTTGAATGTCAAATTTGTATATTCATCCCATTTGCAGTACTGGGGATTAATGAAGTTGCATTTTGACAACAAACCCAGAACTGCTGTATTTTTCAATCTTTGAAAATAAATATTCTGAGCTTCTAATTTCAAATTGTTATTCCTCATAATTTAAAAAATATTTTAAAAAGTAAATAACCTTAAAAAGTTTCACAGTTTAAAACTACACTTTTTTCATGCCCTCAAAAGTTCATTTCAGATCAACATCAAATTATTTCCCAGATGTTTCTCTGGAACACAGGCTGGGACAGACATTGCCCTTGCCTTTCTCCAGGGTGTGAGAGCACTGAACTGCAGGTTCTAGGGCTGCTCACACTGGAGGAATTGAAACACTCGCAAGTATCAGTACAGACCCTTAACGAACACTTTGGCAGAACAAAAACCTTTGTGCTTGGTTTTAGCTGAACCCAGACGTATCCCAGAGAAAGCAGCTTGAAGTGGCTGTGATTTGTTTCTTTTCCCCACCATTGTTTTGTTTACAGTTGTGCTGATTCCCTGGAGTGAAACCCAAACAGTCTGAAGCACGGCAAGAGCAAAGCCAGAAGCTTCAGTCCCCTGGGAGAGACACCTGCCTTGCCCCACATGGTTTGAGGCTGTGGGTTTCCTGTCCAGCAGCCTGAAGAGAGGCTGGGGAATAGGATGCTGAGGGGCTCACATCCTTCCCTCCAAACCCAGGCAAAGCAATACCTCTCCATGAAGCTGCAAGACCTGTTCTTGTATTTCTTCTTGGCTGTCTGGGTTGCGTTGTAACCTGGCAGCAGCAGAGGGGATGAGGGAAGGTGGAAAAGCAGATCCTGGAGAGATTTGGAGGGGACCACAGTACTCCTTGTTGTCCCCTCCCTTTCCCAGGTCCCTAAGAGAGGGGAAGGGACCAAGCCAGGACAAGCAAGAGTCATGTACCCACTTGTCCTGGCTGCTCCCATATGAAATGGGACATAGGCTGCCTGATATCTCTGCCCTCACTGGAACCCAGGGAAACAGTGACCACAGCTGGGCTAGCATAATTTTCAATGTCATACAGCAGTGAGAAAGCAGCCTCCTCCTGCCACAAACACACACTAAGGGGTGGGAGGGTTGCTGGCTCCTTGCTGCTTGCGCGCCCAGGCTGGAGAAGGGGGACACAGCTCAAGCTTCCCAGCCCCACTCCACCCCATCCAGCCCCTCTCCCTGCTATGAACATTCTGCATCTTCCCTGGAGGTAGTCCTGTCACCCTCCCCAGATCCTCTTACCCGGAACAGGTGTAAGCACTAAAAAGTGTCTCCTAGAGACACTCCAATCCCCAGTGCCCCCTCCTCCTCCTGTCCTCCAGTCTACAGGACATTTTAAAGACAATTATCTACATCAACAAGTTCCAGCAGCAGGCAGAACCCCAAAAAAGCATCTCTTACACATCTCTTACCCAACCCTTCTCCCCTTGTCCCCACCAGGCATTCAATAAGCCAGGTCCACACCTTGCACAGACCCCACAGTCCCACCCTGCAGAGTCCCCTGCCCATCTCAGTAGCGCTGCTCTGCGGAGCCAGCAGGTAGGAGGTCGTAGCGGCTGCTGTACATCACCACCCCAGGGGGGTAGTATGCCATCTCCGGCTGGACTGCTGCAGCCAGGGAAGAAGCAGGGACAGGGTGAACAGGCACCAAGGCATGCAGGGCTTGTTCCTCCTGCTCAGGCTTGGTGGTGTCGGTGAAAGGGCGCATGGTGGTGAGGGAAGGTGAGGTGATTCTCCAGAGCAGGTTCTTCAGTGCCTTGCGGAACTCCCTGCGCATAAGGCAGTAGAAGATGGGATTGAGGCAGCTGTTGGAGTGCGCCAGGCATACGCTGATGGGGAAGAGGTACACTTGCGAGAAGAAGTACTCATTGCTGAAGTGAACCACGTTGAGTTTGATGAGGATGCCCCATGTTGTGAGTGCTTGGTTAGGCAGCCAGCACAAGAAGAAAGACAGCACCACAATGGACACTGACTTAGTCACTTTGGAGCGGCGCTTGGTGCTGGGGCCACTGCAGGTGCTGCCAACATGCTTGTCACTGATGAAGCGCACCAGGAGCAAGTAGCAGAGGCTGATAACGACCAGTGGCATAACAAAACCCAGAAGCACTTTCTGGATGTGGTACAGACCCAGCCAGAACTGGGCATTGTTGCCTCGTCCCTCAGGGAACTTGACAAGGCAGAGCACATTATCAAAGACAGTGGCAGTGGTGGAAAAAATGGCATGAGGCAAGGAAGCCAAGATAGCCGACAGCCAGATGAGCGCACAAAGCCACTTGGCAGAGCAGCAGCCACCCAGCGGGTCACCTCGTCGCTGATTCTTCAGGGCTGAAGCCACAGAGCGGTATCGAGCCACGCTCATGGCAGTGAGAAAGAAGACACTAGCGTACATATTCATGGCTGTCATATAGGAGACAATCTTACACATCGCCTTGCCGAAGAGCCAGTTGAAGTCCAGCGCAGTCTCCACTGCCCAGAACGGCAAAGTCAGCACAAACTGGAAGTCGGTCACCGCCAGGCTGGTCACAAAGAGGTTGATGGACGACTTTCTCCAGCCTTGCTTGCTTTTCATCAGGTAGAGCACCAGCAGGTTGCCCACCAGCCCCAGGGCGCACACCACGGAGTACACCAGCGAGGTGACGATCCGCACCACGTCGGAACTGTCGCCCTGCATCCCGTCGGCTCGCTCCAGGTTGACGTTCCTGAAGAGCTGCAGGAAGGACACGTTGCTCCGGTTGCCCATCTGGGAGCCCTCCAGCAAGCCCAGCGGCGCGTCCCAGGGCTCCCCGCCCGCCGCTCCCTTCATGCCGGAGGCCGGCTCGCGGGGCTCGCCCATCCCATCCCCGGGAAGGGCGGCGGGAGCCCCTTCTCCCGGGCCCGGCGGCGGCGGCTGCGAAGGCGGAGGCGGCGGGGACGCGGTTATATCCGCGCCTCGGGGCGGGGCATGCGCGGTGCGCGCGGAGCTCTCCGCGGTGCTGACCCCCCCGCAGGGGGCACCGGCGCCTGCCCTGCCGCCTCCCGGGAACCCCGATCCTGAGGAATCCACGCACCCCTCTCCATCCCGCCTTCCCTGCTGACCGACCCGGGTCGTCCCGCCTGAGAAACCCCCGCGCCAACCCGGGGGCGCCTTCTCCATCCCCCCGACGGGATGCGAGCACCCTTCCTGCTCTCGGGATGCGGTGGTTATCCCTAGTTTTAAAAGCCTTTGCACCGATCGCGGGTGGGATTCTCCATCCCTCGAACGGGATTCAAACACCCTTCCTGCTTTCGGGATGCGGCGGCTATCCCTGGTTTTA
Organism: Piaya cayana; assembly: GCA_013389865.1. Lineage (NCBI taxonomy): Eukaryota > Metazoa > Chordata > Aves > Cuculiformes > Coccyzidae > Piaya > Piaya cayana. The sequence continues at coordinate 291,512 of WAAB01022117.1, read as the reverse complement.
AAAAAATCTCTGCACAGACCGCGGACGGGTTCCTCCTTCCCCTAGACGGGATGTAAACACCTTTCTTGCTGTGGGAATTTCGGGATGCGGTCGCTATCCCTAGTTTTAGAAAACTCTGCCCCGATGGCGGACGTGCTCCTCCACCCCTCAAGCGGGATGCAAACCCCTTTCCTGCTCTCGGGAGGCCGTGGTCCATCCCCATCTCCCACTCGAACGACGCGGACACCGAATCCGCAGAGCACCGGTGGAGGCTCCGGGAGGCAGAAAGGCGCCCGCGGGCTCTACAGGCGCCCAGCCGCCCGCAGGGGAACCCGCAGCTCGGGAGCGGCCGCCGGCTCCATCACTGCCCCCAACTCCCTTCGCCTCCAGCGGGAACAGGACGCAAGCGGTGGGAACCCAAGCGTTCCCTTCCCCGGGAGCGCTGTTAAATTAATCAAAAGGAGCGCACGTTCTGAAAACGCCACAGATTCTAAATTCACCTAAATAAAGCCTGTAGATCAGCCACCCGGGGAGAGCGAAGGAAGACTTAACAAGCGAGTTATTTCTCCATAGTCTTTAAACTGATTTATCTTAATGCAACTCCCACAATGACATCGTTGTGCATGTCGCGGGTTGCCAGCGGTCCTCTCCTTGGCCTGGCTTATACCTACAGCAATCCCGTAAAAGTATTAGCCAGATCATGTGAGTGCTAAAGAGGAAAAACAGCAATTAGGAACTCTTATACATAATTTGTATTGCATATAATGAGGGTACAGTTTACTGGAATCGGCAGTGCAATGCAGAGGGCTTAGCCTCCAGATAACTTGCTACGCTAAATACATTGGTGTTATAACAAAAAAAACCCACAACTAAACAAAACACAGAATGGTCCTTCAACAGGATGCAGCAGACGTTTAAGAATGGGCTCCTGACATTTCTTTGTCACTGTCCCTAACTCATGGATTTTTTTCTAGTCTCCCATAGACTTTAATCACTGACTTGGGTTGCATTCCGGTGGATTTTTTTAATAGCAGAGCACTAAGTCGCATCTGTCAGGCTGCTGAACGGCAACAGTTTCTCACATCCTCTTGCCCAAACCAAATCACCCCTGTGGTAAAAGCCAGCAGCCTCACCAGCCCCATCAGCGTCACACAGCCAGCTGTGTAACAGTACTGGCAGGAGAGAAAGGATCCTCCAACACCATCATTTCAACAACTACATAAACAAGCAAAGTGAAAATTCCGAGTTTGAGCCAGAGCCGTGCTGCTGCAGTGCTACAGCAAATAGTACAGGAGGTGAAGTGCGTCCAGCCCTCAGCAGCACTGGCTGCCTTAGAGGGAGTTTCAGCCCTTATCCGAGATGGTTAGTGCTGCAGAGGCTGAACAGCAATAGGGATTCAGAAAAGCAGAGAGAAACCATGTCTGAAGATATACTGCTTTCAGAGAAAGCAACTGACTGTGAACCCTCGTACCTCCTGGCAACACCAATCATGCATTTTGAACTCAGGGCTGCAAATGTGAAAATGCTTCTCCAAGTATTTTCTTCATATTTGGACCACCAAATTCCTTGTCAGTTTCATGTAGCTTGTCTTTTTCTTCTGTCATTCTTCACCTCAGAGAAGAAGTTTCAGAGGTAAAGGAATTTGCTACACTGGAATGAATAATAAAAGAAATAGTCACTGAATAATTTATTCATCACACTATCAGAACATTTCTGTAGTTGGAAAGATACTACAAAAGTCATAAGCTACTTTGAAAAAGTATTGCAAAATTCATCCAATACATTACCTAAGGATTATTATTCTAGAAAATACAGGTTTTTATTTGTTCCTTATTTATTCCACCAATGCTGCCAAAGGCTTGTTGCTAATATATAACTTTCTGGAGCATTGTCTTTATCAAAGTGTCAGTGTAACTGGTGTTACTGACCCAGTCTTTTTAAGAACTGTAGTAAACTTGAAGGGCAAAAGCTTTTGAGAAGTAGTCTGGTGATAACAGGGAAATAATTGCTGGTTTGTTTACTTGGAAACCTCAAACAGATCCTGTAGAGTTTTGTAAAAGGCTTTTGGGGGTTTATATAGTACTATGCTAAAATAATCCATGGGGCTGAGGGTGGTAGTTTGCCTTCAGACAGTATTGATCTGTACAGCAAAGTTTAAAAGCCCACACCAGTTCAGACCACCAAGAGAAACTGCCCAAAGATTTTGATAATATCATATCAGAGATTAATATGTCCCTCCAAGTATTTATCAAATAGCCTTTAAGAATCTTTCAGAGAAATACACCAAATAAATATTTGCTGAAAACACTTATTTCCCTAAAACTTACCCTGAAGGATTTCTATCATTTTCCACTTCCTTTACAGACCTTGTACACAAATGAATGATGGATTATGATTACAGTAGTGATTCAGCAAGCTGTACACTGTTCTGAAATGTTTTGGCAAGGGAGATGGAGTTCTGTTTTCAACAGGAAAGCCACTTTTGTAGCTTAAAGCGTATTTTTAAAGTATTGAATGTATTGATATTTTAAATACAGAAACACAGGACTCTCTCTTCAGGCAAATGATGTTTTTATCTTTGTATTCAATATACTGAAGCAATGAGTAGTTATAGCAAAGCTCTCAAACATATTTCATCAAAAAGCTATTAATACGTTACTTAGATGGGCTTTATATTACTCTTAAATGTTGCATTGTTGTCATAACAGTCTGTTTTATGAATAATTATTTTCATGGCATTTTCTTGTCATTAAAGCAAATTTGTTTTAGCAGAGGAGAGAGAAATAGGGGAAAAAGAGCATCTGAGTTTATTTTCTCATTTCTGATTTCTGGAACCCACTTGGTCTTCCTTTGGCTTTATATGAGCTCAGAGCCACAGCCTCACGCTTTTGAATGTAGTCAGACAGTAACTGTTAACAGTTACGTTTTTAACTGGTGTTCACAACTCAACTTTCTCCATTCCAAGAGGTTTGGTGTGACCACCATGGGAAGATTTTCATGGTGATTCTTTTCTTAAAAGCATAGAAAGAAGTATATACAGGTTTTCATTACAAAATCTCAGTTAAGTAACACAGTCATCATACTCAGAGGAAAACATAATTGGTAGGCTTCATGGACTACAGACATCCTCCAGAAAGTATTATTCAACTACAGATATAAATTTTGATTTAAAATATTACTTTTATCATGTTTATGTTTTCTCCTTATTTGCTTTCTAGGCAGATCACTGAGAACATATTTTCCTGGTACTAATTTTCATTGAAAGTTAATTAATTTCAAAGTGACCTATTGCTCCAGAAATATGCTTTAAAACTGCTAGTATGGAAAGCAAGACCAAATGAGCTTTCAAATTCACATAACCCAAGCATGAAAGACCAAATGAGCTTTCAAATTCACATAATCCAAGCATGAAATGATAATCTTGTAAATTAGCTCTCCAATTACAAATAACAATCCATGTGTGAATGCTAATAGGGAATCTGAACGTGAGCATACCCAAAAATGTCACATTATAGCATCACTGACTTTTTCAGAGTTTGCCTTATTCTGTTACTTGAATCTGCCCACAGACATACTGTAAGTGGAACATCAACAATTTTTTTTTCCATGAGTACCATATGAAAATCCAGAAATGTTTAAAGGCTGTAGTTGAAGTGGAAGTTGAGAGATCCACCACCATCTCAGACTCAGTTTCCAACAGTTAGCTATGTTAAGAAGCTGTGTCTCCAAATGAGAAAGATGAAATAAGATAAAAACCCCGAAGCACTCACAAACTTTGAACTAAATCAGTCTCAGAAAAAAAAAATTCAGTGGTTGCACAGTAATTACCTAGCAAACTCCACAGTCTCTGGGACTCAGTGTCACTCACTTCAGTTCATCCCTCTTCTAACAATTAGTACCTTTAACACGGCCCATCACATCAGGTGTGATTCATCTTCTTAACATTTCTAGTCCAAGCAAATGGTTAACCTGCCTGTAGAGTTAATAGCTAGTCAGGTTCAGGCAGTGTTTCACCTTGCATGTGACTGGGAGGGATGTGTTATGCTCCAGAGGTATTTTGTCCCCTTACCAACTGGAGAAGCAGACAAGAAAGCACAGTTTAGACACCTTTTAGACCTTTAAATTTTCAGTGGCAGAATCTCACTTCCAGTGAAGCAGGATTTCCTGACTGTCTTCAGCTAAGCTTCATTTTGTAGCAAATCCTCAACATCACATCATGTAATTTATGTTGTAGTTCCTCACTGCTCAAAACCTCTGCTTTTCTGTCTCTCTGTACGTGTTTACACAAGCATTTAAATTCCTATATGCATATTTCTTTTACTTCTGTCATGGAGGTATACTTAAAAGAACTCAGATATTGATTGTTTCTGGATTGTCAATTCAGGCTTGACTGTGTTCCTTGGTCACAAATCCCCCCCTTTTTTTTTTCCTGACCTTTTTTTAACTGTACAGGCTTTTCTGTGTGTAGCTGCAATTACTGAACTGCAATATTTATGCTGTCAGAAGAACATAAGCGGTATGTTATTGTATTAGTTTGGGGTTTTTTTCAACTTAGGTTGTGTTATCAAAAAAAAAAAGTGCCCTTATCTTCAGAAGTCTCCAAAACTTCAGGTCATGTCTCTTCTGGAACAGGAAACCACTAATTAAATTCCATTAGATTTTTACAATTCTTTTTGAGTGAGCAAATAGTTTAACATATAGACATCTTATTTTAACAGCCTACAAATGCCGTCCTAAATCAGTTCTGTATTGGGAAGACACAGTGCCATAAATTCTGTTGACTTAAATAGCTGGCCTTGGTATGTCTTCACAGGAGGACAGTGCTTTCTACTTGTGTTATCACTTGGCATTTTAACTGTATGTGACTCAGGCACATCGTCCCTTAAGCAGGAACCCTTCTGTCCCCCAGGGTATTTTCTGACTCTACACCCCGTGAATCATTTCTTCTGTGTACATGCACACTGGCCCAAAGCCCAGGGAATTACAGATGTTTCAGATCAGTTTCCCAGAGTTTTCTTTCTCCAATCTCAATGACTTTTACATCTACAATATTTGGTCATTTAAAAAAAAAGATCATATCAAAACAGGACACCCGCATTCCCACAAACCCTCTTGAGATCCTAAAGCTTTTATTTATTTGTCCATAATGTCCTCATTTTTAAAATTTATCTCATGTGATGCCATCTGGAGAAGAAATAACAGGGAAGAAAACAAGCCAGAATAACAGGTTGAGAGAGTTAATCCAGAAAGAGAAACTCTGCAGTCTCAGGAAGGAGTAGAAGGAAAAAAACACCTTCACGCCTGCAGAGAATTGCAGGTAATGGGAATTAACTTTTCCTGCTGAGGAAGAAACCAAGTTGGAATCCTGCATGAAATATTGGTTGCCTCACATCAAATGCAGTGAACACCTACCCAAAAAGATGACTGGAAATCAAAGCAAATAGTTAAACATCCCTCAAAATAGGGCTCTTCTTTCTGACCACCCTCAAGAAGTTTGTTAAATCAGTACTTTGTAAACATATGCCCATGCCTTGAACTTTCACCCCCTCTTTCCAATGCTCCTAGCCTGTTCTGCCCATTTTATGATCCTTTTCCTTTTTATTTCATTTACTGTAGGTACTTCCTTATCCTTCAGTTTAATTCTTTTAAAATACTCATGGCAAACTGTGTAGCTTGTTCTATGTAACAACTGTCAACTGTTCTTAAAATGTTAAGTGTTACAGATAGTATATCAATTCCAGATCATGCTTACCTTAAAATTAATTCCAGGGAAGTCCTGATAAGGAGCTAAGCATGCTACAGTATCTAATGTCACAAGCCAGTGAAGTGCCTACTATGTGACTAGACTACAAGACTCCTAGTGGTGAGTGCACTGGTAAACTTGTCACTGTAACAGATGAGATTATTCATAACATTATTCATATGAAGTTATTAATATGAAGAACATGTAGATGGCTATATTAAAAAATACTTGGCAATGAATAAAACTGCTCTCAGCAAGTGTTGTTGGATATCAAATACTACACAAATTCATTCTCTTTTGCATAAGTCTGCACATCACTCCATTAGCTAGAAGAGAGCACATTATGACTCATAAATAAAACATCACTCTTCTATAAATTCATTTAGTTCTCAGAGTTATCATGTCTTAATCTTAGGAGAATCCACATTTCTATCTGATTTAGAAATTTTTGGCGTTTTAACTCCCTTTCATTTTCATACTCTGGAGTTTGAGGTTCACAGTTCTTACAGGCAAGACAGCTGGAATGCATCAGCCCTTTGCCTTTGGGAAAATTTGAGCAGAGGAATAAGTGTAATTAAGCACAAATCACTACAGAACTACCCAAGTAGGAGCTCTACCAAAAAACACCTGGTAGAATCAATTTTAAGCAGAGGGCTACTGGGATAGACAAGGAACTTGGCTCTGGTTCCAAGGCCAGGACATGTGGCAGCAGCATCCACAAACCCCCTGTGACACCTGGGGAACCACAGGTGGGCGGGGACCTCGGAAAAGGCTGTGCGAGGGATTCTTGGTGGGGAGGACATTGCACACACTTCAAAAATATCAGCACCGAGGTGATGAGAAACTTTCCCTAGGAAGGCAAGTGGCTCCAATGCAGCAAGACACTGTAAAACACGAGACGGGCCTCACCATCCAGGGGAGACAATCTGGAAGCTGGGACCTGAGAGGCCTGAGGCTGTGGGTGAGGCCCCACCATCATAGAATCATAGAATGGTTAAGGTTGGAAAAGACCTCTAAGATCATCCAGTTCAACCATTCACACACCACCACTGTGCCTACTACACCATGTCCTATAGCACCCCACCTACGTGTTTCCTGAACCCCTCCAGGGATGGAGACTCCACCACTCCCCTGGGCAGCCTGTTCCAATGTTTCACCTCTCCTTCAGAAAAGAAATTTTTCCTGATGTCCTAGAATCCTAGAATCGTTTGGATTGGAAAAGACCAAGAAGGTCAACTAGTCCAACGCTCCTGCAGTGAGCAGGGACATCTTCAGCCAGATCAGGTTGCTTGGAGCCCGATCCAACCTGACCTTGAATGTTGCCAGAGATGTGCCATCTACCACTTCTCTGAGCAACCTGTTCCAGTGTTTCATCACCCTCAGTGAAAAAAATCCTTCCAAATATCTAGTCTAAACTTCTCTTTATTTTAAAACTGTTACCCCTTGTGCTATCACTATAGGCACTGCTAAAAAGTTTTTTCCTATCTTTCTTATAAGCCCCCTTTAAGTACTGGAAGGCTGCAGTAAGGTCTCCTCAGAGTCTTCTCGTACCCAAACTGAACAACCCCAACTCTCTCAACCTCTTTTCACAGGGGAGCTGTTGCAGCACATTGATCATTTCAGTGGCCCTGCTCTGGACCTGCTGCAACAGGTCAATGCCTTTTCTGTGCTGAGCTCCAGAGCTGGACACAGTACCCCAGGTGGGATCCCATCATAGTGGAGCAGAAAGGCAGAATCACCTCCCTTGACCTGCTGGCCATGCTTCTTTTGACATGGCCCGGGATATGGTTGGCCTTCTGGGCTGCGAGCGTTCGTCACCAGCCCACACCCAGCTTCTCATCCACCAGGACCCCCCGGTCTTTCTCCACAGGGCTCCTCTTAATCTCTTCATTTTCCAGTGTGTGTTGATAACGAGCACTGCCCCGATCCAGGCACAGGAATTTCACAGTATCGCTAGGTCGGAAAGGCCTCACTGGATCATCGAGTCCAACCATTCCCGTCAATCACTAAACCATGCCCTTCAGCACCTTGTCGACCTGTCCCTTAAAGACCTCCAGGGAAGGTGTCTCAACCACCTCCCTGGGCAGCCTCTGCCAGTGCCCAACGACCCTTTCCATGAAATTTCTTTTTCCTGGTGTCCAGCCTGAACCTCCCCTGGTGGGGCTTGAGGCTTTTGTCCTGTCCCCTGTCACCTGGGAGAAGAGGCCAGGTCCCTTTGAGGCAGTTGCAGAGAGCAATGAGGTCTCCCCTCAGCCTCCTCTTCTCCAGGCTGAACACCCCAAGCTCCCTCAGCCGCTCGCTCGGTTACAACCAACCCAAAGCTCCCGAATCCATTTCCCCTCGCTCCATCGCTTGCAACTTGGGAGAAGAGACCGGCACCCATCTCGCTACGACCTCCTTCTTTCGGGGAGTCGCAGAGAGCGAGAAGGTCTCCTCTCAAGCCTCCTTTTCCCCTCGGCTGAGCAACCCCTGCTCCCCCCTCACTCTCCCTCCAGCCCCTCCGCGCCCTCGCCCCGCACCGCCGCGCGGGAACGGGCGGAGAACGCCGAAACCCTCCCCCCCCCCCCCCCCCCGCGCCTTGGGCCTCAGAGCGGGGCGCGGGGGCCCGCCCCCCCCCCCCCCCCGGCGCCTTTCGGCGGAGCGGGCAGGGCGGGGGGCCCCTCTCCTCCCTCCCCCGCCGCGTTACCCCGGGGCGGGAGCGGCTCCTTCCCCATTCCTCCGCCGGCAGGAACCGGACACCGGGAGGCCGCGTCTCGGCGGAGCCCCCGCTCCGCTCCGCCCGCGCCCCATATGCCGCTCGCCCCTCCGCGCCGGGCGGAGCGCGGCTCCTTCTGGATCCTCGTCCTGCTGCTCCCCTGCTCGCCCTCCCCGGCCGCCGGGTGGCTTTTCCCCGATGGGAGGCAAGGTCGGTGCGGGGCGGGCTGGGGTGCGGAGCCTCTCCCCGGCGAGAGCGCCCGTGGCTCCCACCGCGGGGCGTCCCGGGTCCTTGGAGCCTTCCCGCGGCCCGGGGGCTGCGCCGAGGGGCCGGGGCTGCTCGTACATCTCGCTTTCTGCTCCTTCTTCCTCCTTCGCGCGCGTTTCAGGCACCGATTTCGTTTTGCACCGGGCGGCTGAAAAAGTTTACGGTCCTGATTTTTTTCCCCTTCGTTTTACGAGCCTTGGGAGGAGCGGCTAAGGGAGCTGGGGGTGGTTTTAGTCTGGAGGAGAGGAGGCTGAGGAGAAACTATATCGCCGTCTGCAATTACCTGTAGAAAGGAGGTTGCAGTGAGGTGAGCGCTGGTCTCTTCGCCCAAGTCATAGTGTGAGAGGGAAATGGCCTCAGGTTGCACCAGGGCAGTCTCAGATTCAACACTAGTTAAAAATTCTTCGTCAAAATTGCTATCAGGCGCTGGAACAGCTGCCCAGAAAAGCGGTTGAGTCACCATCCCAGGAGACACTTAAGAAATCGTACATGAAGTCCTTAGAGATATCGTTTTGTAGTGGACAGGTATGTTTATTATTAGGCTAGAGATTAGGAGGAAGTTTTTTACGGAAAGGGTCATTAGGCATTGGAATATGCTGCCCAGGGAGGTGGTTGATTCACCTTCCCTGGAGGTGTTTAAGTCACGAGTAGACGAGGTCCTGAGGGACATGGTTTAGCGTTTGTTGGGAATGGTTGGACTCGATGATCCGATGGGTCTCTTCCAACCCGGTGATTCTGTGATTCTGTGGTTCTGTTTGGCTTGATACTCTTGAAGAGCTTCTCCAACCTAGGGATTCTATGATTCTGTGATTTTACATTTCTGTACTGCAGCAGCATGAACTGCAGAAAAATTGGTGTTATCAGGATATAAACCCCACTCTGAGTTATTTGGGTTCAGCCAGGACAGCAAAGCGAGGCTTCATCTGCCAGGGAAGTCTCCTGAGGCTGCTCCCTCGAGTTCATTAAGTTCATTCCTCAAGATGGTATCAGCTGCATGCTTCACTGGAGGAGTGTAACTCAGGAATTTTATCCTGTTGGCTGTTAAAAGGAAAAAAAATCAGAGTTGCAGCTTCCATGAAAGAAAAGTTATGAGTAGCTGGAAGACGTTGCCTGATGGTAGAAGACCCAAAGGTGTAGGAGGAAATTTTGCTTCCTGATAAAATCAACAGCTGTGATGCTGTCAGTGGGAGAGCTTGAACACAGAGGTGAAAACCTTCCTTCTGTGATCCTCAGAGGTCATGGAAAGGAGAAGTGGCTAAGTAATCTGCCTAAAAAGTGAAAAATTATCCTGAGGTTAGTTCTTGCTGGATTCATCAAAGGGAATGCAAACAGTCAGGGTATGTAGGGGTAACACAAAGGGTAAACGGTTTTATGATGAAAGAGGAGAGATTTAGCTTAGATACTGGGAAGGATTTTTTACTGTGAGGATGGTTAGATGGTGGAACAAGTTGCCCAGGGAAGTTGTAGATGTCCCATCCCTGGAGGTGTTGAAGGCCGAGTTGGATGAGGCTTTGAGCAACCTGATCCAGTGGAAAGTGTCCTTGCCTGTGACAAGGGAGTTGGAGTTGGATGGTCTTTAAGATTCCTTTCAAACCATTCTGTGATTCTCTGATCAGTGCATTTCTGTGACTCTGTGGGACAGAATAGGGATGGCTATGTTAGCACATAGTACCTGTTTAGTTTGTTGGGAAATGAAAGAATTAATTTAACTTCTAGGGATGAGAAGTATAGACTTCCCCAGGGGTTTGCTTTGCGTAAAGGAACAGTTAAGAATTTGGCTGATTTTTTGCAGAGGGGGATTGAATGAAGTGCTAAGTGCAAAGAACTAGAATTTGTATCTCACATAGCTGAAGTGACACTAAGTGTCACTGTGAGCGATGGATGGAACAGTTGAGGATGCTGTTGCTGAATGTAAAGGCCTGCTCATTGCTGCAGGGCTTTGCACCTCAGGGTCTTTCCTGGGTAAAGAGCCTTTATTTGGCTCAGGATGATGCTTCCTCCAGGGACGAGCAATGCTATTTGCTAACACAAGGAATGATTTGAAAAGAAGCCAGGGCATCTGAGGGGCAGATGTAGATGAGCTACAAAGATGGAGGTGAAACAGTATATCACATCTTAAAGGAATTTTGTCAGAAAACATGTTATCTGTCTGAAAGAAATTGTGTATTTCCTGTCATGTGTGGCAGACCATATATGTTTGTCTCTTTATACTAGTTGTTTCACTTTACGTACATCCATTCTTAATATAGGCAGTTCTCTGCCATGTGTGGTGAATTTGAATCCACAGAGGAGTGACAGACAGCAGTGCTTTTGAGTATTATCAGATGTTTTCAGTGATGCAGGATCAGAAGGGTCTGCAGGGAAGGTTTCTCCATCAACTTAAAATAAGTCTTAGACTCATCAAACAAGCCTGAAGGGACTGAACCTTGCCTGTCCTATGTGTCCAGGATGGCCTGTGTAAGCACCATGATTACAAGCCAGAGTACTGACTTGAATGTGTCCTGCTTGGTGTGATGTTTTTTGTCTTGCTTGCCTCACTGATGCAAGCTGGCCTCCTCAGGCTCCAGGTGTGGAAAAGCAGCATTCTCTGGAGCTAGACAAGCTGCTTAGGGAATTCTTGCCTTTCTAGGCTATAAATCCTGAGCAGTGTGACATGGCATGCAGGGCTTCCTCGTAGTGGAGGTGACCTGCTAAGGAGGATGTGCCACCCCCAAGGTGTGTCAGTGGCATTGGGAAAGATTCCCTCCATTTAATGTTTGCTGGCACTAAGTGTTATGGGAACGCGTGGTGCTGTGAAATGAATTAATTATTACTTTATGAAAACTGAGGCACTTGCTGTTGAAGAATACCACTCTTATGCAGTCTGGGTTGTGTGTTTTAAGTTACTCTGTTGTTTCTGCCTTCTAGTTGAGCGCAGTTCCTTCTCAGAAGGGCAGAAAGGTGTCATGAAAATTTTACCTCCTGTCTTTGTTTTAGACTCTTCTCTAGCTAGAAAAGTCAAGCAGTATGTTTGAGTAATGTGAAACTCAGTAGATTGTTCTGTTATTATAGGACTGCTTTTGCTATCCTCTACACAAAGGCCTAGATGAAACTGGTTATAATTACTTTCAGAAATATCTTTAGCCTCATCTTGTTCAAGTTTGGTTTGTAATCTTATTCCCTCATGTTTTTTGAAAACTTTTTAATAATTTGTTTCTGTGGTTACATTACAGTATATTATTATTATTGCAGCTTAATTCTGCTCTCCAGTGACAACCATGCAGAAATAAGTATTTAAAGAGTGGGTGGAAGAAGTTAGACTTCTCTGCTTTGATAATCCTGTTGCCACCAGATGCTTAGGCATCATTTTCCCTTTTACTGATGATGATGATGTCTAGTTTGCCTTAACCTCTACACACTAATATGTTGTAGTGATGAAAGAAAAAAACTTCCTTGAAGTCAAAACCAGCAAATGTTTGATCACACATGGAGTTTAACAGTTAAGCCACAACAAATTAAGCTCAAGACAATGAGTAGAGGCAAATTGCACAGTGGCAGCCAATGAGTAGGTTTTTCTTCAGGCATTTAATTTGATTATTTAATGTGTTGTGCTGGAAACCATAGAAATGGGGGCCTGGTCTTGCAGCATTCTGTTAGCCTGTCTTTGCTAGGATAGCGTGGGATGTGGAAGTTCGCAGAAGTCTTGTAATTCAAATTCAGCATGTAAGCTATATTTTTGGGTGTTCACCCTCTCTTGTCCTTGTCCGTTTTTTTGCTTCACTCTGGAATGTGAAGAAGAGGGACCTCAGTTTAGTGACATTTGCCAAACTGTCAGGCAGCTGCCACCTTTTGAGCTATGTACAGGCTGTGTAAACTGCAGAGTTGAAGGTGTGGACTGAGTTTTCAGCATCTCAGTTCCTGCTGTGCTTATAAAGACAAGGGCAGGAGATGTCTCTTAGAATTTGTGGTAAGTGTTACTCTTTTTGTTGTCAAGTCCTACAGCTGTGGAGATCCAAAATCCCTCTGCTGTGACTTGTCATGCAAAGGCACAAAGTCGTTATAGGCTGATGGGGAGGCTTGTGTACAAAGAAATATGTTGTGTGTGAGAATAAACTTACTTCTGAAATACGGATGCTGCTGAGAGAAGGCCAGATTTCTCATGTAATTTTGTGTATGTGCTGTTAGATGTGGGGGGGGTTATATTTTTTTTGGGTTTTTTTGGGTTTTTTTGTTTT
>WAAB01022117.1:219166-278529 GCA_013389865.1 Piaya cayana | reverse complement strand
TGTGTCATTGTTTCATATAGTTGGTGGAATTTGGAGGTAGTGTGACAGACAGCAGTGCTTTTGAGTATTATCAGATGTTTTCAGTGATGCAGGATCAGAAGGGTCTGCAGGGAAGGTTTCTCCATCAACTTAAAATAAGTCTTAGACTCATCAAACAAGCCTGAAGGGACTGAACCTTGCCTGTCCTATGTGTCCAGGATGGCCTGTGTAAGCACCATGATTACAAGCCAGAGTACTGACTTGAATGTGTCCTGCTTGGTGTGATGTTTTTTGTCTTGCTTGCCTCACTGATGCAAGCTGGCCTCCTCAGGCTCCAGGTGTGGAAAAGCAGCATTCTCTGGAGCTAGACAAGCTGCTTAGGGAATTCTTGCCTTTCTAGGCTATAAATCCTGAGCAGTGTGACATGGCATGCAGGGCTTCCTCGTAGTGGAGGTGACCTGCTAAGGAGGATGTGCCACCCCCAAGGTGTGTCAGTGGCATTGGGAAAGATTCCCTCCATTTAATGTTTGCTGGCACTAAGTGTTATGGGAACGCGTGGTGCTGTGAAATGAATTAATTATTACTTTATGAAAACTGAGGCACTTGCTGTTGAAGAATACCACTCTTATGCAGTCTGGGTTGTGTGTTTTAAGTTACTCTGTTGTTTCTGCCTTCTAGTTGAGCGCAGTTCCTTCTCAGAAGGGCAGAAAGGTGTCATGAAAATTTTACCTCCTGTCTTTGTTTTAGACTCTTCTCTAGCTAGAAAAGTCAAGCAGTATGTTTGAGTAATGTGAAACTCAGTAGATTGTTCTGTTATTATAGGACTGCTTTTGCTATCCTCTACACAAAGGCCTAGATGAAACTGGTTATAATTACTTTCAGAAATATCTTTAGCCTCATCTTGTTCAAGTTTGGTTTGTAATCTTATTCCCTCATGTTTTTTGAAAACTTTTTAATAATTTGTTTCTGTGGTTACATTACAGTATATTATTATTATTGCAGCTTAATTCTGCTCTCCAGTGACAACCATGCAGAAATAAGTATTTAAAGAGTGGGTGGAAGAAGTTAGACTTCTCTGCTTTGATAATCCTGTTGCCACCAGATGCTTAGGCATCATTTTCCCTTTTACTGATGATGATGATGTCTAGTTTGCCTTAACCTCTACACACTAATATGTTGTAGTGATGAAAGAAAAAAACTTCCTTGAAGTCAAAACCAGCAAATGTTTGATCACACATGGAGTTTAACAGTTAAGCCACAACAAATTAAGCTCAAGACAATGAGTAGAGGCAAATTGCACAGTGGCAGCCAATGAGTAGGTTTTTCTTCAGGCATTTAATTTGATTATTTAATGTGTTGTGCTGGAAACCATAGAAATGGGGGCCTGGTCTTGCAGCATTCTGTTAGCCTGTCTTTGCTAGGATAGCGTGGGATGTGGAAGTTCGCAGAAGTCTTGTAATTCAAATTCAGCATGTAAGCTATATTTTTGGGTGTTCACCCTCTCTTGTCCTTGTCCGTTTTTTTGCTTCACTCTGGAATGTGAAGAAGAGGGACCTCAGTTTAGTGACATTTGCCAAACTGTCAGGCAGCTGCCACCTTTTGAGCTATGTACAGGCTGTGTAAACTGCAGAGTTGAAGGTGTGGACTGAGTTTTCAGCATCTCAGTTCCTGCTGTGCTTATAAAGACAAGGGCAGGAGATGTCTCTTAGAATTTGTGGTAAGTGTTACTCTTTTTGTTGTCAAGTCCTACAGCTGTGGAGATCCAAAATCCCTCTGCTGTGACTTGTCATGCAAAGGCACAAAGTCGTTATAGGCTGATGGGGAGGCTTGTGTACAAAGAAATATGTTGTGTGTGAGAATAAACTTACTTCTGAAATACGGATGCTGCTGAGAGAAGGCCAGATTTCTCATGTAATTTTGTGTATGTGCTGTTAGATGTGGGGGGGGTTATATTTTTTTTGGGTTTTTTTGGGTTTTTTTGTTTTTTTTTTTTGAATAGGGAGTATTTCTATTCATGTGTCTCAAGGGTCCATGGCCTGAGGAAACATGATCAGCCATATCTCATATTGCAGCTAATGAGGATATGAGAAATATGTTCCTTCCCGAAGGTGATGAATCCAGACAGCTATATGTCTAGGCATGATTTATGCTCTGTGGCTTTGAAGGTGCCAGCAGAGAAAGAAGTGTCTTTAGAATTGTCTTACCAGTACTAGAGAGGAGTAAGTTGCCCTGAAAGTACCTGGAGCAGGATTTGTTAACAGACTTAATCAATGAATGAGGTGTAATTGCTTCGTATATAAGTGGCTATAGGAATGAAGAACATTTAGGAATGAAGAATTGGAATGATGTATGTGCTGACAATTTATTTCCAATGAAATGTGTTCAGACAGATCGCTTGGCATGAAGAGAGTATGCCAGTGGAAGATCTGGCTTTTAGGGTGTAAGTTCTTAGGGGCAGTGTTTTATGTGTATTTATGGTATTTGCTCGGGGATTTTGAATTTTACACTAATTAAAAAAAAAAAAAAAGTTGGAATTGGTGTTCTTTGTTTGCTATCATAGCAGGAGATAAGAATGCCAGTAATGCTTTGTTCCCCTGCTAGATCCTGACAAGTGACAAGCTGTCCGGTCTTACTGTGGTTTGAATCCCTGATACAGAAAGGCACAGTTATTTCATCCCCTTTTGAACCGTTCTTTTAAAATCCCTCCTCTGCTGCACCATCTCCTAAAGCTGATGCTACCAAGGTGCTATTGCTACAGCCTATCAAGCCAGTTAGTAGTGCTCTTTTCACCCATGTGCATTTATAAGGCTCTGTCTCCTACTTGAGGTGGTCAGTTTTGTGGATGCGTGAGGATAATCTCCTTGATCAGCGCATCACCAGTGCTGGGGACCTAGGACAATGAAGGTTCCCAGCTAATACTGTACTGGGAAGGGCTGTACGTGTGACAGTCTGTGATGGGTTAAGTGGAACACCCTGCCAAAACCCCCACAGCATCTGCAGTCCCCCTTTCTTCCACCCCCACCCCCCTGTACGAGCCCAAGGGAGAAAAGGTAGAAGGAAAGAAAGACTGAAAATGCTGAAAATAAGCAGACCAAAACTGTGATTATATACTCATGTATTAACACTAATATGCAACTAAAATACCATATACACATAATCAGAGACCCCCAAGAAAGAAACCTCCCCCTGCCCCAAAGGGAAGTAAGAATCCAGAAACAGATCAATATAAGCTAACAAGAGAAAATCATACTCTCCTTTTAGATAGGAGGACTTCATTAATCAACCTCCGTGCTGCTGAGAGTCTACAAGGCCCCAGACTCCTACACACGAGCAGACCGACAGCAGAGCAGACACTCCCCAGGCCCCGAGAGAGAGAGAGGGAGAGAGTGTCTGACTCCCTGATATACCCTAATTTACATAGAAAATCGCATGGAATACTGGGAAATGTAGTTCTTCCTCAGCCACAACCTGGCTATTCCGAAGGGTCCAAAAATCAAACCCATCACACAGTCATAGAATTGTCATAGCATCGTAGAATCACTAGGTTGGAAAATCATATCCCAAAGCAGTTAATCTTCCTGTCTTTTAAACATCTCCAAGTGTTGGTGACTCAACCACATCCCTGACTCTTCCAGTCCTTGATAACCCTTTCCATGAAGTTTTTCCTAATATCCAGTGTGAGCCTCCCCTGGTACAGCTTGAGGCCATTCCCTCTTGTCTTATCATCTATCACTTGGGCAAAAAGACCAACACACCTTTCTCCACAACCTCCCTTCAGGTAGTTGTAGAGAGTGGTAAGGTCTCCCCTCAGCCTCCTCTTCTCTAGGCTAAACAACCCGCATTCCCTCAGCTGCTCCTCATAAGGCTTGCTTTCCAAGACCTTCACCAGCTTTGTTGCTCTTCTCTGGACTCACTCCAGAGCCTCAACATCCTTCTTGTGGTGAGGGGCCCACAACTGAACACAGGATTCGAGGAGCGGTCTCACCAGTACAGAGGGAGAAGAACCTCCCTGGACCTGCTGGTCACGCCATTTCTGATCCAAGCCGGGATGCCATTGGTTTTCTTGGCCACCTGGGCCACTGCTGGCTCATGTTCAGTTGCTGTCAACCAACACCCTCCGGTTCTTCTCCTCTGGGCAGCTTTCTAGCCAGACTTCTCCTAGAATGTAGCTGCACAGGGTTGTTGTGCCCCAAGTGCACAAGGACCCGGCATTTAACCTTGCTGAACCTCATGCCATTGGCCTCAGACCAACAAACCAACCTGTTCAGATCCCTTTGAAGAGCGTCCCTACCCTCAAGCAGATCGACATTTCCTCCCAGTTTAGTGTTGTCTGCTAACTTACTAAGGGTACATTCAATCCCTTCACTTAGGACATTGATAAAGACATTGAACGGGGCTGGACCCAGCAATGAGCCCTGGGGACACCACTTGGAACTGGCCTCCAGCTGGATTTAACTCAATTTCCCACCATTCTTTAGGCTCAGCCATCCAGCCAGTTTTTAACCCAGCAGAGGGTGCGCCTGTTCAGGCCAATAATGGTAGACAGTTTCCTAAGCAGAATGCTGTGAGAAACTGTGTCAAAGGCTTTACTGAAGTCCAAGCAGACAACATCCACAGCCCTTTCCTGCCTGTTAAGCAGGTCGCCTTCTCATGAAAGGAATCAAATTAGTTAGGCAGAAACTGCCTTTCATAAACCCATGCTGACTGTGGCTGATCACCCAGTTCTCTTGCATGTGCTGTGTGATAGCACTCATGATGACCTATTCCATGACTTTCCCCAGCACTGAGATCAGACTGACAAGCCTGTAGTTCTTTGGATCCTCCCACCAACCCTTCTTGTAAAGGGATGTAACATTTACTAGCTTTCAGTCAAGGGGAACTTCCCTATTCAACCAGGACTGCTGGAAGGTTATGGAAAGGGGTTTGATCAGCAGCTCCACCAGCTCCCGTAATACCCTTGGGTGGATTCAATCTGATTCCATTGATTTATGAATGTCTAATTGGCTGAGCAGGTCTCTAACCATTTCCTCTTGGATCACTGGAGCTTTGTTCTGCTCTCCTTCCCTGTCTTCTGGCTCAGGAGGCTGAGTACCCAGAGAACAACTCACCTTACTATGAAAAACTGAGGCTAAGGAGACATTAAATACCTCAGTCTTATCCTGATCCTTTGTCCAGTAAAGGATGGAGATTCTCCTTGGCCCTTCTTCTATTGTTGATATATTTGTAAAAAGACTTTTTTATTACCTTTCACAGAATTGGCCAATCTAAGTTCTAGTTGGGCGTAGCTCTTGTGATTTTCTCCCCACATGATCTCACTTTATCCTGGTAGTCCTCCTGAGATGTCTGCCCCTTCTTCCAGAGCTCTTAGACTTTCCTGTGTTTTCTGAGATATATCAAGATCTCTCTGTCTGCTGACAGTTCATTTTCTGGCACACAGAGATGGCCTACTCTTGTGCCAACAGGATTTCTTTCTTAAAGAGCATTCAGCCCTTTTGGGCCCTCTTGCCCTTATGGACTGTCTCCTATGGAACTTTATCAACCATCCTTTTGAACAGTCTAAAGTCTGCCCTCCAGAAGTCCAAGGTGGCTGTTCTACTGACCCTCCTTACATCTTCTAGAACTGATAATTTTATCATCTCAGTATTGTGTCCTCCAACCACCACATTTCCCATAAGGCCTTCTCTGTTCACAATTGTTTATATGAACTGTCAATCCTCTATATGAACAGTGACAAAATATTTGAAAAGAAGAAAGTTTACCTTCTAAATTTAGTGTTATAATGGGACAGGAGAAAGCTGAAATAACAATTGTATTGCAAGGTGGTCTGTGCAATGCCTGCCTTTGTGCAGGTTAGTTGGTGTGCTGAATAGCTGTCACTTTTCAGTTTCCCTTTAAATTATATGAGATCTGAACAGATTAGCACTCACCCTAGTTTTGCTTTTTCCCCCCTCCCATTTGTCTCAGAGCAATTTATCAAGACATTGCCAGAATACCACGTGGTCGATCCAGCAAGAGTAGATGCAAGCGGGCATTTTCTTTCTTTTAATTTACGCCATCACACCTCAGACACACGGAAGAAGAGAGATCTCAGCAAAAAGGAAAGGGTGGTATATTACAAGATTAACCATGAGGAAAATCATCTGTTTTTCAACTTGACTGTCCACACTGGATTTCTTTCCCATAACTACGTAGTCGAGAGGAGGCATGGCAACCACACCAGTGCGAAGATTTCAACAGGCTCAAGAATTCCTTGCCACTTCATTGGTACAGTGTTGCAACCAGGCTCCGGCAGTGGGACAGCAGCCATCAGCACTTGCAATGGCCTGGTAAGTGATGTGACCTTTACTGGGGTTCTGGGCTAATTTTGGTGTCATTAGAACTGAGTTAGAGCACTTGGTATATGAACGTGTCTGGTAAGAAACTGGATGAGCCAATCTGATACCTTACTGATGTAATGCTCTGGAAGAATTATTTTATTATTATGGATGTCATTTGTCTTTTCGGAAGAGAGTATCAGAAGGTTAAAAGTTGATGCTGAGGCCCTTTGAGGTTTTTTTTACTTTTTCTTCTGGTGGTCTGGACTGAACATCTCTATCATTCCTATGGCTTGAAGCCATCCAAATACCCAGTCACTGCTTTGATCAAATTAGTAGTTGCAGTGCCTTTGGTATGCATCTGGATATGAGCTTCTACTTTAGTTTTCTCTAAAAGGGATGTAACTCAGGTGCACCAAAACTGCTCTACAAATCAAACTAGCTCATGGTAGACTGGGAAAACCTGGACGTTGCTTCAGAATTGCATTGCAACTTCAGAAATAAATGATAGTGTAGATGTAGCCTTAGACAGAGATTTAAATTCAAACCTGAACCACTTCTAGGCATCCCTCATTCAAAAGAGCACTTCTAAAGCTTGAAGTCTTATATTTCTCAATAGCCCGTGGTTCAGGCTGAGACAAGGAGGTGGAAGCCTTATTTTTCCTGTGCTTTATTTTTGTAGCAGTACTATAGCCTAGGTTTCTCTTTTTAGTGGATAAGGCTGAACTTGTCAGGGACAAGAAGAAGAGACAAACTGCCTGAATCTGAAGGGTGTGCATGCTGTGTAAAACATCACAGGTAATCTGTGACAGGCAAGATGCAAAGGGTTTATGGAGGGTGCAGGCAGAGGTGATGAAGCATGGGGCAGTGTTGATCCTTGAGTGCAAATGATAGTGCTTGAAAGTGCGTAGAGCAGTGCACTGATGCCTTTTGACCAACATATCTTATTCTGCAACAGGGTAGGGACTTACTGTTTCACTTTTCAGCCTGACCTCAAAACCAAGGTGAGAGTCTGTAAAATACATCCTTTCTCTGCCAGTTTGTCAATATTAAAGTGTGTTTCTTGCTGTTGAGAAGTATGAGGTATTCAGAAGCTTTGGGAAACCAGTGGGTTAGAGATGTGTTCTGGCAATATATGAAAAGTAACATGAAGACAGCTCTGATGTAGATAAAATGGGAAACTGGAATCTTACACAAGTGCTAATAACACTTTTGGCACATTGCCTGGAGAAAGTCCATTGCTTGAGCTCGGTAACTTCAGTCCCCCAGGCATGAAGATCAAGGTTATTCTAAGTAATTCTTCCAGTGGGGACTAACATATCAAAACTTACCTGAAATGTGGTATGATCATACAGGGTCAGTAAGGAAAAGGCGATACAGGGATATGATGATATAAATAGTTCCTTAGTTAGTTTGTATGGTGCTTAATACAAATTAAGTCTTTGTTAGTTTTAATTGGGATGAGAACTTGAAAATGCTAGGTCTTCATTATGCCTTCTGAAGCATTTATTCTGCAACAAGGATTTAAAAAAAATTACTCAAATTACATTATAAATTCAGCTTGGTAATATGCTTCAAAGTGATCCTTTCATTTGGTTTACGAATTTCTGGAGGTTTTCTTTGATTTGGAGGTTTTTGAAACATTGTTTGCTAGAATACAGGCTTGGAGATTCTTTCTGACAAAACATTTGTAGTGAAAAAATACTATCATGGTTTGACCCCCAGTTCCCCCAAAGTGAAACTTTGAAAATACAGAGTCATAATTAATTAAGCAAAATTTTCCCCTTTGGGGAATGACATGATGGTTTGGATGCCATGATTTTTAAAGTCCAGAAATCACTGCTCTGAAGGTGGTGCATCTGAATTGGGTCTGAATTTCATATTTCTTCTGAGTGCCACGTTGGGGAAAGGCGGTTTAAGATTGTGCTTCCCGTGGAAGTTTTCCAAAAGATACAGTGTCATATGAAAACAATTTTTAAAGAATAGTTTTGCCAGCATTGTGAAATGGAATCTGCTTTTAAGGATGAAAACGTGACACTTCAAGAACTTTGTTGGTCTGCTGCTCCCTGGGCTAATGGTAAATTATTTCCATCCTGAAGATCCCCAAATTTTTGCTCTTAAGCACCATATTTATTTCTGATTTTTTCTTTTCTCGTTTTCTTTTTTCCCCCTTTTTCTTCATGGCATGTGTTGTATTTCTCCAATGAAAAGAATTTTTCTGTGTATTCTTATGAGGGAGGGAAGGAGACCTAAGGATAGGTGAACACAGTGGAATTGGAACATCTTATTTGAGGTAATAAAAACCTGTTCAGTGAAGAGAAATTGTAAGCTTGTTTACTGTAGGAGATTAATTCTAAACTGATGTGGTACAAAACACTTCTGGGGCCATAAAGGTGATCACAGGTCTGGAGCAACTCCCATACAAGGATAGCCTGAGTTGGGGTTGTTCAGTCTAGAGAAGACCTTATAGTAGGGGAGATCTTATAGTAGCCTTCATCTACATAAAGGTGCCCTACAAGAAGGCTGGGCAGGGGCTCTTTATCAGGAAATGCATTGACAGGACAAGGGGAAATGGTTTTATGCTGAAAGAGGGGAGATTTAGATTAGATATTAGGTAGAAATTCTATGCTGTGAGGTTGCTGAGGCACCGGCACAGGTTACCCAGAGAAGCTGTTTCTGGCCCATCCCTGGAGATGTTCAAGACCAGGTTGGATGAGGCTTTGAGCAGCTTGAGCCAGTGGAAAGTGTCCTTGCCTATGACAAGGGGGTTGGAACTGGAGGATCTTTAAGATCCCTTTCAACCCAAACCATTCTATGATTCTATGAATTGCACAGGGCGAGTTAATAAAGGTCCTTCGGGCTGAGGTGGGAAAAAAAGAGAGGTAACAAAAAGTGCATTTGGAAGATGCCAGATTTCCAGAATATGCCGTGGCGGCTGGGATCAGGACTGTACTCTGAGTGAGTGCTTTGGCAAGTGGACACCAATAAAATTCAGCTCCTAATCCCACCACTGTGAGTTGGCGGTGGTGCCGATGTGCCTCTTAATCCAAGAACTGCTAAGAACTGACAAATTAGCCTTCAAATACAAGGAACTGGAATATTATTGATGTTCCTTCCAGATGCCGTTTTGCCTTGACAGCTCATGTGTGTTATAAAATGATAAACATACTGTGCTTTTTTGGTTGAGATGGTCTTTAATAAGTTGAATGAGGCAGTAATTTACCATGGTAATGAGGTGATCAGAAAGTGTGAGATCCCTAAACTGCTAATTTTTTACTTTCTTAGTCAAAGGAGCTGCTAAAAAAATTAATAAGAATAAAAAATACTGATTTGATTAAATAAATGTTTTACTGGAATATCTCTTTTTTTACATTTTTAGTGGGAAATAGATGAAATAGTATCTTATAATTTTGTCCAGGTGAATTGTTTAAGAATGTGTAATCTTTTGGAACACTCACCTCCACACCACAAAAAAAAAATTTGACCTGATATAGGGCAAAGTAAAATCCTATAGATGCCTGTGTGAGGGGAATCCTTGTTTTAGTCTGCTTTCTGAATGACTTCCTCTCATTTGAAGTCTGCTTGGTTCATATTTGAAAGCTATTAAATTTCCAGGATAATAGCAGTGTATAAGAACAAAAGAAGGATGAAAGTATAGTAAACCTAGAAATGGATTTTCATCTCCTTTCCCTTTTTACTTTGAAATATATTTCAGTTTCTATTTGCATGAAGTAGACATTGCTCATGAAGTGAAGATATATAACTCTTAATACTTGTTTTTAACTGTGACACTCTTTAGAATCATATTTCTTCTGCATGAATCAAGTGGACGGGGCTGAGAGGATGTAGTTTGCACAGGGCATTTTGTTTGACTAAATCATATTAGCCTAAATATTTGACTAAATTNTTACGGGTGGATGAGGTCCTGAGGGACATGGTTTAGTGTTTGATAGGAACAGTTGGACTTGATGATCCAGTGGGTCTCTTCCAACCTGGTGATTCTGTGATTCTGTGTGATATTGACAAACAATTAAAAAACTGGCATATTCAAAATGTGGGAAACAGCGTTTTGTCATTAGGTTGACAGTATGTTGCTTTTTCAGCTAAAATGTTCTCATACTTAAGAATTGCAGCATTTTCTTAGTTATTTTGAAAACAAAGTATGCTGGTGTCTTACAAATTTTATTTTTCTATGTATTTATATGTTCCTAAAGTGGCCTGTAATCAGAATAACAGTGTGATTGATCTGGGATATATGGGGGACATGGCATGACCCAGTCATTATATGACATTAATTTTTAATAATGTAAATATTTTGAGAAATATATTTGGAAACAAATGGCTAGGTGCAGAAAGGATTTTGTGCAGAATCTGACATGAGGATAAAGGGCAAAAGGATAGAGATTTTTTGGAACTAAGCTGTAATTTCCAAATCCATTTTTTTCCTAACACCTTGCAATGTCTTTGTTTTCTTTTAATGCTAAATAGATCATGACTCTATTAACAGGTTGGCAAACATGGTGCTGTGAGCTCTGTCTCTTCTTCTCTGGGTTACTTGCCTAGTTAAGTCTTTTGCAGCTTGAGTCTTGTAGAATAATGCAAGAAACTGCATTAATGTGTGAAAAGTGGAGCAGACCTTGCTGTTTATTTTGGGTCACAGTTGGAGGAGGAAAAAGAACTGTGGCACTTAGGAAGAGAGCAGACATGAAAACTCTTAGGTACAGGAAAATTTCCAAGAAGTAGTAAAGGGGAAGAATAGTTTTGTTTTTGTCTCTCTCAGTGGAAATGATGTTTGCATTTGTTTTGGCAGGCTATCCAGGGCACGCTTCTAATAATGTTTTATGCTTCAACAGTGCCTTTCTGCAGAAGATTATGAACTTTTCCAAGTACTGATGCCCAAATTCTTGTTTGTGTGTTAGACCCAGGATCCCTTGTGGTGCAGCATAAGTGTCAGCTGGTTCCCTCTGTGGAGCTGGGAGGGAGCAAAGAATGAATCCTCTGGGTTTATGCGCTGAGTCCTATAGAGCTTGGAAGTGAATTTTTCTCTTCCAGTCTGTCTTCTTCATTAGGAACAAGGCTTTCTTTTATTCACCAGTTAACACAGACATAATTTATAGTATTTTTAGATGACAGAGCATCATTAAGGCTTTGTTTCCTTGGCACTTGTTTACAGCGTTGAGCTGTCAATCAACAGTTGATTCCGGCCATGCTTTTATTTTCAAAGGCTACGCAAGCATTACCACGGAAATGGCAGAAGAGTGGAAGAACATTAGTGTGGAAATTGATCGGTCCAGATGTACCTGGTAGACTCCTGGATGTGCTGCGCTTTGTGTGGACAGACCATGCTTTGGTTGTCTTCAGCTGGTGGGAGAGTTGCCTGTGTCCTGATGGCATCAGCATTCACCAGAAGTGCTGTCGTCATCTGCTGCCCAGGCAACAGCAGTACAGTAAAAAGTCATGAAGGAATGTTTGTTTATTTTTTCCCCCCTCCTAAAGTTCAGCTATTGCAGAGCACTGCAGTTTCTTAGCAGTGACAGGCACCTGTGTCAGACCTGGTGGCTGCTCCATACCCTGGCAGTCTGCAGACTGGGTCTACCCTCCATGCCCAGTCGCAGTCAGGGCAGCCCTCTTTATTTAATTGGTGGCTGCACAATCATTTCTCTTTATATGGCAGCTGGTGGGAGATGCTCCAAGTGAGACCTCTCTAGGCAGATCTGTGTCTGCTCTGACACATGCAGCAAGTTTGTCACAGGATATCACTGTCATATGAATCTGAGGAATGAGCTCCGATGCTTATGCCGTGTAACATATATTCTTAGTTGGGTCCATTTGATAAAATCCACCTATACTGTTTTATCTACTGCACGCTTGCTTCAGTTTTGGTGAATTCAGCATGGTCCTCATAATCCTGCTATGTGCCATGATGCTTTTGTAGTTAATATAAGAGGCTTTTTTGATACTGACCCACATGTCATCATCTCATGATCTGTCCCAGGTTGAACTGTTCTATGCAGGTACCAACCCACATAATTTTTTCTTTTCAAATGGGAGCAGTTTTTTTATTATTGTAAATGGCTAAGTATGTGGTGGTGCAGAAATACATTTAAGGAAAGGGGAGATGTAACTTCAGTTGCGCTGAAACTGGGTTCAGCACAGATCCCTGACCTGGAATTGTATGGTCCCAGAACACACTTGGACACACATACTGTTTTGGAAGCTGTTACTTTGAGAGGTGAATTGGAGCGTATTCCTGTAGTGCTACCTCACATAAATGAGTTCCATTCTGGGAACAAGGGTGCTGGGATACAAATACAAAAATTCTTCTTCAGGGGTCTCTTCCTCTTCACTCATCTTGCATCCTCTGAGAAAATCTCTGATTTCTTTGTTTGCCATTCCCCAGCCATATAGTACTTGGTGAGTCCTGCTTGTGGCTGGAAGTAGAGCAAGTGATCCTGACTGCCACTTCTGTGTTCTCCACAGCAGTCCTTTTTGTTTTGTCCAGCTAGTGGTAATCTCTTGAAAACAAAATGTAGATAAGATGTTTGGAGAGTACCAGACATGAAAACAAGTTGCCAGCCTTTTTTGAGGGGGATGGGAATTGTTCCTTTGTTTGATATAGCATTATAGCAGAGCTTTCAAAACTTAAATGTTGTGATGTGGCTTGTTCTGGCATGTGTAAAGAGGGAAGGACCTGCTGAGTAACTGTAGTGTAGCTGCTGTATGGTTATTCTCTTAGGCAGCAGTATGGAAAAGGCTGTAACAATGTTCCTTGTGCCTCTGTTCTGTGTCATGCTTGGTTTGTCGATTTTCTCCATGTAATAACAAATACTCTCGTTGTTTGACTAGTGTTGTGGCTGTGTTGTGTGGTTTTGTTGTTTTGGGTTTTTTTTGAAAATGATCCAGAGATAGGTTGTGTGGTGGTGTTTTTTGTTTATTTTGTTGTTTGGGGTTTCTTTCCTGAACAGATTTATCATACAAAATTTGACAAGCATTTGCTGCAGTCATTTTAACATCCCCCCTTTTATTTGTGTTTGACCTTCAACTACCCATCTGCCAACCCCCTCCCTCAAGTCTTTTGTCTGCAAAAATACTCTAATTGACAGGTCAAACAAATCTCATCAGTGATCTCAATACATGAGAATCCACTGTGTCTGTGACTGCTGGTCTTAGCCTTGTCACCTTTAACCAGTATGAATTTGTTAGTCCAGAAGCTGGATGTGGATG
Source organism: Piaya cayana (assembly GCA_013389865.1). Lineage (NCBI taxonomy): Eukaryota > Metazoa > Chordata > Aves > Cuculiformes > Coccyzidae > Piaya > Piaya cayana. Next base: position 265,012 of record WAAB01022117.1, on the reverse strand, counting down.
GAGTTTTTGTAGCATCGTTGTTTCATTTAAGTGGAACAGTCATTGATGGGATAGGTTAAAATAAGTTGAGTGGCATGACCATGATTGGAATGCTCCTTTAAGGTGACTGTTTTCTGAGAATATGAAAGACAGGTCCTTTTTTATATAGTTGTAAGGAATCTTATTCTCTTGTTTAAATCTATACCTACTAATTTGCTAATTACTTTGGAATATTGTTAATGAATAGAGCTGTCAATCATATTTCCAGTGCCTATGGGTCTTTTTAATGGATCTTCTATCTGTTGTGTGTATATTTTTTCTTTTTTGGTAAGTTGTCACACATGATTTAATGAGTGTGGATTTTTTTATAAAACCAGTCTTGTTTACTAAGGGAAGACTGTAAGATTATGACTTCAGCCTGAAAGTTCAGAACCCAAAATATGTATAGCATCTATTTTGCCTTGGTTCTGAATAATGTGAGATTTTTAAGATGGTCTGTTCTTTGTTTCTTCTAGTATCTTTGAAAGTTATTGGCCAAATACAGCGCACTGTGAAATAGAAATGGAGGTATAAAAGCCATTAAGTTCTTAAGAATTTTGGTAGGAGCTTCTGATCAGTGAAATGATGGATGAATGGGCAGGTTGGCCAGTGCTCAGCACAACTGTAAGTGGTTACTGAACAGGATGCAGTGCTACCCATGACCCAGGGAATGGTGAGTTGTACTGAAGGATTCAGGGGACATTAGGTAAAATTACTTTAAGTGAGGAAATGAGAAGCAAAACTGTGGGCAATCAGGGTTTTCATAGTTATGCTATTCATAGACTTTTTTTTTTTTTTAAATCCGTTTTCACAATACTGAAAGACAGAGTCCAGCTTGGAAGTAAATAGAATTGTTTGCACTGGTTGCTATATTAACAATGTGCTGTACCTGCTGCCCATCACAGCTCTTGCTTTGTATGTAATTGTTAATAATGAGTAGAAGAGAAAGGAAGAACTGAAGCTTTTCTTCATACCCAGTCAGTGATGCATATAATGTGACATTAATTGAGACAAATCTTGCCAATTGCACACCTTATCTCCTAGTTGTTGTGAAAAAAAAAAAAAGGGAAAATTACCACATAAAGCCTGTTTTGGTCCTGTTCAGAGCAGACAAATGTTGACAAGGGGTTTGGCAGTGAACAGCAATGGGAGAGGTAAATAACAGACCCGAATAGGCTTCTACTGTTTGTGCTTAGATGGGCTGGTGGCACTCTTCGAGCAGCTGTGTGCATAATGCTTCTGGCACCAGCTGAAAAATAGCAACCTCAGGATCAGGACGTGGCTCTTGAGTTCTCTTTTTCTGTCAGAGAAAAGCAGCTGCTGTTCCTGAGGGCCGTCAGCCTCAGAAGGGGCTTACCTATACACGTATATCAGACACACAGACATGGAAATCTGTGTATGTATATGTAGCTCTGTCATTACAGAACAGTTACACTTCAGCTAATGCTGTTGGTTTAAGATCCTGCTGTGTGCTGAGAAGGTTTCTGTACTGTTTTATGTCTTGTGTATTACCAAGACATAGCCAAATGTCTTGGGCTTCCCCAGAAACCCATTTGTAAAGTGCAACAGTATTTAAATATTTAGTAACTTAGGCTGTGATATATATGCGATTTATATACAGACTGGCTTCAGGACATGCTTTGGGGAGACACTCATCTGAAACCACAAGAATTAAAAATAAATAAGTAAATAAAAAGTCATTTAAAAAGCTGGCTGTGTTGCCTAAACAGTACTTGTGTTTAAACACATCCCTCTGAGTTCTGATTCTCATAGCAGACAAGTTCTTAATAAACTGCCTCTACTTGATGATGCATTTAAATCTCAAAGTGGATCTAAATCCATTGCAGTTGTAACACAGTAAAGACTCATGCAGACACTGGGTTTTTTTCAAAGTTTTCTTTTGTTCAAATTACAAATACTTTTTCCATTTTAAAATGTATATATTTAAAGCAAAGACTATTCTAGATGCTCAGTGTAAACTTTCATGTCTGTTTATTTGGATGCAATGTTAACTTTATCTGTTTCCTTATCTAGAACAGTTATGGACCAAATCCGTTCAAAACTGTAAGATAGGCTGGATAAGGTGAATGTCTGTTTTTTCCAGCATCCTCAATCCAACAATGACTAAATAAATATCTAAGGGACAGTAAGAATAGGGTAATAGGACATCTATTTGTTCGTCCTTCCTTCTGTTTTCAACTCAGATCAAATTTCTTGTTATGGTTGTGTCTACCTTATTCAGAATCTGCTGAGGAACTGTTTTTTCATATACTTTCTTGATCACCTCTGAGTTACTTGATGCTAGAAACATGAATCTTCACTATGAATTATAACCCTTAAAAATGAATTTCAATGTATCTTCAAATGTTTTCAACTAGCTTTTTATCAGCTGCAGTTGATGCTTCCTGAAGATGTTGTCTTGGAGGAAACAGCACAGTGCTTGAGATAGTTTACTCAGTGGCATTGTGTAATTAATTTCTTTTTTATTTCTTGGTAATTCCAAAACTTGACCCAGGCTTACTGGACAGCTGTTGAGATGGACTTCTTATGGAGATCTATTTTTTTTTTTTTCTTTTTTCCCCATGAAGGTGGCAGCTCAGGTTCCTATTTCTGCAGAGTAGCAGGTAGGTCACAGCCCATCATTTTAAAACACAAAGTTTGGGGTTATTTCTCTGCTGCCTTTTCCCCTTCACCATGTTATCATATTTCATTAATCTGCCATGAATTACATCTTCGTATTTCTTGTCAAGCTGCTCAGGCTCATGAGAGCTTTCTGAAGTTCATTGCTTATCCTTTGTCCTTTATAGCCCTAATAATTTCTTGTAGCTGTATTAATCAAATTGAAACTAATTTTTAGTCTGAAGTGTAAACACAAGAAAAAATTGCCATGAACTAAAAATTATTTGAGTTCTTTTGCAGCATTGTTAACATGGCTGTACTTCTGGAGCTAAGTGGAACTTAAAAAGTTGAAGCAGATGTTTTTCTTCATTTTGTCACCCAGTTTGAGTTTATTAAGTAGTTGAATCAAGATCTAGTCAGGTCAACTATCTTCATGTTTAGATCATATCAAATAAATAATACTATGGATCTCATTGGTGGATACTTCCTGGAGCTAGAATGACACTGTGGGTACTGTTTCACCCGTACTGAAGTCCATTACACTTCAGTGTGTGTGTACCAGTTGAGAAAAGTGTCTCTGCTAAGAAGTGTACTATGAATAATACGTTTTAGTGACTTCAGATTGATCAGCTACGTTTCATTTGGAGAGTTTTATCACTGAACAAAACATTCTCCGCCTCTCCCCATTACCCTCATGCCCATGTAGTATAATTTCAACTGGAGCTTTAGTTGAATTCTGAACTAAATTTTTACTTAGGATTTTGACTCTGAATATGTAATTTTGGATAGCTTCCTAAAAGGAAAGCTAGCAAAGAGTTTACATTTTGTAATTATGGAAAAATAATCTCTTCAGTTTGTTCTTTACATTGTTTTAGTTGGTTGTTGTCTGCAGTTTTTTTAAGAGGAAGGGGGAAGTTGAGAATTGGCAGAAAAATTCCTGATCTTTATGTTTCATAATGCTAGGTAGTTTAAGAACAAATCCTGAAAAATTATTCTCATCTCAAAAATTTTAATTAGTCTCTGATTAGATGCCTGTTACTTTGAAGGCAGGTGCAAGGCAGCTGAACTAGTAGAATTTCCATCAGTATTTCCATCAGCACTGAATGACAGACATGATATTGTTGTGCCCCCATGCAAATATTTCCAGTGTCTTTTATGTTTTTAATGTTGTGTAATTATTGTTTATGATTTGCACAGTTGTGGCAGTCAGTCTATTCATTGCAGATCTTTTTTGCATTCTACACTGGATCAAGTTTGTATTTGCAAGATAAGCAGAGGATATCTGTGAATGTTTATAGTCAGAAACATCACCTTAAATTGAAAACAAACAAGTGTGGCATGTAATGTTCTAAATTTATGCTAATTTTTTCTTCCTTATGTCCTGTAAGTGGAAGAACATTGTGTGTGCTCTAGAACTGTTACTCTTTTATTTTAATAAGCTAGATATCTTAAACCTTCTAGATCAAGTATAGTGGGTTTTCCCTCAGTAACAGATTTTAAAAGGCAGCATTTTCGTTGTGCTGTCAGTACTGCCAGGGAATTGGAGGGGTTGTGTCTTGAGATGTAAATAATAATCATGTATGGGAAAGTGCAGACTTGTGTGCATTTAGGTTGAAATTCTATTTCGTGATGTTAACTGTAAATAATCCCAGTACTACAACTGCTCTGACTCCTCACGACCCTGCCCACTTGCAGGTATTTAAATGAAGAAGGAACTTGATGAAGAGTACTTGGTGAATATAAGCTGTGACTGTCCTTCACTGCTCCTTTGTATATTGTTTGATACTCCTACTCAGGGCGTGAATACCCTACTAGGCTCTACGTTTTTCATTTTGTTTGTAGACATCACATGCCTGGTTCTTGCAGTGCACTGATGTATAAGAGTGCTCATGAATACACTACTGGGTTATAATTTTTACAGTTTGTTTATAGACATCACATGCCTGGTTCTTGCACTGTATTGACGTATGAGAGCACTGCATGGAGCCAGTGAAGCATCCATATCTGTTTGGGCTGGCATGTAGAGCAGAGGGGAACCGTAACACTCCCTTGCCCTCACGCTGGTGCTTGGTACTGCTGCTACTGCTTCCCTGGCATGGGATGAATCAGACAGGAGACAGGTGAGGTTGGGCAGTGAGAAGCAGACACTACAGCTGGTCTTGCATGCCAGGACACATGGTGTGTTCGGAATGGTGTGTTATTGCTTGATAGGAATGGTTGGACTCGATGATCCAGTGGGTCTCTTCCAACCTGGTGATTCTATGATTCTATGATAGGTTGTTACTTTGGTCTCCACCTCCATCTGAAGGCAATTAAATGTGTGTCCCTTGCTCTGGACTGCACTGGAAATCAAAAGTTGAGGCGTTGTCATGTATATCAGTATGACAGTTAAAAAAAAATTATTTAGTATGAATAGGGCTCAGTCTTGCACCTCGCATGGGTGGGAAAGTGTCTTTTTTTTTCATAAGTTGGAGTTTTTAGTATACTGTTTCTTTAGCAGAATGGAGCACTTCTAACAGAGTGCAGAATGCTGGCAGTTTGCTGATTACCTGGGGTGTGGTATAATATGAAGCAAAATGTAGGATAAAATCAAGGGACCCCAACAGTCTGCCTCTCAGGGTGCACGCAAGGCAAAAAGAATTTAGAGAGATCTCTGGGGTGAATGCGATCTGCTGTTCATCCAGGAAAGGGAAAATTTAATGTCTCTTAAAAGAAAGGACTTCCAAAGTTGATTCATGAGTAGTCATAGTGAATCATACTCGTGGATGGCTGGAGTTGATGACTTATGTGTAGCCTCTGTTCTACCTTGGCAGCTAAAGTTAGCATAGTATCTTCACTCCTTGGTCAATGGCTGTGTACTTAAGCACAGAGAATGGAATAATGAGTGGAATAAAACTGCTCTTTGCAGCGTCACTGATGTGTTGTTATTTTTTTTCCCCTACTTTCCCTGCTGTGCAGCGTGACATGATACGCCAACTGCCAAACTGCCCTTGAGATTGCTGCTATTTGCTATGTACTTTCCTCTAGCTAAGATTCTTTAGCCAACTCAGCTATTATTACAGTAGTGGTCAGGGAATACTTCTTTACTCTGTGGTCCTATTCTGACAAGAAAAATGATATCTTTAAAAAACCAAGTATTAAATGTGTAGTATTTGCCATCCCTAGCTTTTCCTGCTGTGTTAAGGTGTGCAAAACAAATGAGAAAAGGAAACTGCTTGTCTTAAAGATGCATTGTATTTCATTATTTAACAAACAAACAGGGTTGTATTTCTTTATTATCACCTCTTTTTTCACACTGTGACTGTCGGGGGTCCTTCTGTTAGGGTGGAATACATCTTTATATTGTGTTAGCACTGTGCTGATTATAATAAGGTTCTGGATCTAAGACTAGAAATCTTTAGACGTGGTATAATTGTAACAATTCTTTTGTAAATATTAACTTGTCCTGAAGCTTTCACTCTCATTTCTGTTCCTGTAGATCTAGTGTGTATTCCCAATGGGTGTGCATAGCTTCTAAAAGGGAAACTGCTCAAAAATGATGAAGGATTTAAAAGAATAAGCTGGTGAGGTAAAATACTTACGCTGTATGGGACTTGTTTAATGCTGTCTTTTTGGAAGCTCAGGACATGTTGGTAATTCATGATTATTGCATTACTTCTTTAAAAAAAGAAACCACAAAAAGCTGGTGGGAATAAACAGAGTTACAAGCAAGAGCAAGTAAGGGGAAAACCAAAAGCTTATTCTTGCAAATAGAGTGATTATGTTCAGGCAAGGGAAAACTGATAATTCATATAAAAGCTGCTAAGACAACTGAACAAAGTTGGTTGATAAAAAAAAAGTCACAACCCCTTCCTAGTTAAAGGTGCACAAATTTGGAGCTTTTTCACATACTTCAGAATCACTATGCCTGCCTCTTAATGAGTGTGTGATTAAGAATAAAATTAGTGGTTTAAGGAGGCAAGTCCATAGGAAAGAAGCTTCATTATTTAGTAAAAAAAAAAATCACTAAGACTAGGTGCTTTAAAAAAAGGAATTAGTATAAAATTGCTATCATGTAAACTGGCTTTAGAAGGTGGGTAAATATGTATGCAGTGAGACATATCGGATGGCAGAATAGTAGGTGGATCAAATGAGCAACTAATGGAGGAAAGTTCCAGCAAAATGTTGACAAAAGCAGTCTTTAACTTGAGAAGTCTATAACTGGAAGATTGCCAGAACATCTGGACGTCAGTGATTGTGTCGTTTTGTCCTTGGACTGTTCTTACAACCTTTCCATAGGAGCCTTATATTGTCTGCTACCAGATGAAGGCTGATGGGTTGAAGGGGTCTTTATTTTAGTCCAATATGCCTTTGTTAATATAAATGTGCTTCTCTTCAAAGTTTTTGTGCATGGTATGGAAAACAATAATTGGCTGCTGTTATTACCATTAGATTTGAGGGTTTCTTTTAAAAATAGGGGTTTTTTTTCTGGCCTTGTTTTTCGTATGAAATCTGAATGTCCTTTGTTGTTCTTTGTCCTCAAAGGGCCTCACTAGATCTTATTCTGCATTAAACGATCTTAGTTTGTCTATAGAGGACACCAAAGCATTTGAACTGCTTTGCCTACACATTTTACAACAGCTGTTGACTTTTTCCTACTAAGTCATAACCAAAGGGAGAAGTCATGTTTCTTCCCTTGACAGATTTTTGCATCTTGTCAGTTTGGAGTGGCTCGGTACTTCCTGGCGGTTTTTGATGTATCTTTATCTAATCTAGTTAAATTACAACCTGGTAGCAGATGCTTGTTAAAAAAAGGCACATGCATATAACCTTTTTTTTTTTGCACCAAAATGCACAGAGGATGCTATGACCACTTCTTCAAAGTAGAACCCTGGTCCCAGTAGCCAGAAAATAAGGGATAAATTAGAATACTACAGATTTTTCCTTACACAGAAAAGTGTATGTTTCTTATTTTATTGCTAGCTGAACTTCAGGGACCACATGCCACTTCCTTATCCAATTAAGTGTTCTCTTTTGAATGAGAAAATGGATTTCACTTGGTTTTGGAGAAGAGTTCAGAAGTCTGAGAGTTGTAGTAATTCAGGAGGGAGATGCCAAGGGGTGCTGTAAAGCTAAATGATCATTACTGCTCCCATGGGAGACAATCCAAATCTAAGGAGGGAAGGAAACTGGAGAGTGTAAATTAGCTACAACTAATCGCAAAGCCTCTGTTTGCAGTGATAATCCCTGTCTTCAGAAAATGGGGTAAGAGAGACAAAATAAGTGATGCCAGCTCATCATCACAGTGATTTACTCAGGTGAGGATTGAGGCCATCAGGTTTTTTTTTGTAGCAGTGTCCTTAGTTTTTCTGGTCATTAGAGAGCAATATTCTCTTCAACCGACCTGTGTTACATTTTTTGCCATTTTAACTTGTGGACAACTAGCTAACCCTGAGCAAGCCCCATGCCAGGACCAGTAGTGTGTCAAGAAGAGTGTGGCCAGCACGTTAAGAGATGTTCTCCTCCTCCTCTGCTCTGCCCTAGTGAGGTCCCATCTGGAGTCGTGTGTCAGGTTCTGGGTTCCACACCTCAAGAAAGACAAGGAGCTATGTGAGAGAGTCCTGCACAGGGACATGAAGATGAGGAATGGACTGGAGCATCTCTTGTATGAGGAAAGGCTGAAAGACCTGCTTCTGTTTAGCCTGGAAAAGAGAAGACTGAGAGCTGAGCTTATCAGTGCTTATAAATATTTAAAGGACATGTGTCAAGAGGATGGGGCCAGACTATTTTCAGTGGTGCCCATTGACAGGAGGAGAGGCAATGGGCACAAACTGGAATACAGGGAGTTCCATCTGGACATAGAATCATAGAATCACAGAACAACCAGGTTGGAAGAGACTCACTGGATCATCGAGTCCAACTATTCCTATAAAACACTAAACCATGTCCCTCAGCAACACGTGCACCCGTCTCTTAAACACCTCCAGGGAAGGTGACTCAACCACCTCCCTGGGCAGCCTATTCCAGTGCCCAGCACTGAGCCCTGGGGACCCCACTTGTGACTGGCCTCCAGCTGGATTTAACTCCATTTCGCACCACTCTCTGGGCCCGGCTATCCAACCAGTTTTCCACCCAGGAGAGTGTGTGCCTGTCCAGGCCAGAGGCAGACAGTTTCTGTAGCAGAATGCTGTGAGAAACTGTGTCAAAGGCTTTGCTAAGTCCAGGAAGATCCATCCACAGCCTTTCCCTCATCCAGCAGCCGAGTCACTGTGTCATAGAAGGCGATCAGGTTATTTTGGCAAGACCTGCCTTTTGTGAACCTGTGTTGACTGGGCCTGATCACCTGGATCTCTTGCATGTGCAAGGGAAAAAACTTCTTTCCGTTATGGTAACAGCACACTGGAACAGGATGTCCAGGGAGATTGTGGAGTCCATCTTCTTCTGGCAAGATAGCAGAGCAGCTTTTGACATGGTCTCTCCATACTAGGGCTCTGAATATTGCTGTGTACGGTATTTTTTCTAGTTAAGTTGATTGTCATAACACTTCTCAAGAAACTTGTTCTGTAAGGAGCTTGAATGACAATTAGATGTTTTAAAATATAAACCAGTCAAGTTTGTTTAGGTTGAGCTACTTTATGGAGACTGGAGCAAGCCAAACTGAGTTGTATGTTCCATTGTTTGACAAATGGTCTTTGTTTTCCCATTACTAAGAATTTCTAGTTTTTGAACTATGAGGTCCCATCTTATGCTTGTGTAGGAAGTAGATATTCATCCAGGCACTATAGATGCAGAACATAATGATGCAGAGAGTTACAAAACGTGTAGGTGGATAAGCCTTGGGGGAATTAAAAGTCCAAATCAGAAAAATGCATGAGGCATAATAGCTCAGACTTTCCAAGTGGAAGTATAGGAATTTGGCATTCCTGACTCTTAGTCTTCATACAGGCTATTTTTGTGACTGAGCAAGTCACTTGGGTCCTATTTCTGTCTAACTCAGGATATCAGACTTGTGTGGTTTAAAAGCAAAACAAAAAAATCAAAGCAGAAAACTTCCACAGTGTTCCCTCAAACCCACTAAACCCCAGCCGGTGTGTTCAAGTCTTCTCTTCCCCCCCCCCTTTTTTTTTGAACCTCATTGCAAGGCAGTGTCTCTTTAGGGGTTTAGCCTGATCTGTGTTACATCTCTAGCAGTGCCACAGAGAGTTAAGTATTATTCTTCACTGTAGTTTGTCCACTGTGAAATTAAATCAGGACACTAGTTTATATATGTGCATGGTACATCTACCGCTTGTGAAGCACCACTGTGTTACTGACTGATAGTAGTAGCATTAGGCATTCAGGGGCCTCCTTTCATCCTTTCTACTCACCTGGTTGCATCCAGCTAAGCAGGCTAACAATATACATATGGCAAGGTGAATATGTAGGTATCTGTGTGTAACATTTACTTTTTTTACATTTGCATTTATCGGTATTTGTCACAGATCAAATGTAATGGAAGCTCAGCATTTGAGAGCACTGTGTTACAGTGATAACCTGGCTTTCTCCTGTCTGCTGTCAGGACATGAGCTGTGCTCACTTCTGCTTTAGGCACTGCAATGCCTCCTATCCATGGACTAGAAAGGGAGCTGAGCTTGGCTGACTCAGCTGATCTGAGTTGCTCATAGCAATCCTGGATGCAATATCTGACTGACTGCAGAATACTTGTCTTATTTGTCTCATTTCACTGTGGTAAAGAGGAAACGGAATGCACTCCCTAGGGACAAGGGCACAGGAATTGGTGATTGTTGGGGTTTTCTGGCTGTGGCAGGGTGTTAAAAAGATTCCAGCATAGACCAGATAGCAGAAACCTCCTAGTGTGCTACAAACATACCTGCAAGGTTGGTGGCAGTGTCATGAGACAGATTTACCACAGGCCCTGGATGAGGCAGTAACAACTTTTTTTTGGAGTGCTAGAGAGGGAAGCCAATAAAACTGCAAATACTACAACAAAGATTTTAATTAAGTATACTGGATTTCGTGGCTTCATGAAGTGGAAGAATATCAAGTGAGGGGGAATTACTGGGAGAAGTAAGTCTCTTCACCCTTAAGTCTCTGTACTGGGGCTGCATTTATTTAGAACTGTTATTGATACTCATCAGACAAGAATAAGGAACACATGATGAACTTTGCTTAGGATGCAAAGTTGAAAAGTATCATCAGTACAGAGTATGGCTGGAGTGTTGTATCACTAAAACAGATAATGTTAGCGTTGAGGTTGAGGGGGACAAAATTCAAGTGTCATAATCTGGAGTGCAAAGTCATAAATTTAGCAAATAATAGGAATTTCTGTTTTTAAAAGCTCTTCTGTTGTAAGTGTAAGAGCAAGACTTGAATATAACTGCCTTATAGATTGGGGTTTGGGTTTTTTTATAGTTTATTACTAGCAGGATGTTACTTTGGTCAAAAAATAGAAAAAAAAAGATCCTAGGATTGAGCAGAGATTGGAAAAATACAAGACAATGTGGCTAGAGGTTCCCTTCTAATAGAGCATTTGTCATCACTTAGTTTGAAAAAGGCAGGGGAAAAAAACTGGTGGAAAGTATCATGTCTTGTTTTACTGTTCTCCAGGTGCCTGCGTTTGACAGTTCTGAGAAATAAGATGGGGCAGTAAGAGACATCGTTCTGAGCCAGTCTTGCTCTTATGTGAAATTTTGTTTATGTGAGGGAAAACTGGCAACTGTATCTGTTCATTTAGGGTTTCCCTTCACGTTCTACTTCTAGCTGCCTGAGTACTGTTTTGGATGCTCGGACCAGAGTGATTTCAGAGGATTCACAGGCTCTTCTTGGAACAAACAGGCTAATGTTCTTGGGAAGACCTGGGAAACTATGAAAAACTAGACAAGCTTTGAAATTGGAGCATAAGACATCAGGTAACTTGGGAAGATGATTCAGGCATACTTGGACCTACCTGAGGGTGAGATTTCAAGAAGTCAAGATCTTCCCTTCTAGGGCTTCTCAAAAATCCAGTTGATAAATATCTCCTTCACAGGTGACCTTCGTTCTCTTCAGTCTTATCCTTCTTTTGAGGATATGAAGTTAAAGTGAAAATATTTTTCCAGGTCCAGCGCACCTGTATCTGTTATGAATCCAGATAATGCAAAAAGAAAGAGATTGTTGCTGATGTGACTGATTGCAGAGAAAAGAACTTGGCACCATAGAGTTCACTTGTTTGGGATCTGCTATATACAGAAGCCGAGGCAGTGCAGTGTCTGTGTATGTCTAAAGCAAGCAAGGACAGCAGTGTTGCTGTAGGGCTTGTGTCAGGGATTGCTTCACAGCTGTATGCATCAGGAGCATCCACTTGCCAGTGCCTTTGTTTGAGAACACAGATATTTAGGGAAACCACAGCACAACTTTAGAAGCTGCTGAGGACTTCCTAAAAGAATGGCAAAAAACCTGAATTGTACACTGCTTTTCAGGAGTGTTGTAGGGTAATTCTTTGGTTCTTTCAGTCAGGGACAGAAGAGTGTGGATGTCACAGCATTGCAGTTGTGGTCTGGCATACCATTAACCTCTTCCTTGCTAGTTATGGTAGAAGATGTTGTTATGGGCAAAAAGCATATTTGCCAATGGGTTCCTTCAGGCTGTCCCATCTAGAGCATTTCTGTTCCCTGGTATTAAGCGTTTCTTGTCTGGTCACTACTATTACACAGAAAGAGAAAATGAAATTAGGAAATTAGCACCAGAGGGAATGGCAGGAAATTGTGCCAGGGTAAAGTTTAGGTTGGATATTAGGAGAAGTTTCTTCATGTGGAGGATGGTAAAGCACTGGAACAGGCTCCCCAGGGAAGCAATAATGGCACAAAGTCTGACAATATTCAGGAAGCATTTGGACAATGCCATCAGACACATGATATGGGTATTGGGGTTTTCCTATGCAGGGATAGGAGTTGGACTTGATGATCCTTGTGGCTATCTTCCAACCCCGGACATTGTGTGATTCTATGATTCTGTGATAAATAGATCCTGAAAATGGGATGTGCATAAGAGCTCTGTACTCTGGACCAAATCAAATATCATCCTCTCCTCATCAGACTTTTGCCCAGCCGTGGAGATGTTACTGGTGCCAGAGCTCAGAAAAGCAAGAGAGAGCGTCTCAGAACACTGGCATGTGAAGGGTGCCATTCCCACAACAGGAAGCACTTTGGCATTTGGTGCAGTGAAAGGGAGGAGGCTACTATGAGTTCCAAACAGGGCTGAGGCAGTTTTTACTACCTCTTTCTGTGTCCTGTTTGGAGATGAACCTACTTATGCAAATACATCATACCTGTCTGCTGTAGATGGTGAGTGCTGGGAGGCAGGGATTGTGTGGGATTCTCTGCTTTGCTTGGCCAAACTGAGCCTGGTAAAAGCAATGTCTGTGAGCATGGGCATTCTGGACATGCTGAATGGATTCGTTCAGGCACTGTGCACTACAGAGCATAAATGCACCATAACTTTAGCAAACACCAAATAAGAAAAAGGCCCTCTTAAAATTTTCCCATTGCTTTGATCCTGCTTGCTACAGTATTTTGTATCCATTAGCCATACGTTAGAGTATATGATGTCTGAAGGATATTAACATCTGTGTCCTAAGACACCTTTTGTCCCTTCACGGATGACATACTGATGCTGTGTTGGTTTGTGAGTGCAGTTTAGTAGCATAATACCAGCTTTTAGGTTTGACTGTCATCTGCCATACACTGCTCTGTGTGGTGTGGCTGAACTGTCTTCTGTTTATTGCTTGCTTTGGCTTTTGCTACTTCTCTAGCCCCTGCTTGCAGCGGGGACCTGCTGCTTGCATGAACTTTCCAATTCAAAAACAAGGAAGGTGACTTCCTCTTTCCTGCGGCTGATGGCATGCTTTTGTCTTCAGCAAAATGCTGTGGTGCCTTTGGGTAGCATCACAAATGTGTGGTTGTAGGAGAAGGCTGACTGAGAGCCCAGAGTATATGCATTGAGGGAGTAAAGGGATGACAGGAGGGATGGATTACTCTGAATATAGCCACTGACTTTTGTAATTAGGTAGGCTCATATTACTGCGTACCGTCTTTTGTTGGTCTCTCCCAGGGCCATATGTCAGCAAGAGCAGAGTAACCCAGGAGTGGTTAGCTGCTGCCTGGAGTAGCGTGAGGCTCACTAACGCTTTGGCCAAAGGGCTTGATAGTACTACCATTTCTAGTACTATCACATGTCTTTTTGGTGTTGGTTTCATGGAGGATTCAAATTCACTATTTTATGTTCCTAAAGCAAGATAATGTATCATACATTGGTTTGTTACATGATTGCAGTGCACTGGAGTTGCACAGTGAGAAGCCTGGATATCCTGTGCTTGCATGCTAATTCTGCAACGTAACAGCCAGATTAATTATTTGGAGAATTATTTTTGCAGAGTCTTCCAGGGCTGGAAAGGCGTTTGCAGTCATTTTTCACTTTAAGAAGCAAAGAGGCAGCAAACTATTTACTTTCTGGCTTGTGTTCTTTTCTGTACAGACTTGCAATGGTTTTAGTCAGAGAGCAGACATGGTGCTTACTCTATAGTCTCTGCTCTTTTTATCTCTGAAAGGCTAATTTGTGCTCCCAGGACCGTGGTAAGAACAGAGAGGTGAACTTGATGCTGATGACAAGAAGTTCTAATTGTTTGGCTCTGCGTAAGTGTTGGATAACATCACAGAAAATACTCAGTAGTGTTTCCAGATCTGTCTTGTGCAGAGGCTGAGAGAAAGACCATCTCTGGTTTTCTGTATTACTGTGATGTCAAAGGATGTAATGTGCTCTCTGTCTTCTGCAGCAGCATAAGCTTAATAGCTGACCTGTAACACAGTTCCTTGTGTTGTATTATATGTTAATTGAGCAAAGATTTAACTAGAGAGGCAGTTATGTGCTGTGGTTACAGTAGGAAAAGACAGTAGTCCAAGATACACAGTGTTGTTTCCAACTCATTAACTATACTGGATTTTTTTAATATGTAAAATGGGTAGGACTACTCCCACTAGAGCTGGAAAGAGGTGCTGGGGTCGCAGCTGGGAATGGAGTGATAGTTAAAGTTAGGCAAAAAGGTGTGCTCCTGTGGCTGCTAGGGGCCTTGATGCATTTTCCTGGTTGCCTCTGTGGGCAGAAGCCAGTAGTGGGTCTTTGTCAGGCTCAGGCAGATATCCTTTCTCTCACGAGCTGGCTAGCTGGCTGCTCTACCCAGTTGCTCCCTACCCAATCCAGCTGTGAAAGGCAAATTATAGGCAGTGTTTAAATGCAAAGTATTTGGGTTTGCACATGAATTTAGTCTGCACAAGGGCTAGTTCAGCAGTAGTACAGAAGCAGTGTGGCATGGTATTTGGGGGGGGGTTGGAATTTGAAATTTTTTCGTAAACAAAACATTTTCTGAGCCATAAAAACTCATAAGAATAGAATGGGAGAGCCAGTCACAGCTAAAGGCCAAATTCTGCTCTTGTTGCACAACCAAGAAAAGGGTAAACACCAGAATGTGATGTTGAATGTTCTTGTATGCTCAGAGCAATTTTAAATCTTTGGCTATATGTTGATACAGGTTTTCTTGTGTATAATGAAGCAAGACTGTAGTGCTTCTGAATAATCTTTCTATTGTTGTAGCATTATTAGACAACACTACTGTCACACAAGGTCAGAGTGTACAGTCTAAGTCTTCTACTGAAGAGCATAACTTAAGCATTTTCAACATAGCTGAGATTACTTATGAGGTCTTGTTCAGAACTCTGTGCAGAAGTAGTGTTATTATCTAGTTGGCCCTATTAAATGTAGTTTAGTACCATTTGAAACTCATGTTTGATGCTTAGTGGAAAATTTAGAATAAACTATTTGTCTATGTAACTACTAATGATAGAAGTAAGGATATAGGAAAGTTTTCAAAATCATGAGAGAAATCAGAAAGCATGTCTAAAAAGCTCTGTAAGGAACTAGAAGAGACAGGTAGGAGAGCTCAGGGACAGGGTGGAGAAGAAAGCGGGACTTCTGAGAACAGTATTCTGATACTGTGAGCAGTAATGAGAGATGGAGATTACCAGCAAAGGTGATACCTGTGTGGGTGCTGGAAGTCTTCTTTGCTGCAGTTCAGACTGTTTCGTATTTCTGTGGTACATGAGCTCTGTGCAGCTGTGAAAATTGGATGTCTGACGTAAGAATGCAAGACTAACACAATCTCCACTTCTGTTGTCAGACCAGATGGTTTGCTGTTTTAATTATAGCATCCTGCCCCAGACATGTAGTTTGCATCCACAGTGGTGTTTTGCTTTGTTTTGTTGTTAAGGCCTAGTATTTATTGCTCAGTTTAAGGTGGAAAATAGAATCTCTTGTCTTATAGAAAACTATCGCAGGCCACAGCTGATATTTATTGAAATACAAGCACGTAAGAAAGGCAACAGGCAGCAGGGAAGAATCCCCATGGAATCTAATCAAAGTTAATGTTCAGGCAGTTTTATGTGTAGATTTCCTGCAAGTATGTTAATGCTTTTGAGCTTATGGGGCAAATGGCAAGCTCATGTCTTTAGGACTGGGCTGACTCAAGCCTATTTGAAACTCACAGGATATTCTCCTAAGGTGCCACACGTGCCTCCTGCTTACTCTGCTCACTATACTCTCTCCTAAAAAAAAAACCACTTCAGAAAAACACATCAATGAATGGTAATTGAGAGGTTGATAACAAGGACAAGATTGAACAGCTTGGATCATTGATTTTCAGAAGCTGGTATGTGCCTTTGCATATAAAGATAAATGCTGGATTGTATTTTCCAAAATATAAACATTGGAGAGAAAGGTAAAATAATGGTGGTTGCTCTGCCACTGAGAAATATGAATTTTTCTTTGTTTCTGAGGAAGCGTAAGCTAGCCTGCCGATGTGAGCAAATTAGCTCTTGCAAATGGGAGAATAACAAGACTGTGGTAAGTATAGCTTGCCTAAGTGAAGGTCTTAACAGTTCAGAAGAGTTTTTGAAGACAAAAAAACTATGGAGAAAAATATGAAATGTCACACTGCTTACTGTGTAACGGTAAGTAGCAGCTTCTAATTTTGAAGTGTATATTCTTCTTTCTTGTCATTTGGTGTGGCAGCACTGAAAAAAAGAAAACAAGAGTAGCTTGAGACCTGCTTCCTAGCAAAGCTTTTCTGTGCCAAAAGAAGCCTGGATGTTGGTTAGAATACATGTATTACTCATGCAAAGTGGAGTTGGCAGGGGCATAAGCAGACCCCTGCAGCCATGGATGGCAACTGCCAGGAGAGACTCCGCTCCAGATTCTTTTGTGTGCCTCCCAGGATTGTGTTAACCTTTTGACTTCAGAGGACTGTTAAGAGCTGGTGTTCAGCCACTCAAAGGTGACACCAAGAGTCTCAGAGTTGCTGCTTTGCAGACTACAGCCTTTCCCTGAGGCTTTATTCCTCTGTTACACGGCTTTTTTATTTGAAAACACAGAAGTTTATGCTGTTTCCTGGAGCTCAGTTTATGAATGGCTCTGGTGGTTGCATGTCTGTTATCTGTCCTCCTAATAAAGATGCATTCCTGTGATCTTTGTATCATCTACAGATGGCAACAAGAGCATTTTCATCTCATCTTTCAAAACTTCACAAGATTTTTCACTTTCAGAGGGGCAAAATCAATACCTTAGGAGAGTTTTGGTAGAAATTTACCTACTTCAGAACGGCTCCTCATTCATAATTCTATCTTAAGCTCTCTCACTTAGCTAGGTTTTGAATCAGTGGAATGTGTATAGTTTTGATTTTGTTTTAACTCACATTTCATCAAAATGTACCAACATAAATGCCTTACAAAGCCAAGCCTAAATGTGTCATAAGTGTACTTTATCTTTTACTAGTCTAACTTTTAATCTCATTGGGAAATGTGATTAGAAGATGTAAAAATTGTAATCTCATTAGATAGGATATGTTGTTTATAAAGCTGGCTTTGGCCATATTTCCTGCTGTTAATTCTTAACTAGTCTGGTTAATATCAGCTGTCCCTCTGAAATATGTCAGGCTGACATGACTGTGATGTCCTGTGTTGTGCCGTATGCCCTCAGAAGACAGTAAGCCAGCACTGACTTCTGTTGGTTCTTGGGAAAATCCTCCTTCCAAAATTCTCTGAAAACTGGGAACTTCCCACACACTTGTTGACCTTCCCTGCTAGAGATCTTGGATACAAGTTATCAAAACTAACTGGCCTAAGTGTCCAGCTTTAGGAGTTGCTCTTTAACATCCTTCTTGGTTATTTTTGAAGTAAAACACATTTTGAAGCCGGACTGGCTTCCCACCTACAAAGCAAGAATGTTTTAATAAGCAATTCTAGCTTTTGTTTGTGTTTTTTTTTTTAATTATTTTTTCCCTGGCTGTCTTCTATGTGTCAAGAATTTGATAATCTGCATTTAATAACAGATCAGAAGATATATTTATAGTTTCATTTCAAATATGTATGTTATTTCACTGGCTTTGCAACCATTGTCTGAGGGGTAGAAAGGGTGTAGACAAGGTAGATGTGTGCCTCCACTGGATTCTTTGATTCTTCCTCTCTGCTGACCTGGGCATCTGTTCATTTTGCTTGAGGTTACTTCTAGGGGAAAGAGGTAAATCGTAGTCCTTGCTTTTGAGTCAGGTAGCATGACTTCTTCATATATGTAAACAGACATATTGTAGGTACAGTTTATTAGATGAGATTACAAGGACAGTATGAGTTAAAATAACAGCAGTGTGTGGGCAGCTTTTTGGACATGTGAACCATTGTGTTTGAACTCAGTTTGGACATGATAGAAGCCAATTTCTAGTGGACAGATGAAGGACTGTGGCTTAAATTTGCCAGCTTTTGATTGTGGTTTGAGGAACATTAGAAAATAAATAGGCTCTTTTATAAAAAATCTTTTCACAAGTACTGTTTAGAGAAAATCAGTTATTCAAACTGTGCCATCCACATTAAGTTGATCCTTTGAAATAGCTGAAGAAGTGAAGATATGCATACCTGACACCCTGCAGGTTTTATTCCATCAGTTTTTCCCTTTTACAAATATTTTAAAAAAATAATTATTAATGTGTAG
Source organism: Piaya cayana (assembly GCA_013389865.1). Taxonomy (NCBI): domain Eukaryota; kingdom Metazoa; phylum Chordata; class Aves; order Cuculiformes; family Coccyzidae; genus Piaya; species Piaya cayana. The sequence continues at coordinate 246,331 of WAAB01022117.1, read as the reverse complement.
ATGTGTCATGTTTTAGGATGACTTTGTTTATTTTGGCTTTTCACTTTTACTTTTGAAAACTAGTATGAGATAAAAGCACAAAATAGATCAACAAACGAGTACCAAACAATACAAAGAATTTTGTTTTTCATGAAAGCCAGAAGTGCTCTAGTCGCGGCATTATGGCTTATGCATCAAATTCACTCCTGTTGACGATAGCTTCTGTTCACCCTCTTGGGTCTTTTATAAGTTTTGCTTCATTGTGCAGGCTTGTAAATCCCAATTATACTAATGGGTGTCATGCTTTGACATTATAGGAAAGAAGTGCCAAATACAACCCACAGTGGGATGCCCTCATCTAGCAACCAGCTCTTAAACTGTGGAGGCTTTCTTTTAGCTATCAAAAACATTTAACACTGGGGAAAAGAGCATTAATACAGCATGTATTTAAGTCCAAGGACAGTGATCTGGAAAGCTGTTTGCAGTTGTGTTTTGTCAGGCTATTGCACATTGGAAGGAGAGATAATACAATTCTCATATGAAAGAAGGAAAAGCAGTTCTCATGAAAGAAAATACATGGCATTTGCAAAATTGATGGTCAGTTAATTATTGCTGAAAAATACATAGCAACTTTCTCTTCTGCTTTTCAGAGATGTTATTTGATATGCTACCCTCATTTACTGAAATGTCTCATAAAAAGGGTTCTTTGCAATGAATTAGAAGACCAAACACTTGTGCTCCCCTGTTTCTGAGAAACCAGTTCTATGAAAGACACGAAATGTAGATTGGAACCACCATATGGCATGTTGATGAGGGCTGATGTCCTGCCTTTGTTTTGAAAGAGATCAAGTCACAGTTGTTAACTGTGCTTTCCTGAGGACTGTTTAAGTAGGATGGGTAACTGTGTCATGGTTTTATATTGCTGATTTCATTGGCAGCTTTTTAAAGAGAGTCTGTACAAAATGAGGTGCATTTGTAGAGATGTATGGACAACAATGTTTGCTTTGTTCATGCATGAAACCAGTGCTCTTAGAACCAGATTCATATGGGTTTATTTTAGATTCTTATGCGAGCATCTTTAAGTGGGAGCATGGTTGCTTGGGAGGGTGGTCCAGCCTGCTAAATATCACAGTAGTTCTTCTGAATACTTCTAAATGGGTCTTTCAGCAACTGTGCTCTGAACTGTGGTTATTGGTGCTTCGTAGTTTTGTAAAAGCCTTATCTAGCACAGGTCATACAATTGTAGAGTCATTTACATTGGAAAAGACATTTAAGATCATTGAGTCCAACTGTAAACCTAACACAGTCCACCACTAAATCATGTCTGTGTTTATCTTTCAATAATAACTTCAACAGGTATTCATTGAGCCTAAAGCTGGGTAAAGGGAATCCACAGTGTTAACCGTGACTGAAGCAGGGATTGAGTCTGCATATTCAGAAAAGGATGAAGTTACTACAGCCTGGATTATTCCACCTGCCAATGTGTAGTTGCTCCAGGTTTATGTCATATACAGAGGTTCTTAAGGTGGGGTGGGGGGCTCTGAATCCTTACCCTCTGGTGGTTTTAATGAGACATTTTGTCTAGGCTACAGCTACATAATTTAACACCTTCTCTGAACAAAACGGTGCCTTTTTACCTTTTTCATAATCCTGCTTATTTTCTTTCCTCTTCTCCATCCCAGCCAAAGCTAATTATAATATCTTGACAAATATTTGACTTCATTGAGTATGTGTGAACCCAGGGTACCATTGCCTGGGTTTTCACCTCTGGCTCCTGGTCAATAAACAGGTTGACACTGGAGGAACTAGCATCCCAATTCTTAACATTTTCTGGAAGTCTCCACTGTGAACAGTGCAGCAGTTAGGTTTTTTTAGAATTTAAAAAACATGTTCAAACAAGAGAGTAGTAACACTATGTGGAGGAATGATTTAAAATTGTAAAAACCTATAACTCAGAGGAAAAAAAGTCTGGTTAAAAATGTGCATATCTCTCATTTCAAGTATAACCTCAGGGCTGTTTTTTTCTCATTTTGTTTCTGACTGAATTTTATTTTGTCTAAGAAGTTGTTAATGATCTCTGACAATCAAAGTCAGCAGTTGTTAACAGTGAAAATAAGAGTTAATTTTGGAACACTGTTGTTCCTCACTGCCCTCTATTCTCTTATAAAATGCTACAAGAACCTGTTGTGCCTTATATGTTGTGCCAAATGCCGGGTCCTGCACAACCCTGTGCAGTTACAGACTAGGAGAGGTCTGTCTAGAAAGCTGCCGGGAGGAGAGGGACCTGGGGGTGTTGGTTGACAGTGACTGAACGTGAGCCAGTAGTGGCCCAGGTGGCCAAGAAGGCCAATGGCATCTTGACTTGGATCAGAAATGGTGTGACCANAAGAGGCAATGGCCTCAAGCTCCTCCAGGGGATATTTAGGCTAGACATTAGGAGGAAGTTTTTTATGGAAAGGGTCATTAGGCATTGGAATATGCTGCCCAGGGAGGTGGTTGAGTCACCTTCCCTGGAGGTGTTTAAGGCACGGGTGGTCAAGGCGCTGAGAGGCATGGTTTAGTGTTTGATAGGAATGTATGGACTCAATGATCCAGTAGGTCTCTTCCAACCTGGTTATTCTATGATTCTAAATTAAATTAAATTATTAGAGTTAGGCACCATGTATTCCTTTATGGTTTTATCTTTTCAACAGTGTCTCTTACCAGGTATTTTAATATGTATGGTGTGGAGATATCCATAGATTGAAGAAATGGGTATCAAATGACTAGAAATATGACTTCCTACTCTGTTTGCAAAGGCTTTTATTTTTTTAGAAGTTATTTTTATTCCTGCTTTTATGTTATACTGTTATGTTTTAAAAAAATAAGGAGTAAGCTGCCTCTAGAAGCATAGTAGAATATACAAGATCTCTTGGAGGGCATTTTTTTGTTCTCAGTATAACAACTGTGAATCTACTTTGTTCGAAGATTATTTAATGTGGTGCAGCTGTAATGAAGAGAATAGACCCTGTCAAGGTATTACAGGAATGGAACTGGACAGGGATGGCAGGCAGAAGGACTGCTTAGGTGAAACTCAGATGGACACGAGAGCTAAGTGGCCTCTTAAGTATGGGGTAATCAAAAGAGAGTAAGGAGGAGATTATATAGCAACTGCTGTCACCAGGCTTGCCTGGGTGTCTGACTGTCTTTACTTACATCTGTGCCTTGTAATATGGTGGAATGCAAAGATGTGTAAGCAATGATTAGACTAGATCAGGTAGAAGAAAGGTCCAGCTCCAGCAATCTCCTGCTCCTGGCAGCAGAGCACACAGATCTCTCCTGTCCTGGACAAGGCAAAATCATCACTAAAAGTGTTGTTTTATCCCACAGTTGTCTTGTGCAGTGCTGTAACTAAATACAGACCCCATTAGATGTTTTAAATGAGAAGGATCCATTAAAATGTGGAAGTATATTAAATAACATGATATCAAGATTAGTCTTGTTACCAGGAGCTGCTTAATTATCATCTGATGACTCTGGTTGCTTAAGTGCTACCACTTACCTGAATTTTAAAGGCAATGTGGACCTTGAGTTCTATGTGAGCCAGACTGGATGAGCATTTCTGTTTAAAAGCTTAAATATAAGTCCATTGCTCATCTTTTCTGTTGTTGGCCTGTTTAGCAGTGCTGGAGTGTGAAAGTAAGAAATGAAATTAAAATAGCCTTTTCAGTGTGGCTCTGGGCTAGAGGTATTTTCACACCTGGTGGTACGTACAAATGTGTATGAAATAATAACACTTCTTTTTAGAGTAAGTGGGATATACATGACTGACACAGCTGGCCTTCCTGTAAATCACCTTCAAACAAGCTAATTTTTATTATTTTTCTTGTGGCAAGAGAAAATTTAAAACTTAATCTGGAGAAACCTTAATTCTCTGAAGAATTTCTGACATCTCATGGTTCTTTGTTTTCCCCCACCTCCCGCCCCGTTCTCTTGTTGTATGTGCTGAGTTTAGATAAAACTGATTAATGTTCCTTAGATTGCATGGAGATGGTATGTATGAGAAGGGTGGATTTTCCAGCTGAGACATGCTTGAAATTCNTTCCTCACTTTAAACCTGTCATTTCTGAGTTTTCAGGTATCTTCTCCTTGCATAATTAGCTTGCAGGGACAGGCTGTCCCTGTAATCAGTGATTACATTTCCCTTTCTTTGGAATGGCAGCTCCAAATCCAGCCACTGTTTCTTCCTCCTGTGAATGTAAGCCTCTGAAAAATACCCATGGTTGGTGGGACATGGTCACCCTATCTTTGATACATTCGTATTCTGCATAATACCTTTTGCTCTTGTGTGATGTACCTGAGACTACTGACAGAGGCAGAGTTTTGGACAATATTCATTTCTCTGCATTCATAGTGCTGCATTAGCGACAAACAGAAGTAATTAATTTTATTGAAAAGGTGTGTGTAATGCACAGTGAAACAGATATTAGTAGTTTGTCAGGTTCAGGATGTTACCTGCTTTTCAGAGTGGTGACTGCTTACAAACCCATCTCATTCTGGCAGAAGTTATTACAATGCGTATTTCCATTCAGCTGTGCTGAAGGAAAAAGAAGGAGATGAGATACCGGAAGATAAGATCCTGTCTTAATACTAGTTTGTTAAGCCAGCTATGTAAAATCCTACCAGCTTCCCACAAGAGAGTTCAGTTGCTTACTTTCTGGATCTATCTGACTCTGAAAGCTCCTATGCACTGACATCTCACATGCAGCTCAGCTGCAGACCTAGATTCTAGTGAAGGTTTTGCAAAGTTAATTGTGGTTGTGGCAATGATTTTGAGGAGTAGTGTTCATCTTTTGTGTTATAACCTTCTTGTGACAATATTTTGCTCAGTAAGTAGGTGACTCATTTCAAGGGTCAACTCAAGAGGTCTTCGTTTCACCCTGGGACAGTGCCTTGCTTTAACCTTGGATCCCTACCATCTATCTAGGATTAAATGCTTAAGTCTGTGGTGAATCTGCATAAATAGGTGACTAAATTGACTGTGTGATTTCATCTGAAGTATTCAAAGCTACTGAGCTGAGAGGACTTCGTTGTACAGCCCTTCCCCTGGGTGAACCACATAGGCTTTAAACTGTGTTTGCTTTTTTTCATTTGCTTTTCAAAGAAAATTCTCCAGGCTTTCTGAATGTAGCCATTTGATTAACATCCTGGTGGTAAAGAACTTAATGTTTCAGCCTTCACCTCCATTTTTTTTTCTGAAACTACAAAATTAGGAGCTGTTCAGATGTAATCAGAAATGAGACTGTTTCTCTAGTATTGACTGTAAGTTCCTTAGCACTATGTGGTGCCTAACCCATAAAATAGCAGGGGAAAGAACAGGAAGGTTTTGCTTCTTCTCTTATCTGCATTCAGTCCCTGTTCTCTTTGAGGGAAGATACTTACTCCTTCTATGGAAATTAAGAGAGAGGCATAGACACTTAAAAGAAGAAAACACACCAGCCTCCCCCCCCAAATCCCCAAACCCACAACAAAAATATCCCTACCAAATGTAGCTGGTGCTGTTCTTGCTGTGGAAAAGCAGTGTGGGACAATACAGTAATAAAAGATGTATACTGTGCAATTTCTCATGTTTTTTCTTGTCTTAATGCATTAAGAATTAGCGTGCTAGACTTGAGAAAGGTTTTTGGCATGCATGAATGGCAGCAAGAGATCAAAGTTCCATCTGAAAACAAACACCTACAGTCTTATTCACTGTTTCTGTCACTGCAAATCTGTCTGGACTGTTCGGGGGACTTTATGTCATTTAATGCCATGCTGGTGAGCCTGGTATAGAATAGACCTACATATTTGCCTCTCTGGTATAGACAAGAGTACTTCTGTACAATACAGTTTTGAGTCAATTGACACTTTTAGTGAAAGTCTTCACTTTGGTAAAGATAACATTGTTGGTATTGGTATCATACTCAGTAATTATGTGTATAATTGAAACAAATCTTATTTATGAGTGTTTTTTTCCTCTGTCTGAAGCCTTTTAAACAAATCGTCATAGGTGGTAGCTTCAAGTTTCATTTAAATTTCAGCTGTATAATGTTTGAATTGTGGATTATTTGTTAAGCAAGTTACATCTGAGTAGCACTTTTAAGTGAGTCCTAAAGTTCAGGCATGGTAAGTGGATAACCTTGACTACCTTTATGAGTTCTGTTGTTAATTTGAGTAAATTCTTCCTCTTTTTACAGGAAAATATGTTATACCTTGTTAAATGCATAGATATATAATTTATTTGATTTGTGTGCATGCAGTTATACAGCTCGTGTAGCCATGAAGACAGTCCCTAGTGTGCCCCTGGTGAGGCAGGCTGCTTAAGCATGAAAAATGAAATTGAAGAACTCAAACTGAGTTTAGCTCCTAAGCAGATGCATTCAACCTACTAGTTTAGGTTTAACAATTGTTCAGAATTATTTTCAACACCATGTGTGCAACATGCTGTAAAATTATTTGCTGAAACTGCAGAGATGGAGATTTTTTTTTTTTTTGCTTAAAGTCATACCAATTAGCTCAATGTGGCCTAAGAAGATAATGCAACACGAGACTTCAAGTCTATTTGAGTTGGGATGTCAAACTCTCACCTTAAATTTTGCTAACTTAGCCATGTTTTGACAGTGTTTAACACCAGGAAACTAAACTTGAGCGTGCTGCTAATGATGAAGAGAGAAGACCAAAGACACCTTAACACCCATAAATGGCAGGAAATCATTTGGTATACCCAGAGGATTCTGTTAAGTTGTGCTAATTTGTAGAAAGTGGTGCTGGTTCCTTTCTGGCAGTCTTTGACAGTATCGATGTGAGGAAGGTCGATCCTAATCTCACAACTGTGGATTGATTTAATCTTCACAGTTTTAGTTAGATATCTAAAGGTAATGTGTAGTGGCACAGATTATATCCATGTTCTTTCATTCTTTCTTCAGAGGTCTATTATTTCTAAGTAGATATTCAGCATACGATTTGTGATATGTGCATGCTGCACCTTAACAGCAGACCTTAAGTGTGGTTGGTCGTTCAACAGGATAGACCAAAGATGTGTAATTCCCTTGGCAAATCTAGGGTTTCTGTGTGTGTGACTACAGCTGATTATAATAATCTGTTGGATGACTATGCTGCTGACTGAAACTTACCATTGTAACCATTTCTTCTCTAGAAAGACCATTAAAAAATGAGTCATGTCTCTTAATTTCAGTGGGCTTTGCAATTTTCTTGTTGCTGTAGGTACCTGGTGACCATTCTGTGCAGGTACTCCTGCTGCTGCAGCAGCATTTAAATCTTGGAATCATAGAATGGTTTGAGTTGGAAGGCATCTTATAAAGATCATCCAGTTCCACACCCCTTCCACGGGCAGGGGATATCTTCCACTGCATCAGGTTGCTCAAAGACTCATCTAGACTGGCCTTCAGCACCTCCAGGGATGGAGCATCCACAAATTCTCAGGGCAACGTGTTCCAGTGCCTCACTACCCTCATAGTAAAAAATTTCTAAAAAAAAATTTTACTACAAAATTAGTATATAATCTAAGTCATCTCTTTTTCAGCTTAAAACCACAACCCTTCATCCTATTGCTGTGCTCTCTGATAGAGCCCTTCTGTATCTGTTATAGGGTTTTAGTATTATATATACTGGGCCTTTATTAAGACCCAAATGGGTTTTATCTTTCTGGGCTTGTATTCTTCTTTGCCAAAGGCAGATTTTCTTTGAAGGCAGTTTCTGTAGGCTTCTTCCACAACTACGTGCAACTAAAAATTTGATTAAGCTGTTGTTGAAGGATGTTAACAGAAGCCTTTTTTCCAGTCTTTAAACCAGTATTCATTTGCATCTGACTCATCCCCAGATGTCAGCAGGGGAGGAAGCTAGTTTTACTTTAGAATGACATCTGAAGATATTCAGTCTTTGTCTTTCACTAAGGACACTTTCTCCATCTCTACTGTTTATTCCTCTTAGTTTCCCTTGTTTGAGGTTGAGAGGTGCTGTCTTTCTTACAGGTAGTAAATTTGTACAGCAGTGTCTTGCCTGAGCCTCCCAGACAGTCCTTAGCATTCCTCAGGCAAGAAGAAACTGTCTTGGACCAAGACTTGCACTCTGTGTTATCAGATGATACAGTATGCAGTCCAAGCACTGGAAAGGTGTGCATGAAGGAAAAGTGCTTGGAAGAACATGGTCTGGAACAGTACAAAAGTTGATAAGTCTGTTTCTTTTGCATCACCTTTTCTTTGCTTGAAACTCTTACTTAGTGCTCTCCTGGTTCAGATTGTTTGAAAGTGAATTGGTTTAAAGAACTGTAGGTGAATTTAAAGAGTACAAGAAAATGGCGTAATTTTTTTCCTTCAGGAGAGAAAAGCTGTTAATTCCCCTATAAGAAGCTGAGGAAAAAAACTCTTCTCAGCATCCAGAAATAGATTGCTGATTACATGCAAAATAAACAAAGGGAAGATCAGATGTAAAATAGCAACAAAAATGTTTTTTCTCCCAAAGGATTATTGTATCTTGAAGTATGTTTGAGATCACGTATCCCTAGTTATGTCTGGATATCCATTCAAAGTAAGGCTCAGTCTCTAGGAAACAGGCTCAATCCCCTGCATCCTTTTTGGCTTTTAAAAATAAGATGTTGCTGATTTCATTTGTGTGTGAATAGCAGATACTGAGAAGTCATGTGTACCCCCGTGTAATTCTGTTACTGAATATTAGAAACAGTTGCATCTTGGTGGGTTATGTGTGTGGTTCCCTCACCCCTCCCCACCTGACACAATACATGCTGCTTTTTACTATTTATGCTCTTTATTATTGATGGCAGTGGTGTGGGGAGACACTTTGAAGTGGTGAACATGGTGCACTAGTCAATTATATCACTCCTTTGAAAGGTGGACACGTGTGGGAAGAACACACAACAATGGGTTTTTATGTGGTTTTGTTAAAGAAATCTGCTCTAACAGCATTAAAGTTGAGAAATACTTGCTGCGGCGTTGGTGCTACAACCCCAAGGGTGGAATTTAGGGTACATGTGGTATGAGATCTGTAGAAGATTTAATCAATACAAAAACCATTTATGACTCCTCTCCAGTGTTCCTAATGACACATAATTGTTGCCACTTCAACTGCTTTTCATTGCTTCCTGTGTGGACCCATGTTTTGCTTAATGAGAGTAAGTTTTTTATTTTGAGAACAAACCTATGTAGTTCTTCCTGCATTCTTCTGAGCTCATCAATGTGACTTTTACAAAAACGTGTGTGTTTTTCTGCAAAGCTGAAATGACTGTGGTGATAGTATTACTCTGTTTTACACATTATAACTCTGACTCAATAAAGATTAAATTCAGATATTCACTATATTGAGATATTTCTGATACTGTAAAGTATCAGAAAGTTAATTTCTACATTCCCTGGGCAGCTGTATTTTTTGTATGTTCAGCTCCCTATAGCTTTCATTGCAGATTTAGAATCATAGAATAACCAGTTTGGAAGAGATCCACCAGATCATCTAGTCCAACCATTCTATGTTTCATTGAATAGAGAAAGAGATGCACCAAAGCATCTGAATGCTAATCCATGACAGTTTGAGCTCTGTCCTGACCTAGTGCACACACCAACATGTGGACTCATTTGCAACTAACACCATATTGTCAGGATGCAATATGCTGTGTAGTGGTGGCATTCCCCCAATCACTGTCTTTATACAATCTACTTGAAAAGTTCACTTCAATTCTCTATGTGCAGTGATGAAAAAATAATGTTTAATCAATCTATTCATTATACTGAGTTTCTCAGTCCTATACTGCCCACATTAGTATTTCTTAACAAATGATATATTATTATACACAATCCAAACACATTGCTCCACACTGGTTACCTTTCTACAGGAGTTCACATTTTTCTATTGTTTAGTCTTAGCGCTGGAGAAAAATCAGCTCCTACAAATTTGGTTTTAGCTCTGATTGGAGCTCTGGTTGTACGTGCAAGACGTCACAGGCTCCCAAGCGAATTAATTAAACCACTGTGCACGTCCATACAGATGCTCTCACCCCTCAAACAGACAGGTAGCTTGTCACTCCCACACTGCCCTCAGCCCAGAGTAAGCGCTTGCATGCCCACAGCTAACACTATTGCATTCGATAAGAAGGGGTTTACTTTATGGCTATGTTGAACTGGGTCACAAGAAGTGGCTGCTTTTTGACCGCATGCTTCTATTGATTTGATATGTATTTATAGGAAGTAATATGTTATTAGGGGCTGCTTGTGAGATTTTGTGTTAGTGATGTGCTCAACATCAAATTAGAATGCTACAACAGATGCAGTGGTAGAATCAAATTATCAAATATTGCTTTAACAATAGGTCCTTTATTCTCTTCCAGCATATGCTTGCAGATATAAACAAATGGTGGTCTAATCACGCAACAGTTTTATTCCTCTGTTTCTAAAATACGGTGAGTTGCTACAAAAGGATAGAGCAGCAGAAGTGGACAGGAGAATCTGGCTTTGTGTGTTGTCCTGTAGCTGCACCACTAGGCATAAGCAGGAGAATCAGAGAGCAGTTACTTGTTTGCATTGATAAGAATCTGCTTTGAGAAAGCTAAATAGAAAATTTGGCTTTTGTCAGGCCCTTAACAGCTGGGTCATGTTACCCGAGTTCTGTATTGATATTTTACAAAACGATACTAAAACACTTTACATGGGGCTTGAGAAACTGTTCATTGCATTATGGGGGGGAAAGGGGCATAAAGTGAACTGGAATGTGCTCTTTCTGTTGATTTTAGAACTTGGCTGATGGGATGGATTTTATACAGAAATAGCCCATAGCATAGTGCTGTGGTCCATAATGTGGAACTCAATGCCATATTAGGTATAGCTGCAATCAGCTGCAATTTTGTTGGAATGATTACACAGAGGGACTGGAATTTGGAATATGAACATGGTTATTAGCACATAAATGGCATTCTGATGGTTAGCTAGCATTTAATTGAATGGGCAAACTACGCCTCATTTCAGTGACTACTAACACCCTCCTGGTATCTTGCAGCACCAGCCTCTGAAATTGTTGCACTGACTGAACAAAGCTGGCATAATTTGGATTAAAAACTAATGCTGTTTTCTGGTGAAGGCTCACTGTTTTGACCAACAGAGCTAGTAGAATTATGCAGAAGAGTGTAGGCAGTCTTGTAAAAAGCCTGTTGCATGTACCTTGCAAAGAAGACCTTGTCACTATGTCTGGGTACAGTTTTACCCATATTGCTCTTTTAAAACCAGTAAAGGATTCCCAAACAACCAGCCAGGATCCTGTTTGTCTAATTAGCACCTTTGCTCAGCCAGAAATTGAAGGCAAACACGGCAGTGTGTGAGGCACTGCAGAAGCAACTACATCACAGCAGAATGATTTTTATCTGCCATACATATTGAACAGCATTATTTGTATTATACTTCGGGAGAACAATGTGCTTGTTTTTTCCACCTACGTGAAATTAAGGATTGGCCTCCTTTTAAGTGCTGACAGTCCCGGCTGACAAGACTACTTTTTAAACCCTGCTCTGAACACAGGGTGAGCTTGCTTTGGAAAGCACTATCAGAGTTCTTTGTGACTGACAGTATGTACTTTAAAGAAAGGCAGGCTTCACAAGGCTAATGTGTTCTTCTTGGTGTCTGAGATAACTATTTGAAAACAAAATAGGATGCATCTCGGAACTTTTGTTTCATCCTTCCTGTGATCTTGAGCAAATGTAAAGGTTTATATGTAGGCTCGGACTGCATTTTAACAAGTCTTTCACATGATTAATGGCCAGAATCTAGCTTTAAAAAACTCAGTGGTCTGAATGAGTCATGTTTCCTGACTTTATTTGCTTTATGGGGTCCTATTATGTTTTGGGAACTGATATAGTATATATAGCACTCTGTTCTAAAATAGCTTTCCCATCACTGTGCAATAGAGGTCCAATAGATAGTGTATAATAAACATTATGTCTATGAATTATTAAAAATATTGAGGAGTAAATGAAAATTTTTTAAGGGTTAACATCCTTTAGTGCTTATGGAGTGAAGAAGTTTTTTATGGAAAGGGTCATTAGGCACTGGAATATGCTGCCCAGGGAGGTGGTTGATTCGCCTTCCCTGGAGGTGTTTAAGTTGCGGGTGGATGAGGTCCTGAGGGACATGGTTTAGTGTTTTGTGGGAGTGGTTGGACTCGATGATCCAGTGGGTCTCTTCCAACCCTGTGATTCTGTGATTCTGTGATTTTTACAAACTGCTTTATTTTTTTATTTCATTATTGCTACAATTTGCTAATGATAATGAGCACTATAATTCAGCTGAATTGGAATGGGATTGAAGAATTGAATCTCTTGCTGGTCTGCTTTGTGAGGTATAAAAATACAGACAGAGAAGGAAGGTAGTGTTTTCTGAGTAATGGCATCCATAGCAGCAAAAATTTACACAGAAGCATAAGAACAACAGGGTGGATGCATTGACTAGTCCAGGGTTTTATTTACTGGTATTGCCACTGTAATTTAAAAATTACTAGAAGATTGTAAAAATAAAGTAATATGAAAGAGTAAAATCAAAAATGCCTAGATAAAAACCCCCCACACCTCTGGAGATAGAGTCAGTTACTTAAATTAATGAAAATATTTAGGGATGTACTTCTAAATGAAAAGCCTGTTCTATTTTACTTCCAGTGCTTTATGACTTAAAATATTTTTAATAATTGGGCAGGTGAGGACTTAGCAAATTATCATAATTCAGAAATTAAAAATATTCCAGACTCCCTGTCCTTTCTTTGTATGGTGATTAGAAATATCTCCCTGCAGTGTACAGCATCCTTAGTACTGCTTGGCTGGCTAAAATGTTGTGTACACATGCTGAATTTTATGTGAGTTTGATGAAGATGATGTGGCCCAGGTGTCCGGATTTCACACAGCAATACAGACTTTGCAGCACTCAGTTTTCTATACCTGAGAGTAGCTCTTTAGTGTTCCCCAGCATCGCAGGAAGAAAACAGTTAAGTGGAACACAGAATAGTCTAATGGTATCCCAGGTCACTGTAAATAAGATGTAACTGACCAAACGAATGTCTCATGTGTAGGTGTCCACTTCTCAGCTTGTCCAGACTTTCTACAGGGTCAATGAGGAGGAAGATTCTTGGGCATCTTCTTGTGTGCAGTTTAACTCATCCCAGGACTAATTGTTCACATCAAGTAAACTTGTCTGTTCTTCACAGATTGTGAAAGAGACCCTGAGGACACAAACTTAGTGGTATATATTTACGTTTGTTCAGATGAAGGCCAGGTCAGGAGTTTCATGTTATCCTTGAAATAAACTCAGTTATGGGTGGAGCTCGTTGAGTGGAGCTCAGATTGCCCAGTATGGGGAGGGTAGTTTTTTTGTTTGTTTGTTTCAGCTTGTAAGAATAAGCTTGACATCTGTGATTAATTTTTACCATATTTGCCAGTCACGCAATGCCAGACATCAGGTTGCAGGGAGGGAATCTAAAGGAGTAAAAGCAACAATGAAAAGGCTCTCAAAAGTAAGTCCCCTAATGTATGTGGCATGTCTCTTAATGTATGACTAAAGTAAACATGGATTTATGTGATTAAAGTTACAATTTCATTGGTAGCAGTTCTGTAAGCAGTTGATATGTAGCCACAAAATCTATAGATGCTCATTGCTTCTGTTGAATAGGGTCTTTTGAGTCAGAGGCACTTCTGTAGACTTGTAGTTGTCTTGCTGCAATGATATGGGGGGATGGCAGCATGAGTTTCTTTCATTTCACAACTAGCAATTTGACTTCTCTTTTGCTTTTTAAACTGAAACTTCTGTCTTGTGTTTCAGCTCAGGATTTCAGAACCTCTGAGTTTTGTCAGGAGTCTTCTCAGTTACTGTTCACTAACACAGTCCCACTGATGTGGATTTTTATACTTGATGAAATTTACATCAAACTCCTAGGAAGCATAGTTTAGACAAAAATCAGACCATAAACAAGATCATTATTGCACAATAACCGCATAAGTGTGTTTGGTCAGTGTTTGAACTGGTGGCCAGCTGGAACCGGGAAATATGTTTGCTCCTCCTGCTGTAGAGCTACATGTAGTGAATGACTCTTCATGCTGTTCTTGTGCAAGTCAGAGCAAAATAACTTCCAGTATTGCATTCTGTATGTTATCAATTAAAAGAGAATAGCTTTTTTCCTCCTCAGAGAGAGGGTAGATGCTTTTGATCACAATGGTAACAAATGATTTACCAGTGAAGAACAGGAATAGAGAAACACAGCTGGTCAGTGCCAGGGGATTACAGATCTTTAATTAAACCACCCACAGGCAGACTGGGCTAGCTGTCATTGTCTGGGGAGGAGAGCTTCTCCTTTCTACTCTAAGCAGACAATGACAGTCTTTTTCTTGATCCTTTGTGATTTAGTACTACACATAGGTGCAAGTGACAGTACTGATGCACTGACATTTGACTTACCATGGAAGGGTTTGAAACTTATTTTTCCTCCTGGCTATTAGCTGGATCCTTTTTAAAGCAAGCTAAATTATCTTTCTGTCTTGAGTCACTACTGGATGTCAATATGTCAAGTGTCTCTTAAATCATGCTGTCACTCAGAAGGCTTGAGAGAGGCTTACACTTGTGAGACTCAATAGTTTCTCAAAAGATCAGAGAAAAACCCTTAATCTTTAATGTTAAATCCTGCCTGCTTATATCTTCTGCTAACATTTTAAGTTGTGCCCCTCCATACTCATGGGGAATAGCAGTAGAGCAGTGCTGGATGGGGCTCCATTATCTGTCCCATTGGTCTTGCTGAAAGACCTCACCTCAGGGTACTTACAAATACAGAATAAATTAGACAATGCTAACAGTTCAGTGTCAGTTTTGATTTCTGCAGCCTGCCTCTGCTAGTTCCTGTTCCTTTTACCATTCAGTGTTAATACCTTGTTATAGAGTCTTCTCATCTACTTCACAAGATGTTAAATTAGACACCTCCTTAACTAGTGGTTCTTCCATAGCCCATGGTTTCAGTGATCCTCTGGAGATGCCTTTCTTTCCACAGACAAAGTTACAAGAACCAGCACAACTCAGAGTTGTTTGTGTGATGATTTAAACATGAGATCAAAGATGACATCAAACTGACAGTGTTAATTCAATTTAACAGTCATTGCTGTGCTGTGACATTAAGCCAGGAGATTGTAGACTGTGGCAAGCAAAAGACCTTGCTTTCCAAACATCCTGCTCCTCTCCACTGCTACACAATGATATGTGAACCACAGGCTTGTCTATTCACTGCGGATTATAGTACCCTCAGGGAGTTTGTTTCTGGGAACACACATCAGAACCTCACATTATTTTGAAGACTCTGTGTAGTTGCCTGTTCTACTTCCCAGTGCTCTGTGTGGCCTTGACCATTCCTACCACTTCAGATCTTTAAATCTTCAAAGACACTTTGGTGTCTCGCTGGAGGAAGGACAAAAGTCATTCAGCAAAGTTCAGTTTTAGAAGGAGCAAGGTAAACATGAAGAAAGGAAGGAAGAGTTTAAGGATATTTCTTGCACCAGCATGGCTTAATCATTGGCCTGTCAGAAAGCTTCTGGCTTCTGTCCAGCTCTACTCAACTTGTTTCAACTCATAGGAATTCAGTCTGGGATCCCACAGACACAGCATTCACTCCAGATGTGTTTGACAAGTTCACCTGAGATGTAAGGATGTCCAGAATATCTTCCTGAACAGCACAGTAGAGCCTCTGTGGTGAAGTCCATCCCACCAAAGAGTCCAGATCAGCCCTTATCTGGTCTTTGTTGTCATGAGGTGACCTGCCTGAGCAACACCTGAGATCACCCTGATGTCTACATCCCTTCTTCTGTGAAGGCTTTCATGACTCCCCCACATCAGGCTGTCCTCATAATCAGCCCTTAGAATCAGTCTTTGTCCTTCCAAAATATTTTTCCTTTGACTGAGGATTAGGTCAGCAGATATTTTAAGGATGATTCTTGGCTGGCAAACTCAGGGGTAGAATTCTGTCATAGCAAGCTTTGAAGACAGTTGAGCAGAATCACAGACTTTGTTACTTAATTGCTGCCTATACCTTGTGGAAACACTATACCTGATGGCAATAGCATTGACTTTGCCTACACCTTTTCACCTGTTTGGTCATGTACGAATCGACCACTGAGACAGACAGTGCAGGCAGAAAGGCTGGCAGGAGTGTAATTGCACCGTGAGGGATCAATTTTTCATCAAGAAGCAGTGAAAAGCAGGACAGACTTGAACAGTACAATGTCAGGTTTTTTTGAACAAGATTTTTGAACATCATGAAGTTTTCCATGGGTTCCTCCACATGTTGTAAAACATACTTTATTCTTCCATGATGGCAAATTAGGTAATGTACTGGTTTCTGATTTTCAGGTGTTGGCAGGAATGTGCCGTGGTCTAAACGAACAGGTCTGAATTTGGATAAATATCTTATGGAAATGAATCCAAAGGCACTTCTCATGTGCATTTTGCACTACTATTTGCAGACTTCTGTTTCCATTCGGGCTTTCCTATTATAAATGAGTCCATGGTTCTTTCACTGTTTGCAGAGGTACCTGATGTTAATTACCTAGGGAAAGAGAATATTTGCAGCACAGTGATTATAATGCTTTTCTTGGAATATGGAAATACTGTGTTTGAAAAATAGTAAATGAAAGAAAACAAACACAGTGCTGTTCTTGGAGGACCAGACATGGACTGGGTTAGTGTGTCTGTTGAAATACAAAGACAAATTTTAGACAATTGTCTCCATTATAGACTGGCTTTCTGGTATGCTTCTGATTCATCTTTATTTAGAGTATGTTTAATAGATTCTGGAGTCTGTCAGGCATTATAAAAAATAATCACTTAGTTGGTGGCTAGTAATAGAGATTCATACAATGCATGTTTTTGTGATGAACAATGTCTTGGCCACCACACAAAGGGTTTGCTGGGTACCTCAAGAGATGAAACAGGGCCCATGACATCTTGCAGCTTTGGCTGTACCATGGATGTTTTGTGTTGCTGAGACTTGGAGGGAGGTCTGTAAACACACATGCACCCCCTCTCAGTGAGCTGTGTGTACAGGGCATTATTTGGCAGATGGCTTTTAAAACCATGTCTCTATAGGGAGCCAAACAGTAAAATAAAGTTTACTTCTATTGAGCATTACTCATTTTTATTGTTATTATTATCAAGAGTAATAATTTGCATGGATTAGTGCTGTGTGTCTGAGTCACAGTCATTGTGCTAGGTTCTGCATAAACAACACCAACATTTATTCATTGCTGTGAGACTGCATTGAGCAAAACGTGGCAGGATGAGTGCTGGCTGGAAAAGAATGTTTTCCCTTGAGAAATGGTACTTTTGACATACATTTTGGTGCACTACCTTTTCTTTTCAGCAAAGGGAATGGAGTTTTCTGTTTGCTTCTGAAGGGGGTTTCAGTCTTTTGGTTCTAAAACTCAACTGGCAATTCTGTGTGTGGTGCTGAAATGTGCAGATGGTGTGTGCTACCACCCAGGCAGTTTTTGCCACTGGATATTGAGAGGCCAGAATCTGCTGTTTGGCTGTTAGTCCTTCAGATAATTCAGAGTTGTGGCTTGTGCCATATTGTCCAAAAATCCTTGTGGATTTCTTGTGTGGGAAGGATACATGTCAGGTGATCAATGAAATGGGTTTATAAGCTCTGAATTTCTCTTTGTCTCCCTTCCTCATACATAGGCACATATGCTTGCAGCAAGCTGCAGTATAGTATTTGTAAAGGAATTATGTCTGCAGAGGAAAACAATTTATCTACAGTTCGAAAGAGTCTAGCACACATTTATATCTATACATGTTTACCAACTGTCCCATCTGGAGTATTGCTAATTTAGTTGAACTGACTTATATTTGCTTATGCATTTCCAATGAAGTGACACAAAGGTCAGCTGGTTTGTTGAAAGTTGAGGATGAATTAACAATTATCTGCCAAGAATTCTCTTCTCAGTTCTAGTCTAGCTGTAGTTCACAATTGCACAAACCTTTGTAATTACAGGAATCCAGCTGAGGTCTTTGTTGTAATTCTTGTGTTTCATCTGTGCTTGATTCTACTGTGTGTGTGTATAACTGCATCCTTTGGGTATTCTTCATTTGCTTACTTTCTGCACTTCACACTGCTGTGGTTGAGAGCTGGATGTGATTTCAAGTGCTGGAGCTAAAGCTAATCTTCATTTCTGTGGCTGTGCTACAGTCTTCCTAAATTAGCAGAACTATCATTTTAAGGACAGCAGACAAGCAAATCCCAGCAGCTTCCCTGGAGCCTCAAAAAATAATTGCTGAGACTTGAATTGTTGAAAAAGCCTTTCTGAAAAGACTGTCTGAAAACTACAGAGACTGAGGATAAAAACAGAGCTTGTTCAGTAACTGTGCATGACTCTTATTTTTAAATATTCTGAAATGCTTCTTAGTGAAAGGTAATCAAAGGCTGTGCCAAGTTAATCAAATCAGATTATGTGGGGAGACTAAACACAGGGTTTTAGACAGTCTGGGCAGTAACTTCATAGTGAAATCTAGAACCTAAGGAGTAGGATAGCTGGACACTGGATGGGCAGTGACAGTGGAAAGGCAGTTGTTGTCTTCTCAGCAGCACTGGGCAGACTTGTTGAAGCTCTAACAAGACACATGTGAATGTTGGTGTTCTGAAGAAAATCAGGCAGAATCCAGAGTTATGCTGCCAAACAACCACTATTTTGGGGGAGATAAGCCAAGCTGTGGAGGGAGAGAAGGGGCACTCTGGGCTAGGAGTAGGTGGTGTAGCTCTTGGGAAACAGCCAGCAGGAAAGAAGCCTGCTTAAAGTGATTTTTAACAGCCAGTTCCACTAAACCACCTCTGTATTTCCAGGTCAGCTCTGGCAGAACCTATTTTGAAAGTCTTCCTTTACAAAATCAATGTTGAGGAGCTGAAGTGCTTGTGGTGTGTTGAGTAATGAGCACAGAGTAAAGTCAAGCACATTTTAAAGTAAGAAAATAGGGAATGGAAATATTGCATGTGTTTTGCATCTGAGCCTAGAGGGGATTATTCATTGCATTTGGAATCCACACATAGTTTGTTGTTATGTAGGCTGTCAGATCCATCCCTGCTGTAAATAAATCAATGAAGTTGAGCCAGGGATGTTTTTTGTTCAGTATTTACTTTTACAGGTTTTGTTGTTGGAGGAAAGAGGGAAAGGGATGTAGCACTGATGAAGAAACATATCACCTTGAGGAAATCTCACCTTTATTATTTTATGGAGGAACAAAAATAGCTTTTACTTGGCCAGTGCAAAAACATTTGTTTTGCAATGATAGTGTTTCCATTACTGATACTAAAGTGTCTCTGTCATGATCTGGCATCATACTCTTAAAAAATCCTGGTTTTGTGAAATATCTCTTTCCAAAAGCCACAGTCTCAACTCTCAGTTGCAAAGGTTTCTGCGGTAAAATTCTGGTATTTAGCTGTGCAGCTCTCATTAGTATTGACAGCAGAATGAATTTCTTATTGTGCATACTGTTTTGTAATTTCACCTTTGTGAGGGATGAGTTGTGAATGATCAATGATTCATTCCTGAATTTCTTCCTACATTTGTCTCTGACCACACAAAAGCTCATTAGATGATTATGGGTCAAATATACCTCTTAAGTCCATTTGAGTTCTGCCAGGACCGTATATGAACTAATCTTTTTTATTTTCTATTTCTTTCCATTGTTATCGAGTTTTTGTATTTTTGGTATTCTTAGACTAGCAAGAAATGTGCTGAGTAGGACCTGAAGATACAGGGTATCTTTTAGATTTGAGTTAGCTTTTAATTTTTCAGTAAACATTTTATTCTACAGGACTACAAGCTTGTCTACAGGAAAGTGTTTCATCTGCAGACAAGATCTGTCTGATTTGTACAAAAAGTATTTTCTTAATTTTTTGTGTATTTTCCTATTTATCACTATGTCAGTTTTGCATTAAAAATACTATATATACTAAAGAAACAAACTGCTTAATTATTAGAAATCCTGAACAACTTTGCCTTTTTTAAAGTTAAAAGGGATTTTCATAATTTTCATAATTCCTGAATTCCTGAAAGGTACATTATGAGGATTTCAAAACATGATTTTAAAGTCAAGTCTTTAACATCCCATGAACAAAAGAAGAGGGGACAGCAGAGCTTTAACAGAAAGAAAATGAGTCTTTTTACAATAGCAAAATACTTTCCTCACCTGTTTGGTTCGAAAGAATGTTTTATTGTTTTTTTTTTTTCATGTAAATAGCCCAATTATTCTCTATACTGTCTTTTAATTTGTTTGGGTTTTTGGGGGTTGTGGGGGTTTTTTTTGGTTTTTTTTTTTGGTGCTGTGGGTTACCACATTCAGAGCTAAAAGGCTGACTGCTGCTTTTAAGCAAGCAAAATGAAATGGGTTTATTCCCATATGTTGTATTTCCTAAACAGTAAAAGCAATGTCTTTACAGTCAAAGAATTATTTTGATGGAAATTCTAGTTCTTCTTTCAGTTTCAAATAAAAACAATAGCTTTTTCAGCAGGCAAACCCAGAAACAAATAGAAATGTATCGAAACATTTTTAAATTAGAACAGTAAATTAATTTCTAGACTGAAATCTATCGCTTTGATCTCAATGGGTGAACTGCCCAACTAAGACATTTTCACTTTGCAAGCAGTCAAACCTGTATCCCCAAGAACAGTATTTAAAAGGGGCACTTTTAAATGGGAGCAGTTACTACTCGTATGAGGAGTTAAGACCTATGGCAGCACAAGGTCAGCCCAAAAGTCCAGTCTGCCCTATCATCAGTCTTGGACAAGAAGGGCCAGTCCCGCTAAGGAGGGAGAAGGGAGTGCACATGGGGTGAAGTCCCAGAAGGGCATCTTGGGCTGATTTTACAGTTAAAAGAAAATAGAAGCCTGGAGTGTTGAAAGACACAGTAGGAAAAAGCCCCTGTGGCTGTGAAAGCAACCAAGGCTGCCAAGCAGCCAAATGAGAAAGCTGCTTTTTCTGCTAAAAAAGCTCCTACAAAAGCAGGACCTGAGGAGCAGATTGTGGTTTCCGTGTTGTTGGAGGTTGTTGATTTGCCAGGCCTTTGATTTTTTGAGTATGCTACTGACTTTCAGAAGGAAGTAGTGGTCAACAGCAAGTTCCTGGGAAGAGCTGTAAGAACAGAGCTGGAAGACAGACACATCTCCTTGACATGCTGTCTGTTTCTGAGCTGTAGGTGGTTTGTTTATATTTAAAAATGCAAGACTAATCTTCTCTACATGGATCTATCCTGCCACTCCTAGAATCTCTCTAAACATTTCAGACTAGCAGGTTTCTGTGGCAAGTCCTCTTTCAGCCTAAGTGTACTTGCTGAGTATACATCCTGCCAAGTGTTGACCTGAAACTTGTCTGTGAGGAGATGGAGAAGTATGTTTGTCTTGCAGGCTTTTGTTCTTATTGGGTCGTTGTTTTTTCACACAACTTGAATTTCAAACTGTAGGTCATCTCTCTGCACTCCTGAGAGAGCTGTTAATTTTCTGCCTGCAAGCTGTAGCTTCTCACATGTGCAGGTAGTTTTGATAATATATCAGTGTGTGCACTGTAGCTCTCATATAAAAATTAATGGCTTTCAGTCAGAATTCAAGTTTCAAGAGGGGATTTAAATCGAGTTTAGAGCTAACTTAAGTGCTGTATGATTTTAAACTGACCTGAATCCAGCACTAAGTCTGGTCAGTGTTCAGCTTCAATGCGCACAGGAGCTTCTGTTGTGATTGCTGATTATCATCATGCCATGTGTTAAGCATCATCTGTGTAGTAGAGACTGCACTTTGTACTCCAAGATCTAGGACTCGGTTTGAACCTTTTTCTTATGGTTTCATTTCATTTCTTCTCATCACTCCTTCCACATCCCATCTCTTATTTTCGATCCTTTTGCGATGCAGCCACTGGCTGTGATGCAAAATAACCTTTTCAGTGTAGAGTGTCACTCATTTGGCACTGATATCTTAAGGTATCACAACTGTCCTTAAATGGGGACCGAATTTTCCTATTTTATAAGGTATTTGGTTTTGCTAATCTCCCACCCCCTTCATTCCTTGCCAGGGATAGCACAACAAGCTGCAGCTTGAGCATGGCTCAGGTTGCACTCTCTGCAAGGCTGTGCAGAGCAAATGGAGCAGCTGTTTTCCCACCCACAGAAACAACAGCAGTGTACTTCAAGATGCAGATGTTGAGCAGAAGCCATGATTACTCCTTTAGGCACTGAGCTGAAACTCCATGTCACAGTGCTCCTCTGAGGTTATCCTTTGAAGTGGGGAAGTCACCTTTTCGAAAGGCATTGGAAGCATAAGTGGTAAGTGAAGAAGAGAGCAAGGGCGTCAGTATGGGCTGCCTTTTAGGTCACCTTCATGTGCACTTTCATGGTGAGTGGTGGTGTGACCCTTCCTGGGCTTGCTGAAATTGATTCATAAGTCAGCCAAAGGAGTTTGGAGAGCAGAGGCAAAAGACTTCTCCCCCAAAACACCTACAATAACAACTGTAGACCTAAAATGTAATGTCTGCTTTTGACATCTCTGCTTTTGAGCTGGATGGAATGAAGCTGGAAGAAAAGTGTTAGCAGATGGGTCAGTGTAGTCCAGTGTGATGTGCTTTTCCCCACAGACTTGTGTTTCTTCTGTGCAGAAGACTAAGTTGGACTGTGGCCTTCCCTTCCTCTGCTCTTAAGGAGAGTAAAGCTCCTGCTGGGCTTTCATCCACTGGAAAATGGGATAATTGTTCGTTCTTCCATCTATCTGCACACATTATAGCAGCTGTCATCATTTGTATCTCTGCTTTTCTGGCTGTTGACTGGGATTCCTGTGGGTCACAAGTAATACAAACAATGCTTGTCAACAGAAACAAAGCCACTTACCATTTGATCAAATATTTGTGTTTAGTTGTTCTCTAATAAAGTTAGAGCTCTGCAGCATGAACATTGTCATGCTCACTAGCTTGAAATTAGTTTTAGAAGGTAAGTAAGCAGGAAGCTGGAAGAGCAATGGTGCTTTCCGTCTCCAGGACTAGATACCACGTCTGCATTAGATAAGCCTCTTGTTTGTGTCTTTATTGTTCATAGAAGGCACAGGTTAGGCAAGGGACTTCTTATCAGTCTTGCCAATCGTCAAACTTGATCTGCATTGCAAACAGTAAAAGACTTCAAATCCAAGCTTTAGAGCTTCTTATCCTGCTATTGAAACTCTCAGAAGGGATTTCAAATGCTGGGTAGTACAAACCATTTTTATAGTGTTTATTTTCATTTTTATGAGAAGTTGTTCTGATATTAAAGAGATTAAAAAAACCTCTATTTGTACAATGTAAGCCTGCTGCATACAGTCCTTTCTGAACAAGTTTAATTAGAAATATATGAATTAGATGTTCCAAGAGTATTTTCCAGGAATGAAACAGCTGTTGCTCTTCCCTACTCTTCTGAATTAGAGGTTGTTTTTGGAGGAATTGGGCAAACATTTTGTTTTGTCTCAGAACAGTGACACTTGCCAAGTTGTTTTTGGATCCCAAATGAAGTAAAAACTTGTGAGAGTCTCACCCTTTTGTGACTATAGTCAAAGCAGGCCTCTTGCACCTGGAGAAACAGCGTGGGGTCCCCCCCCCCAGCATCAGATGTTGCCATTAAAATTCCTGGTGCAAAAACAAGGGAAGAAGGGCCAGGAGAAAGGATAGATAAGAGGAGGAGTCAAAGATGTAGAAATGTTATTGTTCCTCAGAGAGTATCCTTCAAGCTGGATAACAAAGCTTATTGATTTTTAATTTAGATTTAGTGTGCTATTAGATTCAACCTGAGGTAAAGCCTGAGGCTTTTTCAGACTTTTGCTTGATGGAGTGTCCTGTTTGACCTATCTGATTTGCTGGGTGTGCTTTATCGTCAGAAGTGATGTAACTTGCTCTGTGAACAGGTTCAGGACACAGACTAGCCATCATCCCTTCAGCCTGTCCTTCTGGGGTGTCACCTCACTGGTTTTGGGCAGACTGAGTAGATCAAAGGAAAAGGACTAAAACATTGTCTTCTCCAAAAGGACAACAGACCTCTCAGCAACTGAGCAACAAGGAAATGTTGACAAAAGGAGCCTGAGATCTCAGGAGTGCTCTGCGCTTCATCTGTCTCTCAGTTGCAAGGCAGAAATCACACTGGTAAATAGAAAAAGGTTTCAAACTGCGTTTGAGTTAATGAACTAAGAGTCAGCTGTGCCTTGCAATCTCCCTGTTGGATGCTCAGCCTCTGGCAAACACAAGCTTGTTTCTGCTTAATATAACCAGCTCTGGAGGTTGTGTAAGATTTATTAAATGCCATCTTTGCTGTATTTTAAGACTGTAAAAATGGCTACTTACTAAATCTCCTATAATGGACAATAAATTTTCACCCTGTTGGAATTTAATGTTGTGTCTGAGCTTCACATGCAGTGAAGGAGGACATTTCTGGTTTAAGCACATCGAATGGGACGTATTTCAAAAAGTAGAAAATGACAATGTGGAGGAAGCTGAAAGGCTTTCTGGGAATCAGAAAACATGAAATGACTGCTGCTGGGCAGCATAGTACATTTAGAGATGTAGCAGCTGTGGGAAAGCTTCATGGTCCTCATGAGCTGCTAGTCATTTCAAAGCAGAAGCCTAAACAGAGGCAAATGAGACTCTAAGCAGCTTCATGGCCCCAGAGTTTTCCTTCACTTGTAGATCTTCCATCACAAGAAAGTAAGTTAAATGGGGTATTTCTACAATCAAGTATGACTACAGCCAAAAGCACATCTACAAATGAATGTTTGAATAAGATACCTGGACTGTTTCTTCTAAGTATAATCAGAGAATAGTTGGAAGAAGTAATAAATGTATTTAGGATGGACAATAAAGATTGGTAGTGGAGGATGTCATGACCTGAAGTATGAACAAAGATATCTTTTAAAATTACATGTTCCAAGATGTTTTTTTTTTTTGTCTGAGCATGCTCTAATCACCACAGAAGTTTACGGAATTTCCTCAAGTATAAACGGATGTACCCAGGGTACTTCAGATTCTCTAAGAGATGCAAAGCTTACAGTGGGTTGGAGGACCACAGAAATTATTCCTGGCTATCAGTATTATTTAATGATCAGTTTCTGGAGCACAGCAGAGGAGCAAATGAATACCACATGTGAACTCTTTGCTTCTCCTACACATTTTTATAAAGGATAGATTTTAATGCTTTATCTTCTTAAAATGTATCCCAGATATCCTTCATGCAATTCCCCATCTCCAGTGAGGTATGGGAAGAGGAATTAATCTGTCCTGCTCAAGGGCAGTGGAAGAAATGGAGCTGAGCATGGTCACCAGCAGTTGACACATAACCCAGAGCAATGATTCTCTGCTAAATCTACTGTCTGAGTCATCAGTTATTCTAAGGAGCTGAATGGTGACTGATACAACTACATAAACTTCACTTTTGCCCTTTGGTGAGGTTTTGTCCCCAGTCAGAAGGACCCTTATATCTGAAGTATCCAGGGGCTGATGTCTTACCATTAAGAACCTGAAAACTGGAAGGTATCAGACACTTCTCTGTCCTCTGATACCTCATTTTCTTCTACAGAAGTATACCTTGCTGTAAATTTGGCTTTGCACTGGAATTTTTTCCAATCTCCTTTGTGTCCGATGGAACTTTCTGAGCCCACAGTGTGCAGGGCCTAACTGCACATTTTTGACACCTCTAGCCAGTTTTCTGGCAGCTTCTAAAATATACAAGGTAGCAGGCATTATAAAAGAGTGTAAAATATTGTGATATTGTAGTGCCTTATTCTTTTATTTGTCTTGTTATCTAAAAAATAAACTATTTTAATTTTGGACCCATGCTATGTTGGACTATAAGTCTGTGTTCAAGTGTCATAGCACACCAAATCCTGCTGAAAGCATCTTTTTTTTTCCTGTAGAACTGTATAAAAGCTAGAGTGTTGTCCTTTCCTGTGGCTGCTGTTCACAAAAATATATTGTCAAATTGCTCAATACCTAAAAAGTAATCAACCTCCTCTTTCTGCCTGAGCAGCGGCTTGGCAGGTCCATTTTTTTGTAGCTGTAGCTGAGGATGCAGGTGAAAATCTCATCTGGACCCTTATTTCATTGAGTTTGTGTTCTGGCAGAGATAGGAACAAATTACTACACAAAGAGAAAGATCGTTTGGTTTAAAAAATAGACATACAGAAAGCAATTAAACCATAAGCTGAAAAAAGAAATTAAACTTAGCACATGTAATGTTTCCAGATAATTTATTCACTTAGTTCAGTTTTGATTATTGCGACTGAAGTTTCACATGGCACAATTTTTTCTCTTAAGGAGAATATTTTATTCAAACTGAATTTCTCTTACCATGCATTACAGTTGTAATAGCCAGCTGGAGCAAAGCACTCAAAGGTAAAACAAGCATCTTCATATTTTTGTTTCTCATTGCTTCTAAAACCTGACCATGTTCTTAGCATCTGTTTCTTCCCTACTGTCAGAAATGCTGCTGCCTGCTTTCACTGTCTGCACTGTTCTCACTACATGTGTTATTTTTTGGCACTGGCGTCAACATTCTCAGTTATATAGCTTTAGACTGTAAATTGCTGGGTTATTTTTCCCCTCCTTTTTTCTCCTCACATACACCCATTAATTTCAGCCCCTCCTGTCTGGGATAAAACTGCAGTTGCAAGACCTTTGCCAAGGCTAAAGCTGCTCTTTTCCCTTCCCAGAGGACTTGGCTTCAACTTCCCATGTGGAATTCATTGAAAAAATTCTGCCAGAAAATATATTTTGACAAAACTTCTGAACTTTTGACCGAAAAACATATGTGAAAAATATCTGCTTTCCACTGGAAAACACATATTTCTACTGAAAATCAAAAAAAGTTAGTTGATAACTTTGAGTCAGAAGTGTGCTAGGATCACCATTTTCTCCTGGCCAGTGACATGCAGTGTGGGAGATGCAAGGTGTCCACAGGACTGATGTTAGGGAGACCATACAGTTCCTTTTGGACACAGAGGGAACAACAGTAACAGGGGATGAGGAGAAGGCTGAGGTACTAAATGCCTTCTTTGCCTCAGTCTTTAATCGCAAAGAAAGCTGTTCCCTCTGTGTACAAACCCCGGAACTAGAGGAGCAATGTGAGGCTCCCATGGTCCAAGAGGAGGAG
>WAAB01022117.1:201618-218133 GCA_013389865.1 Piaya cayana | reverse complement strand
TGGATATTAGGAAGAAGTTTTTTACGGAAAGGGTCACTAGGCACTGGAATATGCTGCCCAGGGAGGTGGTTGATTCGCCTTCCCTGGAGGTGTTTAAGTTACGGGTGGACGGGGTCCTGAGGGACATGGTTTAGTGTTTGATAGGAATGGTTGGACTCGATGATCCAGTGGGTCTCTTCCAACCCGGTCATTCTGTGATTCTGTGATTCTGTTAAAATAATGAGGTGCTTGAACTAAAAATCCCAGTAATTAATGCAGCAGCATTTCCAAATACAATCTTGGAAATATTTTCAGCCAAAATATGTAAGAATTTGGGGGTGAAAGAGGAAATTTGAAGGAGGGGAGAACACTTTAGAAAAATATTCCATGGTAGATTTTTAGATTTTCCTCTATAGGCATTGAGGGGAACAAAGACACACCACCTCTATCCCTGCCACAAAACCACAACACACAGACACCCACCCACCATCTCACCCCCTGTTTTCTGGCCTTTTCTGTTACTATTTTACATGATAGTTTTTCATAAAGAAGTTTGAATGAGGAAAACTTGGCTTCAGTCATGTTTTTCTGTGGTGAAAACTAAACTCTCTAATGAGCATAAATAAGGATGGCTTATTTCAGATGAGGCTTTCATAATGGCACTCCTTCGTGTAGTCTGAGGCTGTGCAAATGTGCTCAAAAGCAGATGTTTCTTCAAACTGGTAAAAAAAAAAGCATATGTTATATGTATAGATACTTAAAATCTGATGAACTTTAAATAAAAATTTCTTTAATATTTGTGAGTCATAATAATGCATATATAAAGAGCAAAACTAAAGAGGTACTTAATCAGCAAAGGAAATTCTGCTGTTTCTCAGTGTTTTGAAGTGATAGTTTGATGTGAAGATTTGCGGGGTTTTCTTAATTTGGTCTCAGCATTTCACTTTGTGATGTACAGCCTGTGCAGGATGTAAGTGCAAGTGCAAAGCTTGAGTTCAGTAAGTGCAAGAATTCTCCCAAAGATGTTGGAAAGCACATCTATGTGCTGGAAGTGGACTTTTACAGTCACTTCATCACAACCATCACTAGTGAGCACGATGCATTTCCCACTCTGATTTCCTTAATGGACTTTACCCATACATTTATACAGTTATCTCCACAACACATTTCTCTACAAGACAGAACAGGAAATTAAATTAATTTAAAAAAACCCTCCCAACAGTAGATTAGTGTTTGAAATAGGAACTATTTATTTTTTTACAGTAATGGACTATTTCTGAGAATATTTTCTTGGGGTGAAAAACATAATAATTTTGTACAGTAATGCTAATGTATAGGGGCTTCATACTTTGGGTCTTTATGCTTCCAACAGATAAGCTTTGTAATTGATGGATTTTTAAAATTTATAACTTAGAGTGTAATTTGTGTGTGCTCTTTTTTATTATTCTGGACAGGAACGAAAATCATGGTTTGTATCTGACAGCTAGTCAGTCAAAAATAAAAGAGTTTCAGGATAACAAAGCAAGGATAAAACATTTGATTTAGGAAACATAAAAATGCCTAACTTAACTTCCAGTTACTTCTGGGAATAGCCATGAAGAGATGTTTTCTCCTGGAGCATGTCAGCTCCTCTTCTTGTTGTAGTGCAGAAATGGAACTGGCAGATGATTTTAGATGTTTAAAAAATTACATGGTACTAGAATTAGTGTAAAGTTTTAAGATATATTCCAGAATTGATCTTTTACATGAGCTAAACATTTTGTCTTCTTCTCATCTCTGGTAAGTTTATGCACATAGTGCAGCCATTTGCGGATCATAGAAGTGGAGCATATCATAATGTTTCACATATTTTTAGAGCATATGAAGTATTACATGTTTTTGGTATCACTCCATTTACTTTTGCAGCTGTGAGCATAACACATCTGTGCAGAAAGGTCTGTGATTCCTGAGACTCCCAGAATTTGCTCTGGCTTATGGGACTTCAGGTAACACAGGACATGAAACATTTCTGTACCACATTTAGTGAGCTCTATTTAAGACACTGGTCTCAAGAACCCTGAGACTGGTGGCTGGGTGTAATAATAACAACCAGAGAATCTACTCCGATTGTTCTACTTTTTCTGTTTCCACATTCTCTCCCAGCTTTCTTACCCTACATACTGCAGCACCTTGAGAACTGCAGTTGCTAGATACATGAGGGCAATACCTGCTCTAATTTCAGGCTAGCTATGTGGACAGAGAATATCCATGATTCAACTGTCAGGGAAGAGGGAGTACTTAGGGGTGTTTGGTAACACACTGACACCCTCAAAGAGAGATTATCTTGGCCTGGTTACAACATCCTTTCTCTGTCCTGTAGCTGGGAACACATCCATGCACTCTGGCAAGTGGAGATAGTGCTAGAATGCTATGTAGGACATAATGGCTTAGCTTTGACTTGGTATTGTAGTGATGGTTTCATCCAAATTTCACACTCCTTCAGAAACTACCAAAGTGCAAAGTTCAAGTGAAAGGAATGATTACTTATAAATATTATATTGGGAAATCTGTTACTGACAGAGCTGGCAGTTTTGTCTAAACAAATTCAATTGCTTCTAGAATTTAGGATCCATGAGAACTTTTGGAGCAAATGGTCTTCGTGTTAAAACTTGCAGTCTGTCACTCTATCTAGAAGTGTTGCACTTGGAAAACTGTGAGTTCTGTGAGATCTTTCTGTAAGAACAATAACATGGTATCACTCTGGCCTCTTCAATAAAACATACGGGTAGTAACTGTAATCCCAGATGAGCAAACATATGTGACATTGAGTCCTGAGCCTGTGAAACTTTAACCAAGGCTTCAGACCAAGGCCAGCCTCTGGCTTTTAAACTTTGACTTGCACTGGAAAACAGTGAAAGAGTTCCTGCTCTTAGGAACTGTTGAGCAAACTCTGTGAAATAACAGTCATGGTTATTTATTTGCAAAAGTTTTCTGTGGGGTTTATTTGGTCTGTGGCAGAGTGGAGGCAGAAGAGGGGACTTTGAAGCACATGATCTCACTGAACTGCCTTTGGATTCCTACTACACAGAGCCTGTGAATGCTTGTTTTTTAAGAATTCTTTTCCTCCATTCATATGGTTTTTCTCTTGTTCTTATCCTTATGCTGTATTCCCAACTGTCCAGGGAAACTGTAAGACCTTGGAATGTTTTGAAAGGGTTTTTAAATTTATCTGTCCTTACAAGTTTGAATACAGCAGCTGCAAGAACATGGTAATCCTGTATTTTTTCCCAGCTCCAGAGAAAGTTAAGAAGGCTGCACTGGCTACATCAAGAAAGTGAAGAGGGAATGAATCCCTAAGACTGGGATACCACAGTCCCCTGTCACATCTTCATTGTGGGCTGAGGTGTCAGTAGACCCCTTGATTTAGTGCTGCGCTGTATATATTGAAGTGGAAGGGCCATACCATAGTTTTGCAATGTTAACAGTCCTGCCAAAATGCAGAAACACAAGGGACCAAGGCCGTGTCTGGTTGAGTGTGTCTCAGGTTATGGCAGGGGAAGGTGTAAATTAATCCTGTGTAGTACAGATGAATATCAAAGGCCCTGTAGCTCATTCAAATCTGGGAGGTTGATACAGAGGTTATAGTATGAGAAATGTTACAGCTTTTGCTAGGCAAGTCTATTATATGATCATAATAGCTTATTATAATTAATGAAAAGCTACTTATTTCATCCATTCGAAGCTTGTGGGCTGGAAGGGTTTTTTGTAGTCTGAATTAAGAGTGGACCACGCAGTCCAGTCTGTCTGATAGCTGTGTAATCTGACTGTGGTACTGCAGCTACCAGCAGAATTATGCTTTG
Source organism: Piaya cayana (assembly GCA_013389865.1). Taxonomy (NCBI): domain Eukaryota; kingdom Metazoa; phylum Chordata; class Aves; order Cuculiformes; family Coccyzidae; genus Piaya; species Piaya cayana. Next base: position 214,315 of record WAAB01022117.1, on the reverse strand, counting down.
CACTTATCAAAGAACTGTAAGAGTAAGGCACAACTCTATCTAATGCATCATGTTTGACAAATTAACTTTTGACCTTTCAGTGGCTTTGTACCAATCTGGGAGCCTCTGCCTCAGTATACAGGATTTCAGGCTATTAGGAAGAATATATTCTTGCTATTCCCCTTTTAACTGTTATGCCTTTGTGATGTACAAACCAGGAGCCTTGATATATGCAAAAGAATAAACGCTGAAAGCCTATTGGTTTTGTATTTCTACACTGCAATCACTGGTTCATGATAAAAACTCGGGGATGGTGATCTAAAAAAAGTCTTTTTATTTTTTACTTCCAGTACTTGACAGTAGAGATTAACTCTTTTGTTTTACTTTCAGACTGGATATTTCCATCTGCCTCATGGGGATTACTTCATTGAGCCCATTAAAAAGCTTTCACAAAAGGAAGGAACACCCCATCCCCATATTATCTATGGGGCAAATATCCTTCAAAGTGCTTTAAGGAGAAGACGAGCGATCCCAATGGAAAAAGAAGCAGCATGTGGATTGAATGGTACAAGTATTGCTAGATTTCTGCCTATTTGCTTTCTGCATCTTTTTAAGCAGCCTTTGTTTTCCAGTGGTGTGTGCTTTTTGTTCTGCCAGGCTTTTTAAATTACTGTAAAAAGAGAGCAAAATGCAATATGAGAGCATCCCAGTCAAAATACCTCAGGAGCCTCTCATCTGGGCTACTTTCTGAAAAGATAAATTCCTCTCATGACTGCTGAGATATATGTTTTTCACACCATAGATCCTTTCTAGTCCTCATTTTTTTCAACCAAAACTATTCAGTGAGTTTGACTTGAAATCCTGAGTAGTTCTGGGATGATGAGAATTGCAGTCTCTGGTATTTCCAATAAAATGTTCTCACGCCATGCAGATGCTGTCCTCAATCTAAAATACACTCCCTCTAAACCATGTTTAAAATATAGGCTTTCTGCATTCTCTGTGATAGTTACTGGAATTTTTAATTACTTTTATTTGGTTGTTCTGAAAATGGGGTGCAGGGCATCAACAGCAAGGTGTTTTTCATAGAAGTATAAGTAAAAATAACTTAAGCATTGGTGTCAGCATCTTCTCTTTTTTCAGGAAAGGAAGAGTGTATCTAGAGGGTAGTTGACATCTCATTATTACAGCACGAGTCCCTTTTTTTAGTAAAATCATTCACTTGATTGACTTCAAACCAAAAATTTGCAGATCTCGCGCTCGGTCCCTGATGTTTGAGGCCTTCAAGCTATGTCTGCACTAAACTTTAGAAAAGACATGGTATTGATAGGGAGAATGAATAATACCCTAATTGACATAAGACCCAAGTTACGTACAGATAGACCTGAAGAAAAGATGGTGGTGTGTTTCTGTCTTTCATAGGTTAGTGGTTAAAAAGTAGTTGGTTCTTTCCCAGGAGTGGAAAAAAAGGAGGAATGTAGGAGTTTTTAATCCTCTGTCAGAATTATTGCCGAAGTTTTACTGCTGTTGAATGTGAATTGACAAGTTAAGGAAGCAAACAACAACAAAGCTCCACTATATTTCTTGCCATAGACCAGCTTTGCACTTCCTGCTTGCTCGCCAAGAGCAATGTGAAATGGTGGCTGAGGAAACTGGAAAGTTGATGGCTTGAGGGGAGCTAATCAACCAACTGTGATACTGGGAAGATCAGGGGAAGGGGAAGCTATGAGAGTCAGTATGAATACTGTACTTTATTGTTTTTCGTCAAATATGAATATGCCTTCTTGCTAGACAAGCAAGCCTGAAGCTGAAAATCCCTGAATATCTAAAGCTGGTGTCTATTTTGGCATTAATAGAAAATATCTCCCTGTTTTTTCCTGATGACTGCTAGGATAAATGAGAAGAATTAGTTTATATTTGCCTGTGAAGAATGAGGAAAAGCTCTTGCCCATTGTCTTCCAGGTTTCCTTTATGGATGAAATAGCTTCTGTGTGCAGTAATTTTAAATATGGAGAGGAGATAGGAGGAATGAGGAATCATGCTATTTATTTGCTTTGTGCAGCCCGCTTATTTTCTACCTTTCACTTTTTACTTCTTGTATCTGCCTTCAAAGTATTGCAGAAAGAAACACAAAAAGACTATCTGCGTCTTGGTGCTAGGAAAAATTGAGCATAGCTTCCCTGAGACTTCAGACACTTAGGATAGCTATGTTAGCTCTAATCAGCTTTTGAATTTAAACTGCCTGTCTGATGTTATTATTTTTAATGTGATATAACTATTTCTGGTGGTAATAATATGTTCGTGATATACCAGGCTAACAAAAGTAGTGTCTTACTAACTAGCAAAGTAACATACTGTCATTCATATTTATATGTTTAATTGCCTTTTCTCAGCCTTTACAGGCTGCTTTTGGTCAAGCAGTAATCTGCTTGACAGTCTTAAATGTTAAGAAATCAGTGTGAAAAAGTGCACGGAGGAAAAATAATTTCTCTCATTAATTTTTTTCCCTTTGTGTGACACAATATAACAAGTCATTGGTTCTTCTGAGGGATCAACTTTTAATTTGTGTGTTGTGTTTTGTTATCTAAATTCTGTTGTAGCCAGTTCTTCAACAAGAGTAGAAAAACAAAAGTAGTCAATGTCATCTGCTGTTTACAGTGTGCATTGTCAGAGCAAATGCTCTTTCTTGTTAGAAGTGAAATATGGAACAATAAAGGAAAGCGAGTTAATTCTTGTTTCCTGGACTAAATATAGTCACTACACAAGCTTTGGGGGATGCTTGGTGCGTAAATAAATTTTAAAGGTGGTAAGCTGACTCTTCGCTCTTTTCAAGACCCTGAGTGCTTCATACCTTTGAATTTGATGCATGAAGTCTGGTACACTCATGTGATGTCACAGATGGCCCAGAGTAATGCCTTTTGGGGTCACTTTAAAGCATAAATATTTCTGTTCACATTTGCTTTTAGAAACAAATTCTGTTTTACCAATTAAACATCATGACCGTTTATTTTCTCAGCCCTAGGTTTGTCCCCACTGGGCTGGGGCTTAACTGCCATGTCTCTTGTAGGAACTGGTTTTCAAAATCAAAAGTTTTAACCTTGTGAGCTGAAATTCATCATACAGAGTGTCTGCTTTTGTTTACCTGAGCTCTGCTTCTGTTTGTCGTTTGAGTATTTCTAAGAGTTATGCTTGGGCAACTCTTGTGCCCAGGCTACAATGCAGTGGTGATTTTTGCTTGGAAAAGTTGAACCACCTGGATGCTTTGAAGTCATTTCACAAGGTTGAGTGGTTTTAATACCAATCTTTTATTCAGAACTAATCTGTCAGGCAAGGAATTTAAAGATCAGTTTTACAGGAAAAATCAAAATAGAGGAATTAATATGGGAAGAAATAGATAGAGGATGCTGACCATCCTATACAGTCTTTTTCAGGCTTTTTTAATGCAAGGACAATGTCACCTCTTGTAAGAAGCCCTTGTGGTTTGCTCACCACTTTCACCATGGCAGCAATCATGTGAACCTCCAGGCTCCAGCCTACTTGTTGTGTGCCTTATCTACGTACAGTTACACTTTAGTATCAGTTACATTCCTGTATTCTTGCAATGATTGCATTAATTAACTTATAATCTGCAGTATCTTCAACATATTCAGACATTTGGAGAAAAATAATAGTGTTTAATGATGTAAATTAAAACTTAGGTTTGTGCTATATGTTTCCACTGCTACTTAGGCAGCCACCAGATTACTCAGTCATTAGCTGTATGCAAAACTGAGCTTCATAAATAACTTACGTAATCCTTTGTGCCTATATGAGAGGAAACTAAGTATCTAGGGATTTGTTTTGGTTTTGAAATAGGTTAGCTTAAAAACTTAGCAATTCTCTGAGAAATAATGTGAGAAAGAAATTATCCTCCCTTCTACAGAATAAGAAAAGATCTCCCGTTTAGTTCTGTTTGTTTTCATGTAGTCTGCTGTGAAGTAATTGTTTGTAAGCTGCAAAATGGAGAAGTTTTGTTAAATTTGTGAATGGAAATGCTGTGATGTAATGGATTCCTTCCTGTATGACTGCTACAGAGGGGACTGAGAGTAGATGGATTATTTTTCTTGGATTGGGGAGGTGGTCAGCTTGCTGTTGGTTAGAAGAAGAGTAATTAAGTTTATTAGGACTGTGACCTAGTGATTGCTGAAGTAGACTGTAATATATAACTAAGAAAAGAAAGGTTTAAACTACTAAAATAGATCTCTTGGAATATTTCATTGGAGCTTTAGGTGTATAGAAGTTATCATATGCTTTACCCTCATTTTGACATTGAAAAGATTTGGTAGATGAGTTCCACACAGATCAGAAGTTCAGATTAGTTTGGGTTGTACATGGACTTCCAACTCCTTCTGTGCAGAAGAGTTATAAATCTTATAACTGAAAATTTTACATTTGGAGCAATTTTTTATTAAGGCTGTGGTGGGTTAAGGCTGAGGTGGGAGGAGGCAGAGGATGGATGTTGTGTGATTGAGCAACTTCGTCTATCCCAAGCTGTTTTCTAGGTCTAGAATGCCACTAACCTGTTTCAGACAATAGTTACCTGTTGTCCTTCCTAAGGGTTGTGGCTGAGCACAGTATTTTATTCTGTCATGGTCTTGTTCTTAGAAGATTAATAATACTGCCAGAGGATTCTTTTCAGTTTTTCTGTCTGTAAGTGTGCAGCATAAACTGTTAGTCTTAGCTTTTGACAGTGAAGTCCTTTGTTTAACCACTTGGAAGAGGGAGGCAAAAAAAGCCCAGGACACTGTTTTATTCTCAAAGGATAGCCTGTCTTTTTTTTGGAAGAACATTGTGGCCAAAGTAAGCAGTGTTGCTTGCTGTACTCCTAGCACATGCTGTGTAGCTCCTATGTATTTTAAAGAATAATGCTGAAGTTTTTCCACTATTTGTTTATCTTGTATTTAACCATGCCAGTTACTGTTCAGCTTACTTTGTGTGGTTTCTCCGAAACACAGAGGCTATTATTCTTAGCATGCCAAGTTCACACATTGAATTGTACTGAGATTAATTGAACGTAGAGGGAAGAGCATTTTTGTCCCTGCATCTCTCTGCTTTCCATGAATGTGCTCTACTAACCTGTTTTACAGACGCTCACCATGAAAAAAAGAGCCAATAGGTACATTTGGTCAGAATGACCTCTTTTTTTAAAGAACAAAACCAGCAGCTTGCAGGAGTACATGAAGTATCTCTTGTCTCTGGAACAGTTTGCATTGAACTAGAAACAGTGAGTGCTGGCTTGCAGACATCAGGAAATTTAGCATTTTATGGGTGGGTACCTGGGAATGAAAGAGTAATAGCTCTTTTGTTCTAGCAGCAGATAGAACAATTGCTGCTAACTGGTATCAAGTTCTTTTCCTCCCCAGACAAGCTTGTGAAATGGAAGTAGATGATTCTAACTTTCTGTCAGATTTCAGGACTGTTGTTTTCAGTTGCTTCCGGATTTTATTAGAAGCTAATCAGAGATAAGATAGACTTTTTCTCATTGTCACGTGCTTTCCTTCTCCAGAAAAAGGAAGAGTCCTCTTCTGTTTCTGTAACTTCTGGATTCTGTGCTGGGGAGATAAGAATCCTTTGACTTTGATTTTCTGACATATGATTTTAAGAAGGCTACTGTGTTCATTTCACTTTGCTGTCAAAAATCCTGTTACTTTAACAAATGAGCTAGTGCAGATATGAAGCTTTACTAAGTTGAAAAAAAAAAAGGATTCTATGATTCATTAGCATGAATAGATGAGTTTGCCATTACTTGAACCTTAGGTTCTAAGGACACAGCATAAAATGATAAAATTCTCTCTTAACTTGAGTAGCTTAACCATTAAATACTTGAGTTTAAGCTAGATGTGTTACAAGCTGGCTCCTTTTATAATTAGTGAGGCGGAATAGTCATTGCCAAAGACAGATTAATCCTATCCTAAGATGTTGTCTTTGATTTCTGGGAAGAATTGTCCTTGGGAGCTGACTAGGCTGTAGTTGCAGGCAGTAGAAATATTGGTAGAGGAGAAGGGAATAAAACACCATTTTGTGCTGTTCTTCCTCTTCAGTGCAGAATCAAATGAGTGCAGAATCAAAACCGGAACTTTCTCCAAATGCATCCTAAGTCTGTCCTGAATAGAGACCAGAGCACCATTTACCCTAGTCCCAGGTTGTTTTCCTGTCTTCTGCAGCTGCTGTATTCTTTTAGATGCTACTAACTGAAACAAGGTGCTTCCCATAAGTATTTGTGTTGTGAAGGAGATAAGGGACAAAAATGTGGAAACAGGAGGTTGTTGTTATAATGTGGTAATAGTCACTTACTGGCACCAAAAGGCATAAAAAATGTTATGTGCTTCCTCATTCAATGACTGCATAGATTTTAAAAGTCTGTGACAGGGTGTTTTCCAAATGTCAGTCAGAACTATAAAGAGGGAAGTATCTGCTTCATTGTGTTTCTGTTCTGTCCCTGTACCACTTGAAAGAAAGTGTTTGCTACACTGTGCTTGCTTAGTGCTCTTGCTTTCCTGTAATTTCAAGGGTAGATTGTGGTATCTTCCATGTCATCATGGAAACAATTTGATTAACTAATTGAGGAGTACTCCTCACAAAATCAAGGAGTATCAGCCTACATCCGGACTGAATGTAGTCTGGCATTTCTAACCACGTAGTAACATGGAGGAGTATATTCTGCTCTTGCTCTGTGCCTACAACTTTCCTTATGAAACTGTGTGTAGTATTTCCATTGCTTGGGTAATCAAATGCTTTGGTAATATAAATGTTAAATTCCTGTGGTATCGATCCACAGAGCAATAGCAAGCTTTAAAATTAAACTGATGCATGTCACATGCCGCTTCTTTCTCTTTTGTAGGACAACACTACCCTTGAACAATTGTAAACCTGGCTTCCACAGTTTGAATAGAAAACCGAGCAAGCTGCATTTAGGAAGTGTTTTTGTTGAAGGAGTTTGAAAATTTGCTCAGTACACTTGACCCATTATTAGAGTAGCATTAGCAAAGCTATTCAAGCCTTCAGTCTGGTTAGTGCCGGATTTCTCAGTCATCCTGAACTCTCTGTGAACTTTCTAAAAAGAAACTACAATTACCTTATTATTTCTGGGCACATCACAGATTTTGAATTCTTCTGAGGAGCGCTGGACTTCTGTTGTGGGGCTAATGCATGGATATGGGCTCCCTTTTCACAATTAGTTTCTACAAAGTCTGTGTGTGTCTGGTGAGCTCCTGGCAGCTTCCTGTCATCATACATGACCCACTTTAAACAGGTGTCTGAGCACAGTTTTTCTGCTTGAAGCACAGTGTCCTTGCAGCTTGTTCACTCCTTACCTGGAGCTGGTGTTCTTCACTTGGTGCTCCCAGCATCTGCTTGAACTTGGAGTCATTTTGTGTACTCCTCTGGATGAATTGTCCTTAAAAGGAGACTAATATTCCTCTCAGCATAGATTTTAGCATTGTGATTAGTTGTGAACAAGGGGAACTGTGTAACCTAGTGGTTTTAAGATTTTTTTTCTATTCACCACTACTTTAGTCATCTTGTGGAGAACTGTAAGATCTCTCCTTCTAGGGAGAAATGGGGCCATATCTGGACTTATCTCATTCTGTGCATATTTATTCAGTAGCATGTTCTGGAGTGCAGAGATCCTGATTTGCACTCCTGATTATCTGCTCAGTGTAGGATGGAAATCTTAACTGCAGTGATAGTGCTCATGAGTAACATTCTCATAATGCATTTCTGGCAGTATTGAGTAGTTTGCGATGTATTTAGTAGACAAAGTTTCACTAGACACCAGTCTGCAAAGGGCATCTTTTGGAGTCCAAGTTGTCACTTTTGACACAGATCTTTATGTCTGAACTGCTTTTACATTTAGTTGCTGAAAGCAAAGATCTATCTCAAAACAGATTTAGTGAGTTACTGTACTTGCTAGCTGGATTTAATTTGTTGCGAAAGAATTCTAATAGGGTGAGGTTCGTGTCTCTGTTTCACAGAGCTCATGCAAAGATTACCTGTTGCAGGGTAGTATCTTTGCAAATAACACCTCTTTACTGTGTGGTAGTTCTGAACTGTCCTGAAAAAAACTATATGTAAATAAGGGACTGGAAGGGCAGTATTCACTTGAAAATCGTACAGAATTATATGCACTTCTTTTTCTAGAAAAAGGAATTGCCCAACAGAAATAGGCATCCACCTTTGTGAAAAAAAAGAGTGGCTGGAAGATTACTATGCTAAGAGGTATAGAGAGTGGTTTTGATTGGTACTCTTAAATACTACGTTTGTTTTAAGACTTTGTGGAACTATTTAATCTATGCCCAGGTTTTTATTTGAAAAAGCATAAAAAAGGATATTGGGTTGTTTTTTTTTTTGCTGTGGTCCCTTCTATACTTCCTTCATTTCTTTTCTTGCAGTTATTAAACCTAAACTTACTTCAGCAAACAAGAAGTAATCGGGCAGCTTAGCTGACAAAACTATGTATTCCTATTCCCTTTAAACAATGATAAAGTCTTTGTGCACGGAAATTAGATTATTAAATTAGAGAAAGTATCTTCTAAAGCATTCTAATTAGTCTCAAGAAATGTTACCCCAAAATGAATCTTTCTGCAAAACAGAAAAGTCCAAAGCTTTGATACCCTTTATTAATTTCTTCTAGAAAAAAGGGTCTAATTCCATGTTGTTTCTGATTTACACTTATTTTAAAAAAGGTCTTGTATAATATTTTGCTCAGCTGTGAAATAGCATTTGAACTGAAGCTGTACATAGCTCTTCGTATTTAAAATACTTTTAAAGCACAATTAAAATACAGCCTCAGTCTGAGTCTTTCACTCTGCCAAAGTTAGAAGTTGCAACAAGTTTCTTGCCCTTCTGAGCTCTAAAACAAGTTGAATCAAGGTCCTTCCCCTCTGATCTGCGCTATTGTCAGTTGGTTCTTCAGTCAGGATTCCCCTCAACTCTGTGGAGGTTTGGATTTGGATCAAAGTCTTCTTTCAGGTGCTGCAGTTTTAACAAGGGATCATTCCTGACATTTTCTGTATTATTTGCTTGACATTCTCCAGGTATTCACTGAACTACTCTCTGCTTTATGGTATTTTCTTTTCAGTATCCCTGTTGCATTCATTGCCTGTTCTGAGGTACTTCTGTCAGTCAAGCCTTTCTCAGAGGAGATGGAAAGAGATGAGAGGGATGAAATTTCATCTTCCAGGGAGGTAATGGTGAAGAAGGGTAGTAAAAGAAGGTTTTTTTCTGCATAATCCAGACTGGTAACATTGTCAGACAGCTGAAAATTGTCTGAGTAAAGATAACCTTAACACTGGGGGATGGATTACTAACAGTGCATTCCCCAGCTAATGGATGTAACCTGATTTTATCCATCATTATCCATTTTTTGGATATTTTTCTTTCCTTAAGTTATAATTAATCATTCTGATTTGTGATGCACATCAACTGGACATTTCTTTCAGGTAAATGCATCTGCATTTTTCCGTCTTTCTGGTTCCATGTGTTTACATACCTTTATAATTTAACGGCTACCCAGAGAGAAGAGGAGCCAGGGACCTTCTGCAGATGAAAACTGAGATTCTCATTTAGGAAATAACAGAAGCTGAGTCTGTTGACAGGGCTTCACTTGATTAGTTTTCCACAGGAGAGCAAATTTCAAAGCTGAAACCCAGTTGAAAGCAAAAGCTTTCAAATTTCTTGGCATTTTACTTGTGGGAACCCCAGTATCTCCTGTCTCTGAAGGATTCTGGCATAGTGTTCTGAAGGCTGCGAACCACAGGGAGTCCAGTTACTTATTGTTGGTGTTAATGGTGAACCTTCATCCTATGCATGAGAAAAATGGATGCAAATTAACAGGATTGTGACATTCAGCAGGTTATAATGCTGCTAATAACCAGTCTTTGATAGAAAACTGGAATCAATGGAAAAAAATCACTCTCAAAACTTTGGCTAAAATGGGCTAAAACTTTAGCCTGTGCATTGCTACTCATGAAGAGCTGAGAATGGCACCAGTCACTCGAAAACAGTTTTATCCTAACAGGACTGCTCATGTGAGGTGCTATGTGGCAGGGGTTCTGCACATCTCGCATGAAAAGATGCTGTTGGCTGCCTCCTCTCTGATTTCTTGATGTCATTCACGCTGTTCCACCTCTTGCTCCTTCCAGCAGTTTACAGAGACCTTTGGCAGCTCTCCCTAGGCACAGGTGTAGCTGGTGGATGGACTGTCGCTGCTCTGCTGTTTCAGAGTATGTGTATGTGTGTCTCTTCAGGGGTTTAATGAGGCAAAATGAAATTTTGAGTGCTGAGTTGGAGCAGGAGAACTTCCACAGTCACCTTTCAAAATGTCATGTAGTCGGAAAATGTTGTTATCAGGACCTGCTTCTAAGAATAGAAAACATTAAAAGCGGTATGTGTCTGAGATTTTCAAGAGCCCTTATTAGCATAATTCATTTTGGTAATTCCATGACTGACCAACCATTTCTCAGGCCTAGACTCAGAGGGGAGTCCTCACCTGTGAGAAATGCTCTTTAGCTCTTGCTGCAGGAGCACAGTAGTTTCAGGGCTGAGTCTTTGAAGGCTGTATTGCTCTAGTGACATCATCTGAAATGCAAGATGTTTGGCTTCAGCCAAGGACAAGGAGACCCCTCAAAATACTAGCATGTTTTTTTTTCCTTTGAGCATGCCAGGAGGATTGGTATTTTTTAAATACAGTGGAGAAACTGAGTGGAAAAGACAACAGCTGGTCTAGAGAAAGGCCTAATAAACTCTGTTGAATGAGCCCAGAGATAAGAAGGTGCAGAAATGTATCAACCCTTGAAAGAACAGCATTTTGTTTCAAGATTAACCTCATTTTGGAAGCATGGGTCTACTTTATTTTGTCTCCAATCATGCTATGTGGTCCACCTCAGTATGTTTTAAACCACCTCACAGGGGAAGGCATGGAAGCAGTAGTTCCTTCTAGATCTACAGAACTGCAGAACATCTGTGGATGAAGGCTGCTGGGAACACCATTAAGCTGGCTGTGCCAATGCAGGCCTTTCAGCATAGACTAATTTTCTTGATTTCTGGCTGATCTGGCACTGTGACTTGGATTATGTGGTGCCTCAGCCTATCTGCTGTGCCATGTCCAGTCTCCTGCAGTAATTTCTGGCTTGTCCTGTGAAAACTTACCTTTGGATAGAATAATGAGCAGGTACAGGTTTTAGAATGAGACCATTGGAAAACTCCTGAGAATAGCAGTAACCCATAAAATAGCTGATACAGCTATCAAATTGTGGTTTCATCTTTACTTTACTAGCAGCCAAGGACACTAGTTTTTCAGAGTTTTGTAGTATCTGGAAATCATGGATTGCTGTATGGCTTTTTTAGCTTTTAAAACCCTTTTCCAGTCCTGTTAGTGCACAATACCTATCAACTGTAGGAAACTATTTTGGGGGAAAAAAGGTGAAAAGCCATGTGCTTACATCCATGAGCTAACCAAAATGTTGACACACAGTACTAAAAGAAAGCCTGGCAATTTATATAAGGAACACTAAGGAGGTGGACAGAGGGTTCATTTGATGACTGAAGACATTTTGTAGTAGTTACGAGGGGTATTCCAAATACTTTGTGTAGAGGTTTGGAGTATTTTTCTTCTAACTCCTTCTCCTTTTCTGTGTTTTGCTAAAAAATACCAAGATACATTTTCTTTAATGTGGTTGCCACATACAATAAGTAGTTTTATGGTTAACATAGAGGAAACCTTGTAGTAAGTTTTGAAAAAATGGGGTTCTATCCTCTATGTTAATAAATCTAAGCTAAGATGCAGGAAAAGATGAAAGTGTAATCTAAATTATTTTCCTAGTATTTTCCTGTCCTTTTGTGTTATATGTTATGATTTCAAGGCACCTAAGGGCCAATTTTTAAACAATTGGTTATAAGAACAGGAGATTCTCACTTCCAGTGTTCATTGAAATAATCCTTTATGTATTTTAATAGGTGACCCATTAATATATGTAAGTAAATGCAACCTCATGCATATTTAGGGCCTTGGGTCAAATTATTTCTTGACTGGTCAATTCAGCAAATACTGAGAAAAAAAGATCTATCTATAAACGTTTAAAAAACCTTTTACCTGTCATATGTTTGGACATTAAATAATTTATTTCTCTCTGCTTTATAATTGGACTGTCATGTTACAGCTAGAGAACTCTCTGAAATCCAGTCTTCTTGAAGAGATATTTTTAGCTGAATTCTTAACTTACTTTCACATCACGAAGAGTTGATGTAAGTAATCTGTCTTCTTGAAATCTACCCAAGTTTTTTATGATGGCAGTGGCAAAGAATAAGGGGGTGTTAGCTGGAGAGGTTTCAACTGTGTTCCTCAGTTTACATGTATATCATAGAATCACAGAATCATAGAACAACCAGGTTGGAAGAGACCCACTGGATCATCAAGTCCAGCTTTTCCTATCAAACACTAAACCATGCCCGTCAGCACCTCGTCCACCTGTGCTTAAACACCTCCAGGGAAGGTGAATCAACCACCTCACTTGGAATTGGCCTCCAGCTGGATTTAACTCCATTTCCCACCACTCACTGGGCCCGGCCATCCAACCAGTTTTCCACCCAGGAGAGTGTGTGCCTGTCCAGCCCAGAGGTGACAGTTTCTGCAGCAGAATGCTGTGAGAAACTGTGTCAAAGGCTTTGCTGAAGTCCAGGAAGA
>WAAB01022117.1:184017-201376 GCA_013389865.1 Piaya cayana | reverse complement strand
AGGGACTGTATGGTCTCCCTAGTTCTCCTTTTATTATTTATATATTTATAGAAAGATTTCTTGTTATCTTTCACAGACTTTGCCAATCTGGTTTCTAGTTGAGCCTTAGCCCTTCTGATTTTCTCTCTACACAATCTCACTTCCCTCCTGTAATCCACCCAAGATGCCTGTCTCCTCTTCCAGAGCTCATAAACATTGCTCTTCTTCCTGATATCACTCAAGATCTCTCCGTTCAACCAAGCTGGTTTTTTCCCCTGCCCTTTTTTTCCCAGAACACGGGGAGGGCTTTCTCCTGAACTGCTAGGATTTCCATTTTGAAGAGCTCCCAGCTCTCATGGGCTCGCTTGCCCTTAAGTACTGTCTCCCATGAGACTTTGCCAACCAGCCTTCTGAAGAGTTCAAAATCCGTCCTCTGGAAATTTAATCCAGTAAAAAGTCTGACAGGCACTACTGTCTCCTTATTTATTTTGACTGTTAGAAGTATCCAGACCTTCCTGGAGAGTGAGCTAAGCAGCGCTTTCTGAGCTTTCTTTGACCCCAAACAAGTCCATGAAGAGTGGAAGTGGCAGAACCGAGTGTGCCAACATGCGAGAGAAAAAGTTGACCCTAAATATCGCACGAGGTCAGGATGCCTAGGCTTGCTTGTGAAAATTGCAGCTGAGCTGGAACCTTGCAGAGTTTTCAGCAAGGGGCGTTATTTGTAGTTATTGGAAGGGATGCAGACAGGGCAAGACTTGAAGAAGAATGCAAAGAGCTTGGGACAAACAGGAAGGCAGAGGTGGGTGAAACAGCTTTAGTTCAGTAGTCATGTTTTTCACAGGCAGTTGCAAACCAAATGGCTGAGATGAAGTTCTTGATAACTCACAAGATTCTGTGTGCGTGTGAAGCTGTGAGCTGGAGCAGGGTCACAGCTCACAGGAAGGCTGCATCCTGCTTTGGGACCACCCAACAGGCTGTGTAAACACATGAGTGGTGGCAGCTCACTCTGTGCTGCCTCTGTGTGTGTCTTTCCAGGAGAAGAGGCAGGAGCAGCTGATCCCAGCTGGTTCTGTACTGATCATTTGCAAGCACAGAGAGATGCAAGTAGCTAGTTTTGCTGTATATACTGAAGGGAAATGATCATAGAATCGTAGAATCATAGAATAACCAGGTTGGAAGAGACCCACCAGACCATTGAGTCCAACTGTTCCAATNGGTCTCCTCTCAGCCTCCTCAAGGACAAACGCCCCCAACTCTCTCAGCCATTCCTTATAAGACCTGTTCTCCAGCCCCTTCACCAGCTCTGTTGCTCTGATGAGCCAGAGAGGACTTCCTGTGGCACCCAGGTCAACTTCTCCAAGGCCTAGAGGAGGCACTTAAACACACCTGACATTTCTGATTATGTGGCAGGGAGCATAAACTGGCAAAGTAGTGCTGGGCATATTGGTTTTGTAGCGATGGTGACAATACAGGTAGGATTTTGTGAATGGTATCTGTGGAGAGAGTCGTACAGTTGTTGCAAGGATGAAAAAGCCAATATGGGCATCTTGGATGTAAGGAGCAGCATTCTGTCCCCTGCAGGGAGGTGTGGGAAAATGTCAAGGTGTTTGCAGACATAGAGGCCTGTTTCCCCCCCCCCCCCCAAGGGGAATCCCAAACTCTCCCCTTTTGTTATGCAGCTGTTTATCCATGGTCAAACTACAGGAACTTTATACCTTGGTTAGAGGATATACTGGAATGAAAGGAAGCAGATTTTTATGGACCAGAGGAGAGAATTACCCTGACAAACATGCCCCCTTTGCTGTACTCAAGCTTGTGGTTCTCTTGGAGAACAGAAGAAAGTGGTTCTTAATTTCAGGACTTCAATCTGTACCATGTAGAATTCTATGGCTCATAAAAAATGAGCTGTGCAGCCTTTCTGAAGTAAAATGTTTGCAAAGGCAAATGCACCAGTTTACTTATAACCTCTAAACCTGTGTTTATTCTCAGTCATTCTCTCTTGGAGAGAAAGCTGATAATGTTCAGTTTTAGATTCAGTTAGTATTGTGGATTTAAATATGTAAATGTGGGTACATAAACTGCTTTAATGGCTTTTACGCAAGAGGAGTGGCTCCCATCAATCCCGATCGCACAGCATCCAGCCTTCCCGTGGGTACACAAGCTGATTAAAGGCCAGGAGGTGGAGGCCTCTTTCAACTCTCTGTCAAGTTCCTGTGATGACTGGCTTCAACCTGCACAGCTTGAAAACCACATTGCTATCTTGTCCAAACCACATGCAAAGAACAAACCTTACATCTAAATGGCTCACACTGCCCAAATCCTTGGAGTTACAATCCTTTGTAGGCCTTTCCTGTCCTTTTCCTCTTCAAGCATAATTTTGCTTTTTTATGGAACCTTTCCGTGCATGGATGCTCACTGTCTATGGTTCCTATGTTCTCACCAAGTAGCATTAGGTCAGCCTTCAAGGAATGCCTGCTGTGGAAATCATGTGAGTAACTTTAAAGAACTAATGGACACTCCAGAGAGCTGTGCTGCTGTTTTCTGGGTCCTGCTGATTCATAACTTGTCTTTCTGTCCAGAGTCCAAGAAGCTCCGCAAAGCACTTATCATTTCAGAGCTCAATGCTTTCTTTCACTGCTGCATTGTGTAATGCCTGCACAAACTTAAGTGCAACACGCAGGCTTAGAGAATAGAATCACAGAATCGGTTTTAAGTTGGAAAAGACCCTTAAGATCATCAAGCTCAACCTTTAACCTAGCACTAAGTTGCATGAAACTGTGTCTCAAAGTGCCACATCTATGGATCTTTCAAATACTTCCAGGGATGGTGCCTCAGCCATTTCCCTGGGCAGCCTGTTCCAATGCTTACTCTGCCTCCTAGTGCTGAGTTGGACTCAAGTGGATCAAACCACAACAGTGCAACAATATGTAACCACTTGACCCTTTCTGGAGCTTGGTCAACAATTACTACTATGCCCATTCCCTGCTCAGTCATAGAAATATGAAATCACTTAGGTTGGAAAAGACCTTTAAGATCACTTGACTCCTAGCACTGCCAGTTTCACCATTAAATCATCCCTAAGCACCACATCTACATATATTTTAAATACCACCGGGGTTGTAATCCCACTACATCCCTGGGCAGCCTGTTCCAATGTTTGACAACCCTTTTGGTGAAGATATTTTTCCTAATACCCAGTCTAAAGCTTCTCTTGCACAACTTGAGACCATTTCTCCTCTTCCTGATACCTAGGAGAAGAGACCAACAGCCACCTCACTACAACCTCCTTTTGGGTAACTGTGGAGAACAGTAAGGTCTCCCCTCAGCCTCATCTTCTACAGGCTAAACAGCCTCAGTGGCTCCTCATAAGACTTGTGTTGTATACCCTAACCAGCTCTGTTGCTCTTCTTTGAACATGGTCCACCACTTCAGTGTTTTCCTTGCTGAAAGTAAGATCCTTGCAGCCTTTTAGCCTTTTTCTTATTCTGGACGGAAGGAGGTTGGTGATCTCTGGTCACCAGCATGTAGCCAGATATTATTTCTTCATTATAATGTAAATGAAATGTATGTAACATTAATAGAACTTCTTCGGAGTGTATTGAAGAGGTTCTGTATACTATTTGGTTAACCTTCCAGGAAAGGACAGTGCACAGACAACTACTTCAAGATGCCACTTCCAGTTATTTGCATTCATTTTGTGCAAATGGATTTTCATGTAGATATGTAAAAAGAAGAAAATTCATTAATAAAGGCCATATGTTTAAATTCTCATTTGCATTGTAATGACTGTCTAAAACAGCATTTCTCACTCATTCTTAGGTCAACGGTTCTTATATTGTTTGGTAACAGACACTGAGGCATAGACGTAATTTATTGGAAATTTGTAACTTGAAAATAAGTCTTAAAGTGAGATGTGTTCTGTTTTGGAAGATACTTGTTTTTCATTGAATGAAAACAGAATTAGGCTGCAAGTTAAGTTGTTTTCAGATGCCATTTTATCAAGTGCTAGATTAATTCATAAAAAAGACACCTTGGTCTTCTCATTTATCACATTAATGATAGCCACTGAAGCCACTGAGTGAATGAGCATGGAAAGCTCAAATAACATTAAGTAACGTACTCCTAGGAAAGCATTTTATGCAGCTTTTATTTTTTGTTGCCCATTATTGACTTGGGTTTAATCCCTGGGAAAAATATACCATTCAGGCACAGGGAAAATCATGGTTTTAATATGTAGACAGCTCCAGGCATATCTGCTTCCCACAATGTTGTTCTCTGTGTACATCCTGATGCCAGTGTCCTGGAGCATTTATCATTCCATCCTTCCAGCCTAGGTGGTGATGAGCAGCAGATACAAGCAGCAGCAGTATCTGATTAAGTGCATCAGTCAACACAGGTCCAATTTTAGCTTTGTTCTGCATTAGAATGTTGTGACTCCACTGTTTGATACTTAATATTTTTGATAGAAGGAATATGAAAAGTCAAAAAAAGCTTGCGGAGTTGTAAACTTGCTTTCTCTGTGCTTGCTTTTGTTAAGACTTGGGGATTGCTAGCTTGAGGAAGTACATGGTTAAGTAGCTGTAATAGTTTCCTTTGTGAACAGTGCTTTACACTCAGAAAATATTTGTGTGATTTATCTTAGCCTGTTTCAGAAATGCTTATTAAAAGAACCGGTTTGGTTACCTGTTATGTTTTAAGTTAGCATTCTTTCTTCCTTGTTTTACAACAGTTTTTCCGTGTAGCATGTGAGCCCTTACTCTTACATTGTCAGCACCCAGGTTCAGTTTTGTTATTGATATTTGTAAACAGGATTGTATATGAGATCCAGTGGGTCTCTTCCAACCTGGTGATTCTATGATTCTATGTAAGATGTTATGTGTACACAATTTCTAGTGTACTTGGTTTCACTGAGCTTTTTTAGATGGCTGCCTTATTTCAACAGGCATAGTTAGTCCTACAGAAGAGTTTTACTTACTGTCTTTGGGTTTTGTGAATAATTATTAAGTTCTTGTTGTATATCAGCTACTAAGAGCTGCTCTCCTCCTTCTTTAGTGAAAGAGGAGAAGGTCAAACCTTTATCCACAAGTGTGGTGGCTAGATCACTGTCCTGGGAAATCCCAAGTTATTTATTAGGTCTAGTCTCAAAAAACTGAAAAAAAAAAATAGAAAACCGTGTCAATTTCTTCTGCCTTACTATCGTTTAAATTTTTATTAGCTGAGTTACTCCTCAACCTTTCCTTTATTTAGTCTATGGTCAGACTTGTGTATTTTTTAATGCTAGGTTAATATTGTTAATGATGGTTTCATATGTTTATTCATGTCCTCTTTTACAGTGTCCCCATTTTGTCAGTTTATTGACCTCTTGAAGAACTCACCCCAAAACTGTAGTATTTATGTTACTACTTAAACTAAAGGTGCATCTTAGAACAGAGATAGGAAAATTAATAATGTAGCAAGTTATGAACCGTGTGAGATCCCTAGCATCATTTGTATCTCATGACTGGAGATGTAGCATTTTGACTGAAAATAATATAGATAGGTAAAAATTAAAGAGCTCTTGCACAAAGGGAAAGAAGCTGAGTATAGAAAGTGAAGACTTTAATCAGTACTACTGTATTTTGTCTGACAGCCTGCAGTCATAGGCAACATTTTCTCTTTGGGGATTCTCCAGACATTTTCACCTTGTTTCTTCATTGCCCTGTGTATCTGTAGAGGTGCTGAAAAGTGGCTGTGTGCAGTTAGCTCCTCGAAGTTCCTTTGTGTTCCACTGTGCATGCTGCACTCTTGTTTGAACAACTTTTGGAGGAAACAAAGGTGCAAAAAGACCCTTTGATATGGAAATCTCATATAATACCTTTAAGTGCAGTCAGTTTATATATTCATTAAGGAAATCTGAGGGGGAAATAAACAGAAATTAACAAAACCCTCTGATCAAGCAACATTTTGAATGCACAAATTATTCAAAGTTACAAACTTAAACGTGTTTTCTAGTGAGGCTGTCATTACATCTTAAAGATTAGAAAGCTCTTTCTTAATAGGGATTGGCAAAAGAACACTGTAATTCTGTTGTCACCTAATGAAAAATGAATTGATTTGCCAAAAGAGAGAATATGTATCTTCTTTCCTACCTGGAAGCCATGCAGCTTTACCCTATACTGGAAAAGTTTGTAAAGTATATTTTTTTATATGTAGTTGAGGCTTAACTTAAAATCATTCCTGGTTGCTGAAAATTAAGGGTCCTATATGTTGTTGAATTAGTCAGGTAGGATTTATATGGATAACTCCAGAAGACATTTTTTTTCCCCACTAAAAAACTTGGATTTTGATTTAAAAACCCAATCCTTTTGATAAAATTTGTTGTCCATTTCTAACTAGAACTTTATGTAATGTTGTAATCTGTACCATTTCTCCTGAATATGCAATGGTAAGGCTGGATTTCGTATTTGACCTGCAGAATGTTGTGTATTGACTCGTTTGGCTGAATCAGATTTTCTAATAAAAACCTTACATCTGCAAAATAATCTCAAAAATCAATAGAAACATCTGAGTATGGCTGCTTGAATTCCATGCAGTTTGTTAGCTGAATCTTTTATCGACCTTCTTTTTGTTTGGTCTTGGAATTATCCATTCAGCACTACTTTTGTTTCTGTTCTAAAGGACTCTAGCACTATTCCTCCCTCTGATAGATGTCTTTTTCAAAAATTCATAGAAACCCTTAGAGTTCAAGTACCTGCTTCCTCTCTTCTGCTGTTGGTAGAGTGTGGTCTGATCAGCAGTTATGATGGAAGAGTGTGAGGAAATGAGCTTTGCTCAAATAGCACTGTGTGTTAGTAGATCTCAAACTATACATTACTTCTTGGGTATTCCTGAACTGATGGGTGTCTGGTCAACTTTTCCATTGCCGGACTACACAGCATCTGGAATTTCTCAGGAAATCTGAAATTACATACAACAATTTGCTGATTTAAAGTAAAAGCAAGGTGAAATTATTTTACTTCAGAATGAAAAGCATAATGGAGCAGTCT
Organism: Piaya cayana; assembly: GCA_013389865.1. Taxonomy (NCBI): domain Eukaryota; kingdom Metazoa; phylum Chordata; class Aves; order Cuculiformes; family Coccyzidae; genus Piaya; species Piaya cayana. Next base: position 194,372 of record WAAB01022117.1, on the reverse strand, counting down.
TGTGGAGAGATGTAAAAGCAGAAGTAGGACTCTTTCTTTATAGCTGCCTGTATGTTAATGTAGTTCCAAATGGTTCTGTGCTTCATCTAACTAAGAAAAGCTGCCAGGAGACTGAGGATCCAGCCCTTATATGGCAGGCACCGTAGTTCCAGGTTCACTCCCTGCCCTGGGTGGATCTGTCACTGAGTAGTGATGTCTGTAGCATCCTCTTGCTATGGGGCATTAATTTTCACAACTTGGATATCTTCTGAGATTTTTCTGTGGCACATAGCCTCATGCTTAACCAGGACTCTGTAATTTCCCCTGAGAGTAGTTCACTATTGCAGTAAGGATCATCTTAAACATTTTTACCTCCAGAACCGTCATCTATCTAGGCAATAAATAAGGCTCTTTGCTAGATGTCAATACAAAGCCTGACAGCTGGCATGGTGTTTTATTTGGCTATTAACAAATCTCTTAAGCAGCAATTGAACAGAGTTTTTTTTATTCAGATAGCTGTGGGGAAGATTTTTCTCAGAACAAAATGACCGAAATGTGGATACTGGGAACTGTGCTTCATAGAAAAACAATGCTGAAAACCATGCAAATGTACAAAAGGGACTAATGGATGCAGATCATAAATACCCCCTGACAGAGGTGACTGTTGCAGTAACTGAACAAAAGTTGAGGAAGAGAGCAGGAGAGACACTGCAGCCTGGGTTAGTGGAGCTAGGGTAGAGGCTATTGCAGTTATAATCCATTTCCCTCCTCTTAAAAACCAACTCCTCAAACTCCAAACAAATAAAACCAGCTTAGGGCTTCTTAAGGGCAAAAAATGTGCTCATAACACAACAAATCTTCTGCTGTTATGAACACAAGGTTTGGGACCTAGCTGCCAGGTCATTCATTTTTCAAGGTACAAATAGTCTGGGTTGCTGTCTCTCAATACTTAGTAGTGCTGGGAGATGGAGGAAATGTTGAGTAACTGTTTGTTTGTAAATAGTAGTGGAACTTATGCTGGACAGACTGCAAGGACTTTGAGGCAGGAGCTGTCTTCCTAGACTGTGAATTTGCCCCACCTGGAATAAGGGCATTGTCTTATGTGAATGAGATGCCAAAGGACTGTTGCAGTATCTGTAATAGTAACAAGTGCTCCTGATTCTTCCTAAGACTCAGAGAATCTGAGCACCACAGAACTGTTTCCCTGGCTTTTAGGTTGGAAAAATGCCACTAGTTGCTGTCAAACTGGCATCTCAACACTACTTTTGCAGGTCTAAGAGGTGTTTACATTCCCAATATTTCCCTGGTTACACAGTCAGCTGGTGTTCTAAGCTAGAATGAGTGGAGAATAGTTACTCCCACTGAGGGCAGTGCAAGGTTGCTAGCAACTCTACAGTGAAAATACTCTTTCCCAAAAAGATTTTGATGCACAGATCCCAAAATTTTAGTGGAAATGCCGAACACATCTTGACTATCAGTCAAACAAGATGACAGCAGCTGAGGAGCCTTGCAGGTGTCTGCCGTGCTGGTATTTAGATGACACCTACTGGTCAAGTCTTCCCTCTCCAGACTAGATGTTTTCCGTGCACAGAACATAGGGTTCATGGTTGTACCAGGGCTCTGGGCTTAGTCTGCTACTTTACTGAGAGTAAGAGCTACTTGCAGAAGTAAAACACATGCCTTCTCTTAAACTGTAATGGAGGGTAGTTATAAAGTTTGAAGCCAAACTTTCAATTCCTTGAAAATGCCTTTCCCAACCCAATTTTTTTCAGCTTGTCTCTGCTTTGCACCTTAATCGCAGGTGGTTGAGCAGGGTTTACTTTTGGATGCCTGTTTAATCCATCTTGAAGGGTATTCAGAACTTTACTGGACAGGACAGGGCTCTCAGCAGGCTGGTGTCACTTTAGAGTTGGGCCTGCATGGGGTCAGGTAGGTGATAACTGGAAGTCCCTTCCAACCTGTATCATTCTGTGATTCTGCAATGTTGGTGTTCTGTCTGCAAGTTTTACAGTCATATACTTCAAATCAAGCTTCTAAACAGTTTGGAGTCAGTGCTGCTTCTTACTTTTCCAGATACTCTCAGCTTCTTCAAGCAGCAGCAGCATCGGCGACAGAGATGGGAACAAAATCGTATGGCTGTCAGAAAGGTTTCTCGGCGCTCTGTCAGCAAAGAACGATGGGTGGAGACACTTGTGGTTGCAGACAGTAAGATGGTTGAGTATCATGGAAGTGACCATGTGGAATCGTATATCCTCACTATAATGAATATGGTATGTACAGTATTTCATTTTTCTAGATAGATGAATGAACCAAATTTTAACTCGATTATGTTCTTGATGACCTTGAAGCCAATCTGTAACACAGTTCACTAACAGAAGTGGAATTCGATCCATTTAAAACTCTCTATTTTAAACCATGTTTTTCCTTACATTTTGCATAGGTGTCATTTTTCTCTGTATTTTAAATGAGGAAGTCTTACAGCACTAATTTTCTTTCCACAGAAATTCCCTGTTTCCTCTTTTGCTTATTGATGATTTCAGGTTGGTAACCACAGCAGCAGAGACAGCCTCTACAGTTTTAACCCTGTAGGTTCTTTCCTGTATCTGTGGATGAGAAAGGCAAACAGGAGCCAACTGGAAATTTAGCAAGAGCTAGAATATAAGTGTTTTACTGTTTGGTCACAAATCTAAAGATTACCATATGAGCTACTATGAAGAAAGTTAACTCTGTCCCAGTTAAAACCAGTATAACTGTTTTTTCCAGATAAGTATTTTGTTCTCTAATACAAAGTCAAAACCAGGAAAAAAGTTTAACTTTTGATGCATTCCTCTGTGGCAAGTTTCAAAATGTAAGTGACCTAAGCCTGCTTACGGATATGAATTATGCTGTTATCTGTATCATAGTAGAAATTGACCTCGAAGAGTCTGTTGAGGATATCTTCCATGTTCATATCATGATACGCATGTAATATATGTGAAATTAATCACAGTGTAATTCTAGCCGTGGTAACCAGTCTGTCCCTTATGTTTATACAGTATGTTCCCAACTGTTCCCAAGTGATCTGACTAGTTACTAAGGCAGTGAGGCTGAATAAATAGACACAAAGCTGATTTGAGCACGTGAGGTATTATCCACACAGTGAAAATACATGAAATAAAACCGTGCCATGATCACATCCAGGAACAAACAAGTCTTAAAATTTTCTCTGCAGTTTGTTCCTGAGATGATATGGTTACCCACAAGTATTCGATTTCCAGTCTAATAACATGTATAAAGACCCATTTTCAAATTAAACCTTTGCATTAAAAAATGGAATTTCCACTTTATTCCAGCAATTTCTGCTTTAACAGTCTTCTGCAAAACAATTTTGGCCTAAACACCATCCATTTTATCCATTTGTATTTCTTGTGACATATGGCACAGCTGACATATAGGTAATGACTGCATTCTGTCCCTTTCCTCCTGCCTAATTCAACACTGTGATGACATTTGTCAGATCTTATTTGTGTCAAATTTTTGATTACTTCAGTTCCTGCTTGTTTTTTAATGTGGGTATTTTTAAATGGATTAATTATCCTTACTTTTTTTCTTGACATGCTCTTGTGTTGTGAAAACAGAAATTTATCCATCATTTAACTGATTTCTGTCTGCCTAGCATGGATTTCTTTTTCCTTTATTGTAGCAGGGGTCGTTTCCTAAGAAATCAGAACAGTACAGTTTTGACATGCTGTTTCTTTTGCAGTCTGAGTGAGCCTCTCCATCAGTGCTATGTGACTCTAGATGTTATGTTCTTTTTTGCTAGTGTTTTTTTAAGAACTCTGAAGTGGCTGAGCTGACAGTGATAGGAACCAGGTCCAGAATTGATGCATATTTCTGTAAGGGAAATGGGTGTAAAATACTTGTGCACATTTTTGCTGTTTAGGTTCCAAATCCTGTATCATTGCTCATTTGGCGGAGTTGCTCGTTGCAGAAGTTCTCACATCTGTTGCATTTTGGTAAACTTCCAATGAAATGCATTAAGGATTTAAAAAAGAAAACAACATCCCCACCCTCCACCCCAAGATGGACAGTGTGTTTGAAGTAAATATGTTTTATCTCTAAAGTCCTGTACTGCTGTAGAGGAATCAATTAATCTCATACCTCCTGGCTTTGGCACAGGTCACAGGGTTGTTCCGTGATCCAAGCATTGGCAATGCAATTCACATTGTGCTGGTTCGGCTCATCCTCTTTGAGGAGGAGGAGGTAAGGTTTTTATTTTCCTCAAAATGTCACTTATGAAATTGGGAGTTCAATGCACTGAGCCATAATTATGGATAGGAGGGTTTATTTGCTTAAAATAAAGTGTTCATGTTACTCTTCTCTCAATCTTTGGCATGTCTGCTTTTAGAATGAATATTGCCCCTGGACAGGAAAATAAATAGCTCATGGTTTCAGGTATTTCTGTAAAAAATCGCCAAGGAAAATGTAATTAAAATAGGCAAATTAGGAATGGGGAAATGGAATTTCCCCCATCTCAAAAGAGCATGGGATGCCAAGGAAGACTAGATGAGAAAAAGAAATTAATATATGCGTCATTGGTCAGAATCCAATTTCCTAGCATTACCTGAAGTGTATTAAAAAAATATAACACTAGAGTATTTGCAGGTCTCTAAAGAAGTAAATCTGCTATTGTGCAGCTCCAACATGGATTTTTCTTTTACATCTCTTTCAAAACTCAAAAGTGAGGACTAAGTCAGTGCTAATTACAATGAACTGGCTATGTGTTGGTAGCTTCTGATGTCTGTCACTCACAAGTATATTGCTACATGCTTAAGGACAAGTCCTCATTTTACAGTTATTTTTGAAACACTCTGCATGACATACCCTGCTCTGACTGCAGGAGACCATTAAGCGGAATTTTTCGTTGTCTTGTAGTTTATGACCACAAGGCGGATAGTTCCAATACTATTGAAGGCAGTGAAGCAAGCCATAGGGCCAGGCTATGTCTTCTGAAGTAATTATTAGGACAGAGTCTATCCTAATAGTCCTGAGTGTAAGGGTAGCATATGCAGGGCAAAACCTGTAGTTCTTATCTTAAGAGAACAATTAGGATCTGAAGTCTATGGTGACCTCCAATAAGGTTCACTTGCTAAATTTCTATGGCTGTTTTGAAAATAAACCATGGATTCCTATTGAGTTAAGTATGGCAATATTGGAAGCAGAGATGCTGGATATCTTTCAAAATTTGGTTTTAAATTGCCCAGAAATTACTCACTATCTGGTAAAAAAAAGTAATTTAGGAGTTTTCTAAAAGAGTTGAAAGTTTAGATAGTGTGAACTGGTACTGTGAACAGTGTATGCCCCAGATCAGAAAGCAGAAAATATGGGTTTGAATTAATTTATTTTGCACAGTTTGTGTTTCTGAAGAAATCTCAGTAACTTGCATGTATACTATATAACAGTAAGATGAAGCAGAAACATCTATGACCACATTGTCTGTCTTTGGAATTGAAAATTATTGTGAAAGAAATACAGCCTTTGAAGCATAGTTGTTCCCTGAGCATGGGATTGTTCATGTATCACTGACCAACAAACTTGAGCATGAAGTCTCACACCAATCTTTACCTCCTCTATAGTGTAAAACTTTTTTTCAAGAGAGTATAAAATGTTTGTTTGAAGTTTTCAGTTCAGTATTGGATTTTATGCAGCTCACCAAAAAGAATATGTACAGTTCTACAAATAATTTTTCCTTTAGTTGCATCAATTACAAAACTATCAAGATTTAAGCTTAGTATTCAGGCTGTAGATGAATAGGTGTCAGTGTCTAATGGTGTTTCTAGCTTTAAGCAAAAACATAACTAATTGCATTTCAGAGATTGCCTAGCTTCGTAGCTGTCATCACCGATGTGTTATTGCAATGCAGTGTGATCTTCACAGTAATACTGTTCTTCATTTCCCATTAGCAAGGCTTGAAGATAGTTCATCATGCTGATAAGACACTAGCCAGCTTCTGCAAATGGCAGAAGAGTGTCAATCCCAAGAGCGACATCAACCCTACACACCATGACGTAGCTGTCCTTCTAACAAGGTATTACTGCAGTTCAGCAGCAGCAACTAACTTTGAGTGCAGTTTTTTGGTGATGGTGGCTTTTTTGTAGGCTTATGTTATCATTTGCTTCCTCCTGCATAGAACCCAGTGAAATGGTCTGATGAAGACATGCAGTTTCTGAAACACAGTGTTAATGCAAAAATAATGTAGTGTGAGTGTGCCTGACACCTGTACGGGCAGAGAGTATGAACTATATTATAAAAACATGCTTAAATTTAGATGTGCTGCACCTTTTAAAGGGATTGTTTTTCATTTGCTTTCAGAGTACATATAACACTTTATGTATGCGTGTGGGTGTTTTATTAGAGATATGTCTAAGTCAGGAAATTGAGGTCTTTGTGTCCCAAGAGATTAGCAATTTGCAGAGGTCATGTCATTTTTCCCGCTTGATCGTATCTCATTTTGTGCTCAATCACTTCTCTGTACTTCTTAGAGGGAATATACCAAAACAATGTAGCATGGAGATGAACAACTCCATAATGAGAAATCCTAAAATAACATACAAGTGCAATTCAGAATGGACGAGGGTTTTGCAGACACAATGACACTTACTTTTAAGCTTTCAACTGTATGATTTAAAGTATCATCTACATATTTAAAAAGACACAAAGTATTTTTTTGTGTGTGAGTGAAGGAAGCACAGAAAATTCAAAGGTGATGACTGAGTTTACACAGGCAGTTTGTAGTAGAGTGTGAAACAGAGCTTCTGAAGTCCTACAGGAATGGATCCAGTCTGCATGGATGTGAGAGAAAAGGTTGGGTCTAAGGAGTGAAACAAAAGACCCTAAGTTAAAGTCTGTTAGCCAAAAAAATAACCAAAGCGCAAAACCCCATCAAATGGTACAGTAAAAAAGAGTCAATAAATCCTAAAATAAGAGTGAAAATGAGAAGTCTCAAAAGAGTGCATGGTTTACCTCTGCAAATCAACAGGCTTCAGACAGTTCACTTCAATGAAGTTGAGGAACGATTGCAGGAACATTTTTGGGTAGCAGCTCTGGCAGCCCTTCAGCAGCTGCAGATGCATTGTACCTGACATTGCCACTATACAGGATCTAAGTTCCGGTTCTTCCTATTAAATATACCACTTACCCTAAGAGAAGACTCTCATAGTGGGATGTTCCTGCTCAGAATGCCTGGGATTCATCTGTTCTTTCCTCAGCCTGCTGACTGAACTGGGACTAGGAAAGCCACCTTCACCCTCCCAGGGGATCTGTCTGCCTCCTTTACAAGTTATAGACTTTGAGATCACCATCAAGCATAAAGTAGAAAACTTCAGATGCATAACCAAAATACTGTCAGAGGTGGAGGTTTTAAAACTTCTTCTTAGGCAAGCTGATAATAAACATGTGTTTAGGCACTACAGAAGTGTAAATATTGACTGGAAGTTATGGCAGTATAATACAGTAGTAACAGAACAAGTGCATACTGTTGTTGCATATAAGTTCACTTCGGTTAAATTGCAAATTACCACTGATACATTATGAGATGGAGACTTAGCACTCAATATAAATGACACTCTACCATTGGTTTTGAGCTTTTTTAATGGCACATCTTTTTTTTGTGATCCTAGAAAGGACATTTGTGCTGGCATGAATCGTCCATGTGAAACGTTAGGTTTGTCTCATCTATCAGGCATGTGTCAGCCTCACAGAAGCTGTAACATTAATGAAGATTCTGGCCTTCCATTGGCTTTCACCATTGCTCATGAACTTGGACACAGGTACAGTTGAAAGTGAAGAAGAACTTAGCTGAGTTTATTTTATTATTTGTATGTTAATATTTCAGTTGCCAGACAGAAACAAAACAAGGAGTAAGTTAATGTCTCTATTATTAAAATCAAAACTGTGTTTGCTTTTTCTAGGCTAAGGATTAAGAAAGAGATTCTTAAGCATTTGACCTTCGTTTATATTTACAACTATTCAATGTAGCCCTTTTAACAGAGTCTGCCGGAGCAGTATATCAGGATGAAATAATTAATCTACAGAGAAACATCACTTAATCATGCTGATTTTTTCAAGTATTTACTGAATTACTGTGTATTTAGTTTAGATGATCTCCAAATCAGTCCAGATAATTTACATAAAACTTACCTCTTTCATTATGTAAAGGTATCACAGACTAGCTAGAAACCACATTTAATTCAAGCAGTCTCATTTCTGATAAACAATTGAAGTCACTTTTTGGCATTTCCTAGGGACTGTTCTCTTATATGTATTAGCATACCTATTCTAGGTACACTTAAGTCAAGTCAACCAAAGTTTCTGAGTGTTCAGTTTTGGACACGCTCAAGATTTTTTTGGCTAATTTTAGTTGAAACTGGATTTCTTGGCATTTGCAAGTGTTAAGGGTGTTAAGATAGGTTAGTTTATCAAACTCATCTGAAAAAAAACCCAACCCATCTAATTTTTTAATCTGTTTTGACACTGACCTGTACTCCAGTTTGGCTGTAACACCTGCACATTTCAGCTGTACCACATAGCTTGGCTAGGTGACAGGCTTACAGCTGTATCTGCAATCATATTACTTTATTATGCACCAGTCAGGATGAAGTCTGTATTTCCTGATGGGATGTAATAACAATAATAACAATAACAGGATACAAATATAATTCAATATTAATCCCATCACCCATTAATTGGCCTTTCTTTATTCAACCCTCAATTGCCAGAAAGGAAATAGTATAAGCAAATAATGCTGAAATAATTACAGTTGTATACGGGTGCTTGGGCATAGTTATTTTCTATGACAGGGAGTTTTTTCATTAACACTATTTATCAGAAGACATTTCTTCCCCACAGAGCTGCGGTGTGTGACCTTCTCCTTGTTTAGTTGGTAACTCGCTGTTCTTCAGATGCTGTGAGACAGAGTTCTGCTTTTCTTGCCTTTGCAGGAGTGGTGCAGAGCCTTGCCTGTAAGAATTGCCTGCACAAAGAAAACTGAATACTGTATGGTTTGTTTTTAACATGAAACCATCTTTCCCTCAAGTAGGTTAGAGTACATATGTTAAAAAGGTCAAATATGCACAATAAAAGTCTGAAAGAATAGATGAATGAAAAACGAGAAGAAAGCTGTGCACCCATTCCTTAGATGGATACCAAAAGTTAACTCCTCCCCATTTTGTCCCTCTAGATGCTTGCTGCCTCCTCTGTCAACAGACCTTGTTCATGGAAAAAAACCTGTCAATAAGGGTTCTTGCTTTTATACTTCATATCCATTACTGCAGCTGATTCAGACTGAAATCATGCCCTGCTTTTGGAACATTTGAGTCATGTACTGTTACATTTTCCAGAAACAAGGTCTTAAGTGGTTTGAACTCACTTTGTCTGGTCTGTGACTGAATCATGACCTGAGTTAGTTTTCACTGCTCTTCCATACAAGGACTTTTGCACCTTCAGATATTAACAGTGTAGGTGTCAACATCTTCATATATTGGTATTTTTGTGAATTATTGTTTCAGATAATCCCCATCATGATGAGATGACATAGAGGCACGTGTGTTTAATCAGATGAATCCCACTGAGTTTTTAATGTTTATAAGTTTAGCAGTTTTTTAATAAAATTCAACCCAAACCATTCTGTGATTCTTTATCAGGGAGTGCAGTGATATGATGAAGTGTAATGGTTTTAAGCTGAAAGAGGGCAGATTGAGGTGAGGTTTTAGGAAGCAATGTTTCACTGTGAGGTTGCTGAGGCACTGGCACAGGTTGCTCAGAGAAGTTGTAGATGTCCCATCCCTGGAGGGGTCCAAGGCCAGGTTGGTTGAGGCTTTTAACAACCTTATCCAGGTGAAAGTGTGCCTGCCTGTGGTGGAGGTTGAAGCAAGGTGATCTGTAAAGTGCCTTCCAAACCAAATCAGAATCATTGAAGTATGATTATTAATGTTGTGATTCTAAAGAAATCCTTTCATAAGTCAGAGGAGCTGGAGAGAAGCATGTTTGGAAGACCTGGTAGGAAGGTCTTTGTAAGGCACAGATTAAGAAAACTGAATAGGAAGAAGGACTGGAGGCTAAAGGCCAAGTGTTCAGTAATTTGGAAAACAGTACCTCTGTCTCAAAAGTGATTTTTAAAGATACAAGCAAAATAGATGTTATTAAAAGACAGTGTAAGACAGTGTGTATGGAGTTAAATCCAGCTGGAGGCCAGTCACAAGTGGGGTTCCCCAGGGCTCAGTGCTGTGTCCAGCCCTGTTCAATGTCTTCATCAATGACCTGGATGAAGGCATTGAGTGCACCCTTAGCAAGTTTGCAGATGACACTAAGCTGGGTGGAAGTGTCGATCTGCTGGAGGG
>WAAB01022117.1:150375-178056 GCA_013389865.1 Piaya cayana | reverse complement strand
GGGAATGGCCTCAAGCTCCGCCAGGGGAGGTTTAGGCTAGAGATTAGGAGGAAGTTTTTCACGGAAAGGGTCATTAGGCACTGGAATATGCTGCCCAGGGAGGTGGTTGATTCGCCTTCCCTGGAGGTGTTTAAGTCACGAGTAGACAAGGTCCTGAGGGACATGGTTTAGTGTTTGGTGGGTATGGTTGGACTTGATGATCCGATGGGTCTCTTCCAACCTGATGATTCTATGATTCTATGATTCTATGTAACAGTTAAAAGTAAAGGAACTGCTAGTGGGATCCCAATGAAATCCTTCTTGTTGGCTTCTTTCTGTGATGACTCACAGCTGGCCCTGCTTCAAAGATAAAGGCTACCTGCTCTGTTGCTTCTCCCAGTGCTGAACTCTGCAGCTCAAACACCCTCAGCCAAGACCTCGCTCAAGGCCACTCGTCTTTTGCTTCTGCTTTTCTAGTTGGGAGTGCACAGTCTCTCAGACACTCAGGGTTTCTACAACTTGGAAGTAATCTTCCACACAAAGCTCTGCCCAGTCAGGAGTTCCTAAGTATACAGGGCTTCTGTGTGTCAGCCAACAAAGAAGCTGGCTTGCCCATGAGCTGAGTAGGAGGGAATAGCCCTCGACCTGTCTTTGCTCTTTAGAGGAAGTTCTGATTCAGTGAAGATAACGTTGTAAGGTAGCTGTAGTGTTTCTTGCCTTGCTAGCTTCGTTGACTTTCAGAAGTTTCTATTCCTTCTGTGGAGTTGATCACTTCATGTGGAGTAGCAGATGAAATGCTGTGCTTTACTGGCAATGCACTATGTTAAAATGGCATCAGTTTCTGAGTAACTTAATATGCAAGCATTCACTAAGCTAAACCCTTACTATAACCAGCTTACTAGTTTTTTTTTTCATCTGGAAGGTATCCTGGACTACTTCTTTTAGGTGATTCCTTTGCCGTCTACTTGGCTGATGTTACAGAGGCCTGCATTTTGGTCTGTTTTTTTCCCCCATACAGTTTTGAGACCTCCGTGGATATTAACCTGACTGTTGGACTTGGAGACATGACATTGTTTTTGCTTACTTGGCTAGCTTCTCTAACCTTTGATTTCTCTGTGTGTTTTCAGGCAGATAGCAATGCAAGATTGAACGTTGTATTCATAAGTACTCATCAAATGAAAATAATACAGACTCTGTTCACCTTTGCTCTAAACAGTAGTGCCCAAACTTTGTAAAGCCCTTTTTCCTGTGTGCAGGTAGGAGCGGAGAAGCAAGTGAAAACAATACTTAAAATAGTTCATAGAAAGTATTCACCATTTTGTGTTTGTCAAATAGCTCCTCCTTATACATTAATGAGGAGTGCCTAAATTTGGACCCTTGGTGGGTTAAATTTGTGGAAAACTCTGAACATCTGTCGCTGGAAATGCAGACCTTAGAAGGCTTGCACAAAACCATGAAAGGCTTTTGAAAATATTTGCCATAGGATTACAGCACTACCTCAGACTGCTGCAGTTTTCTTTCTTTTCCAGAACCTTTGCCAAACACTGTGGTGCTCAGTGAAAGGCTCATGCCGCTCCAAACTGGATGCAGCTGCAGATGGAACTCAGTGTGGAGAAAACAAGGTGACTGAGAGCCACACTGCCTGCTAGCCGAACTGCCTGCAAAAGGACAGTGGAGGAACCATCAGTAGCTCTGCCACTATTTAACGTGAAGGATGGGCATCCAGTGACATCTCCATATAAATTTCTACTTAAGTTTTTAGCCTTCAGGGACTGAAATGAAAAATAATTCACAGTAACATTTTCTTGCAATAATGATTGAAAGCTGTTTGTCCTTTCTCTTCTCTCTTCAGTGGTGCTTCTCTGGTGAGTGCATTACAGTAGGCAAGACTCCTGAAGCAATCCATGGCGGCTGGGGCGTTTGGTCATCCTGGTCCCATTGCACAAGGACATGTGGGGCAGGAGTGCAGAGCGCAGAGAGACCATGCAATAACCCAGAGTAAGCTGAGTGCACAATCTTTTCATACCTTTTATTCAAGACCTTTGAGGTACTTTGTGTAATGCTGAGGTATCAGCAGGTACCACAGACACTGAACACCAGTCATTCCCAAGTAAGTACATATTTGTGAAGTTCATTTGGCTCAGCTTTTACAGTCATCATCAACATCTTTTATTCTTACCCTCCGTGGAACTTATTTTTACACAAAATGTAGAAGTCCTCTTATTTAGCAGTCAGGCTTTGCAAAATAATACAAATATTGCTTTAATAATACTTCCTTGAATTGCTGAATGTCCTCAAACACCAGATGAGAACAATAGCTAGTGATCTGTTCCCAAAGGAAATCAAGAACTCAGATTTTGTGTTTTCTCCTAGTCATCAGCTTTGTTTGAGCTTCAGCCATACAAGTTGATAGGTACAGAACACGAAGGGTAGAATTTTGTGATAGGTACCTGAGTTCATGAAGAACCTGCATCTCATTTTCAAAAATCACTAAGTGGGTGTCTAGCAGCAGGAATTACTTGGAATTTCTGGAACAACTGTCAAACATTCTTGAAAAGGTGATCGGGGGGGGAGTTTGGTAAGGTCATTTATTGAGAGCTCAGCCGGGCAACGTCCCAAGCACTTCTTTGGTAGACAAGGTATGTCTAGATCTCTGTGCCCTATACAGACATGTCTGGGTAGTTCAGTATGTGAGCAGTATTCTACCCTGTCTTGGAATCAGATTCTATCCCGTTGGAACCTGTAAGGCATCGGTCTTCTAAAACTACCTTTTACTCAGTCTCACATCCCAATCTCAATATTCCTTTTCTAGACCACAGTTTGGAGGAGACTACTGTACTGGAGAAAGGAAACGCTATCGCATGTGTAACATCAGCCCCTGTCGCAAAGGCTTGCCAACATTTCGTCAGATGCAGTGCAGTGAATTTGATACAGTCCCTTACCAGAATGAATTCTACCACTGGGTTCCTGTTTATAACACAGGTATGAAGCTACACATTTTTTAATATCTTGCATGAAGAGCGAAATTTACAGACCTATGAGGGTAAGATATCACTGAATTTTAAGTCTTTTAATTAATTAGAGAGGAAAATCTGATGTGCTTCCATCTGCAGGTGTGCCTTTTAAGCATACACACAGGGGGCGGTTCTAATCTACACATAGAGGAATTTGCAGATCTGTAGCAGTAGTGGATGGGAGTGTAACAAGCCGAGTTCCTGGCAGAGTATTGACTAAGAAAATGTGTTGAAGTCCTGTGTATACTGATTATTTGGGACAGATTAAACCATCTTTCACAGTTTCAACTGCAGAAGTACAGTAGTGTGGTATAGAGCTGCATGTATGGGTCTATGGGCATCCCTACAGCTAATCAACAGAGCTCTTCCACTGCACAAATGTGGCTTTATAATTTCCAAACTCTGATCTGCATGTTAAGTGTACTTGGCACCACACTGGGGAAATAACACCTCAACAGGTTCAGTAACATACTGCCCTGTACTGTAGACACAAAATCAATGCCTCTGCCTTATAACATGCTTTGTAAGCACTAGTTAGTAAATACAAGGGTAATGGTTATTACTATGCAATTTGATTCTGATATATGTAAAAGTAAGGAGTAGATTATCCAGCAGAAGCTATCAATATAATTTTTTAAAGAAAAAATGAACCAGCTAGGGAAGTGAAACTCAAGATTCAACTTTGAGTTCCACTTGCCAGTAGTACTTTTCACCTCTTTGCTGCAGTTTCATAATTATTGATGGCTCTAAAAACGTTACTGAATTTCAGCTACTGTTAAAATTTCATCTAGCAAATATACCATTGAAGATAATCCTGCAGGAGACAAACTGCAGGTAAATTAAGAAAACATGGTTGACAGAAAAAGACTTGTTTGGAAGGACTCTGAGTAAAAAAAGACACGGTAAAAGCTCACAGCCTATGGCTTTTCAGTTTCTGTAGTCACTTGTCACAGAAACTGGGATTCCAGTCCTCTGTGTTACTCACAAGTACTGCTGCTGGGTACAGCCTTGGTTCCATTCATGTTCTTTCTAGGGCAGTGCTGTGGAACTAGTGGTTTTGCATGTGCGTTGGCTGTGTAAGTTCTGCTTCTAAAGGGTGTTAAGAATCATGAATCAAATGCTTCCATGGAAGGTAGTCCTATGGTGTGTCCATGCCATATTTCAAATAGAACTGATTGGAGCTTTACAGACAAACCACTTAACTTCAGAATGCTGGGCTGTTGACCCTGATATATTTCATCTGGAACATCCTGGATTTCAGTGACCTTTTGCAAAATCCTTCAAATACCAAGCAAATATTTCTTCCTTGACTTGAAAAGCTTCTTGACTCTTTTCACCTGTTTCTCAGCTGCAGAATTTATGTCTAGAGTTACAAGTTTCCCTCATGATCTGTGAGGTCCTTTATGTTGGCAACTTTATTCTTACATCACGTTATGACATTTGAAGTGTTTTCTTGCTACTGAACTCTTAATTTACAATAATCCTGGCTTCCTCAGATAGAGAGGCTCTCCAAGGAGTATTCATCTAGACAGAGAGTTGGCCTAGTACTGGGCTGATCCTTCATCTGACATATCATTCTATGACTGAGGGTGGGAGGCTATTGTGGGCACACGGTTTTCAGTCTTGTCCAGACATGGCTTTACCTACTGCACTGAAATACATCTGTCAGGTATTTGCCCATCTCAGTTTCAAATTTTCTATCACCTTCCACTGATTACCCAAGGTGACCTGGCCAAAGTAACTTCAGCTGGGGTCAAGAGACATTGCTTTCTCTGTGAGAAGAAGTTTGAGTCTTTGTTGTGACTGTCCTAAACAAACCAAGACTTTAAACAAAAGCAAACCATCAGCCTCACATGAAATCAGAGCTGATATTTCAGGGCTCTGGAGACTTAATTACCATATCCACCATATGTCCACCAGACTTTGGCAGTGTAGCCATTAACTGGTGCCATCCAATTTCAAAGACTTTTCACAGCTCTCTTGTTACTTCTTTAGTTTGCTGCCAAGATGGTTTTGGCTTGTGTTTTATCATGAGACATTTTCAGTTGTCTTGCATTGCATATAGGATAGTAGGGGAAAAAAATATGTCATGAAGCTTTCCCTAACCCTGAGTCCACGTAACAGTTTTTGTGTTGAAGTGTCTAGTTGAGGAGATGAAACCCTGAGATAGACATTTTGTGACATTTTAGACATTCTCTGTTCCTTCATCCATCTGGAAAAGTGGTAAATGGTCTAGGTCACAATTGTCTATGCTGGCTTTAATTTCATAGCTTACATAAAGCAGTTCTAATGAATGTCACACTATTAAACACCATCATAATATCCTTTTCTATTATGTAAATTGTAGCTTCATAAGATGACAAAAACTCTTTTTTGAATAAGCTTATGATTTAATATGAGGTGAGATGTAACAAGCAGCTTTAACAAGCAGCCTGGCAGAAAAGCAGTGAATGACATCTTTCTGTTACCTGGACTAACAATATTTAAGGTTTTGAATTGAGATTTTTCCTTCCTGTTTTAAATGAGTTTGAATCTATTGGAGAACCTTTATAGTCCTATTGTGATGCTGCCCTGAACACAGGAATCCATGTGCCTCATGCGGGATGACCTGAGTATACCTGAGAGTCACAACGTGAAGGGGTTAAAGTGGTAAAATTGGTTCATCTCATCTTTATTTTCCCTTTTTGTCTGTGTTTGTTACTAATCTTTTCTAATTTGCTTTGGACTGGATTTTCTCATCCAATTTGGAGTTCTCACAGAGATGAGGGCTGGAAGATACCCACTTGACCTCTTTTCTTCCTTGTGAAGCAGGAAAAAAATATTGAGGCCTTATCTTCTCCTGGCAAACACATTAATCATATCCTTCTCAGTTAGGTTAAGCTGGATGTGAACTCATAAGAGTGAGCTGTGGGGAAACAAATTTGAATGGAGGAGGGAGTATGTTCTTTCCAAGTTATCTTCATGTTGCTCTGTTTACACTTGGTGAATCTGGATTTTGATATAGTACAAGCAGGGGAAAAAAATCGTGTGCCTGAAAGGTAGGATTTTTTTTCTCAGCTTTGCAGGCTTTCTACCTCAGTCCCATGCTGATTATAGATAAGTCACTGGGTGCTTATGGGAGCTCTGTGGCTTAGGATTCAGTGGTGTAACCTTGGTGCAGGACATAGGCACTCCAGAATAAAAACGGGATGCAATTTTTCAATGCTTCTGAGTGTGAGTGGCACCTCAGATAAAATCTTGTGTCCAGCAAGGGGCAAGACACTGCCAGAAGAGAGCAGCCAAGCTGGAGGAAATTTACAGGACAGCAACATGACAGCCAAATGGTTCGGAAAATATAGTTTATGAGAAAGATTGATAAAAGCAAGTTTTATTCTAGAAAAGAGAAGGTTAAGTGAGTTAAATGCCAACTACTTGAAGAGAGTTTATTTATGCCTGACCCTGAGCTACCAGAGATATAGGCTAGCAAGATTGCCTGGCTCCATGCAGTGTTGTGCTTGGGTCTAGAAGAAGCTGTCGATACTTATGCCTATGATAAACGACTGAAAAGCAAGATCCTGTGGTCTTATTAGCTGAATTTGAATGTAGCTCTTATACTTGAAAACTTGGATTTAAGTGTCAGGATTTCTGTCCTTGTGCTACACTCTGCAGCTTCCCATCCCATCCACTCAAGTAGTGCAGGAATTCCCAGAGAAAGTAGCATCCAGCTGTTCCTCTTGTCTCTAAAAGATGGGAGAAGCAGAAACAGCTGAAACAGCACAAGGGAACTTTATCTGTTAAGAAACCTTCATTGCCTTATGGGTGGTTAAACATTAGAGCAGGTTACCTACGGGATTTGAAGATTTAATATTATCATTGTAATTTAAATAGAACCTGAGCAGAATTAGTCATAAGTGGCTTTGATCCTACTTTGGTGTGGAGGGATAGGCAAAATCTTATATACTTTACTCAGGTAACAATTTGCGCTGTTTAAGTGTGAATTCAGCATGCTTTTTCTGAACTAGGGTTGTGTGAACAGGGTCATTGCTGAGTGTTCATAGATTGAATCTACTATTTCATGCACATGCTGAACTGCAAGAATTTTGATGTACTTTGGCCTAAAAGTTACTAAGACGACAGTTCAAATCAAATTTGCAGAAGTAACTGAAACTAGACCAGCTGCTTTGATGAGTTCTTTCTAACCAACCTTAGTGTTCATATTGGTCTCTGTTTAGTCTTTTTAGGTTTTCTGGTCTGCTATAACATTTAGAAAATCTGAATCCAATGCCAGTCTTTTCCTTTCAAATTCTTCCATAATTTTGGGAAAGTTATTTATTTTCCTTGTATGTTAGTTCTCTGTCTGAAAATACAAGGTAAAACTACGTTCTATATCTGTATCTGTTTTGTGTTTAAAACGTTAGACTCTTTGAGGGCAGTGATAGATTCTGGTACGTTTTATTTACAGTTGTGGTAGAGTGGGGCTTTTATCTTTTGTCTGGTCCCTGAGTGCAGCTCTAAAAAAAATAATAATGATAGTATAAGATAGATAAGTAAATAATTTTAGAAAATAAATGGCTAATACAGTGCTAGGGTAGTTTCCTCAGTGGTACCTTAACCAGCCTCCTGTGCAGATGAAATGTCAAAATAACTTGAAGAGTGATGGCTAGGGTGTAAATATTGGATAGGATTGAATTTATGGGTAGGGCGGAATAATTTCTCATTTTTCAATGGGGCTCACTAGAAAATTAATAGGAAGAAAATTAATTAAAAATTGAGGGTACAGGTAGGATCTTGTTTTAGATTGGTTATTACTGTTAGGGAGACCAAGAAAGCTCTCATCCCTAGATAGCCTTTCTTTGAATCATGAACCTTTGCGAGTCTGAAAGCTTAGTTGTTATTTATTTTTACTTTTTATTTTGGCTTAGTAAGGGAGCTATCTCTACAAGTTTTTTCTGAGTTACATACTTAGACCATCATAGCTGTGGCAGGAATATGTTAACAGTCAGCACTGCCTGCTTTTCTTTGCTCAATGGTTGGTGAAATGAAATTGGATACCATCATCCTTGTTATGTCAACACGTAGCCAAGGGAGGAGGTTCAGATATCAAGCTGCTGCTCTACATGTTTCATTATGAACAATGTAAAAGCTGAACTGGTTTTATTTTAAGTCTGTGTCTGTCAGCATTTATTCTGAACAGGTAATAGACAAGCTGGAAATCTGAAATTCTTCTTTCCATAATGTTATTGTCCTTTGTGTTTAAGAAATCCCGCATTGAGAAGGTAAGGAAGGTGAAGCAAAATTTAGAGCACTCAAATAATCAAATTAGCCACGTGGTCAGTGGATGTCTTCTGCAGATAAAAGTAAGATTAATTTTATTGCTTAATGTAACAGCTCTTATCAGAACAACCTATGAGTTTTATGGCTGTCAGGTTTTGCAGAGGGGCTATGGGCTGATAAGAGTTACAAAATACATGTTCTTGCCCGAGACTATTTCACAGCTCCATGTCTGTTGATATTCTTGAACATGATCTTGAACTCACATCACTTTCAATTCGACCAGTTTCATAATCTTGGCCCATGTGTGTCCTCTGCCTCGCATCCCTCTATTGCCCTTCACAGAGGCATCTTCCTTTGAGAAGCCACAAGGATGTCATTGTTATCAGTACTAAGAAGCTATTTTACCTCTACTGACAAGAGGAAAACCACAAAATTTCTCAATAAGGTTTCAAATTTCCTTTAGTGCCCCGTTTAAAATCGCTTTTGAATCCCAGTTCTGCAAAGGTGCCATTTACATGGATGAGAATCATATTTTTAAAGTTTAAACTGTGCAGAATTCAGCCCTTGAGTTGCAAGCAATTTGAGGGTTGGAGCTGCTGTCATTTTTGTGCACTGTGTTGTGCTGTGTGTATGTTGGTGCTATACAAACCAAAGAAACACAAGTGAATTACTCCTTCAAAAGCATAATCTCTTTGTAGGAAATTGTTTAGATTCTTTGCATTACCAAAAATTTGAATTTTTCCCATTACTAGAGATTCCCTCACATTAAACAGTGTTCTTTGTATGACACAATCAAGGTCAACCAAGGAGAAAGAGGACTACTACTCCTGATTTGGAGTCCTCAGCACAGGAAAGACATGGACCTGTTGGATCAGGTCCACAGGAGAGCTGCAAAAATGATCAGAGGGATAGAGCACCTCTTGTATGAGGAAAGGCTGAGAGGGAGTTGGGATTGTTCAGCCTGGAGAAGAGAAAGCTCCTGAAAGACCTTATTGTAGCTCTTCAGTGCTTAAAGGTGGCTTCTAAGAAAGATGTGGGCAGACTTTTTCATAGAGCCTCCAGTGAAAGGACAAGGGGTAATGGTTTTAAACTAAAAGAGGGTAGATTCTGACTAGAAATAAGGAAGAATTTTTTTTTTTTGCTGAGGGTGGTGAAGCACTGGAGTGGGATACCTCATCCTGGGGAACATTCAAGGTCATGTGTCATGTTGCTCTGAGCAACCTGATCTGGTTGAAGATGTCCCTACTCACTGCTGCGGGTTTGGACTAGGTGACCTTTAGGTTTGCTTGCAATCGAGATTATTCTGTGATTCTACGATAACAGTGTGGGTCTGTCAGACCTGCCAGTGTTATTCCCTTTTCATGAATTGCCAAGAAGGAAAAAAGTCCAGTGTTTGAAATAATTAATTGAGTCCCAGCAGATAGCTGAAAATAAGTGGTGACGTGACAATGTCTTGACATGAAGAAGATCAGAAGCAACCACTTCACTGCTCTCTGAGAGAGTGTAATGTCAGTAATGAGCGGTTATGAATTATCTCTGAAATCACACAGTCGTCATCTGCTTGTCAGTGTCTTTGGCAATCTCATCCCTGAGACTCCTCCTTTCCCTTCTCTAATGACTTATTTTTACTGATTTCCTTTCCCTTTCAGCATCACAGCTGACGACCTCATTAGCACTTGGAGCCAGTTGGCAGTTAACATACCAGTCATGGAGAGCTGGAAAGCATGAGGGCACCAGCCTCCAGCTGCTTCCTACAAATATACTAGTGGCACTTATTAGACCTGTGTCGCTCTGTTAACAGTACAACCCTGGCTCTGCTAACTCTTTCTAATTAGGTCATTGCTGTCAGCAGATGTCAGCCAGGGAATGTGAGTGGGTAGAGTAGTAAAGACATGCTGTCATTCCCTGTGCATCCCAGTTCAATGTCCCACTGAAGTATTTTCTGAGAAAATATTTTTGTTTTCCTTTCAGCAAACCCCTGTGAGCTCCACTGCCGCCCAATAGATGGACATTTTTCAGAGAAGATGCTTGATGCAGTCACTGATGGTACTCCTTGCTTTGAAGGAAGGCACAGCCAAGATATCTGTATTAATGGCATGTGTAAGGTATTGGGTATGTTTGCATGTTTCTTTCTCTACAGTTTTATTTTAGAAAGTTACGGGAAAGTGTTCTTTCTCCACATGTTTCTTTCTCTGCAAATCTGTTTTCATAGAATCATAGAATCATAGAGTCATAGAATGTTTTGGGTTGGAAGGGACATTAAAGATCATCTAGTTCGAAACCCCTGTCATGGGCATGGACACCTCCCATTTCATAAAGTTATGGTAAAATGTTGAACAATTTTTCTCTGGTCCATCAATGCTAGGTACTCCATTTTTTCACATTTTTAAACGATCAAAAAATCATGTTAATAGAAACAGCTTTTCTAAGTAGACATGGGTACTTTCTATCCTTTTTAATTAATCCATTAGAGAGGGTGTTAATTACTTTTGGTACCTTTGAACTCCTCTCTTCCTCTTTCATTATTTTAAAGAATCAGTTTAAGAAAATCAGGGATTTTTCATTAAACATTTTCACTATGCACTATAACTTTATGATTGTAATTGGTGTCGTGCTTCTGTGGTCTTATGAAGATACACTTTAGTGTTGCGTTTGTATTTCTGAACTGACTTGTAGTAGAATCAGATGTTTGCACATGAAGAGATTAAAAATAGTTTCAATTTACAACAGTAATTTGAGTAGCCCTGTACTATGAGATAATGGGTAAACACAGAGTATATTGTTCAATGTTCTCCTGTTTATTGAAGAATAAGTAAAAGGTACTCTGCATTTTCTGTATATTGACAACATGTTTCCAGGATGATGTGTGTGTGTGTGGCACTTGAAGGTTTATTCTATAAATGCTGTAATACTCACAGACATAGAATTACTCTTAGAGATTTTTTTATTTAAAAATGAGTGCTTTAATTATAGAGAATATATTACAATTACAGCTTATTGTTTGAAAGTGGGGATTTGATTCCTGTACTTCCTTGAAGCCTGATAGATTTTTTTGCTTTTCACACCCGCAGAAACAAAACCAAGACTTGGTGTCTAGTGGAAACTACTTTAAGTTACTGCAGGGAGCTTGAGATTGTATGCCCTTAGCCACTAAATCACATAAAATATGCACCTAAAAGAGACTTGAAGAAGTCACCTGTTCATCCTTTCACAAAATCATGTTAATTTTTTTTGTAATTTTTTGCGTTTTTTTCTTGAAGACTTATATTTATGGGAACTCCACATTTGTAATAAGTGATTGGTATGTCCACTTTGAAGACTTTCTTTTTCAGTAGAACACTAGTGCCTCAGAGAGCAGCAATTAAAGGTTTGTTTAAAGCTTTCCTTGCAGGATGTGTTTCTGAAAGGAAGTTACTGAGGCTCTGCTGAGACTTAGAGTGGAGAATTTATCCTTGACTTCACTGAAAACTAGAAGGGGCCTGTTAGCTGTGATGATGAAAGATGTGATCTGGCCATGAGCAGTTCAAATCATCTGGAAACAAATCTTTAGCATATTGAAATGTCTAGGAGATTTTGCGTACCCTATCAGTGCGACTTCAATCTGATGGATCGAAGACACTTTATTGAGCTTAGCTGTTTCTTTATATATCCTTTTTGGTTACAGAACTGAGTGTTCACGTGTCTACAGTGTATTATTGGCTAAAGATAGGTGTCCGTAAAGCTATTATTAACATATTATTGGCTAAACTACCGCGGATGCTAGAAAACAAAGTTACACTAAAATTAACTATTTTGATAGTTCTCTTCCATTGTTTTCCTTTCAGTTGGTACTCATTCCCACTGAACTATCTCTTGTATTCCTTGCAGCTGGGCTTTGTTTATCAGAAGGCTGTCTCTTGTTCTCACTGAACTGGCCTTTGATTTTCTTTCAGTTCTCTGTTTCAAGGCCCTGCCAGAATTGCTTGGTATCAATCAGTCCCATAGCATCCAGGCCTCCTTCTCTGTAAAGTGTTCCCACACCAATTCAGAATGCTCTGTTTGTGATGTTATGCTTAGTTTTTTTCTCATTTCTAGACCAAATGGTCTGGGATGGCTATGGTTGATTTTAGCTTCCATATGCTTTCTGTACTGAGCCTTGCCTGTGACAGTTCAAATTTATACGTAGTTTAGAAATAGCAATACTTGCTTCATCAGAAGTGATAGAGCAGAGTTGAAAGGAAAGGTAATTTTAATTGCAGTTTATAGATACTAAATGTACTTTAACGTAAATGTTTCTGAGGGCTCAAAGCCTATCTAACAAAAATTCCTCTGAGATACTGGTGCTGTCGTGAATACAGTCTTGTCAGCATTTCACCTGTTGACTCCTGCTTCAAGTCTTGTGACAACCAGATTTAACTGGAGTCAGAATCAAGGAGTGAACAATTTAATCATGCCACTTCCGCAAACAGGATCATTTAATCACCAGGTTGGAAAAGACCTCTTGGATCATTTTGTCCAACAGTTCCTATCAAACACTAAACCATACTCCTGAGCAGCTAGTCTACCCATCTTTTACATACCTCCAGGGTTGGTGACTCAACCACCTCTGTGGGCATCCTCTGCCAGTGCCAATGACTCTTTCCATGAAAAGTTTGTTTCTGGTATCTAGTCTGAACCTCCCCTGGTGCAGCTTGAGGCCATTCCCCCTTGTCCTGTTCCTTGTCACTTTTGGGACAAAAGGCCAGTGCCCTCTCCTCTATAAANCTCTCCAGTCAGACCTCTCCTAGTCTGTAGCTCTGCATAGGGTTGTTGTGCCCCAAGTGCAGGACCTGGCATTTGGCCTTGTTAAACCTCATCCTGTTGTTCTCAGCCCAGCGGTCCAGCCTGTTCAGATCCCTTTGCAGAGCCTCCCTACCCTCCAGCACTTCAGGAGAAGCTTTTTCAAGTATCTCCATGTAATTCTCTATTATTTTAGTCCAGCTAGTGAAATACAATACATACATTACAGGTTAAGGTGGAAAAAAACCTGTAAATATATTTAATGCAATTAGTCTGGTACATCATTCTTGTACACTGATAGCAATATGTTGTTAATGTTGGAAAGGAGCTCATGAACAATAATTGCAGTGTCTGTCAAAGCTCTGTTCTGGTATTCAGTGCTATATCTCACAAAAGCACTTCGCATTCATTCTGAGTACTAAAATAACACTTGACATAGATCTGAAATTGAGTAAAAAAATAAAACAGTGAGATGTTCTATGTTAGATCCACTGACCGTGTTGTGTTTGGTGTGCAGTGTAGCTCCTGTTTAGCAACCCAATACAGATTTTTCCTAGCGGATATGTCAAAAAAAGACAGGTAGACTCTGACTCAGTCAGTTGATTTTGGTCATTTTGCAGTTTGTTGTGGTTTTGGTAAGAGCAACCAGATACCTAGATAGCTAAATGAGATGCCTCATTTTAGCTACCTGCAGTATACTGGATGCTTTCCTAGCCACCTTGGCAAAGCCATAGCATGCATCCTTAGGTGGGAAGTACTTATGAACAGATGCTGATTTGTACAGTATATGGATCCTAATCTTTTAGAGGTTCTGCCTGTGCCTCTGTGTAGAAGGAGGCCCTACCAGTGAGATATTGATATGGTGTTCCCTTAGAACTTGCCTTATCAATTAACAGACAAAATAGAATTGTTAACTTATTTGAGGGACTGGCTTATATAGCAGCTGTAATTGCAGTAATGCAATTAAATCATTCCTGCTGTAATCAGTGGCTGCAAAGGGGGATTTCAAGGCTACATGCCTGCAGTTCTCAACCATGTTTTCTTCCAGGTAGTGCTAATTAGTGGATGAGAGTTGCAATCCCCTTTACACCTAGCCTGGTGTTCCTTTAGATATCTTCTTATACCCATGCCTGTCATGATGTCTGACATAAATAGCTTTGAGGGGAGGGAGTCAACAAGATCTGTCAGTAATTTCATCTAAAATGATTGAGATATACCATGACTAGTTTGCTGCTTAACCATATTTCTCCACACACACCCTTTGAGTGTCACTTTTCCCCCTTTATTTAGAAGACCCTTAAAGCACATCCTGTCTTTCTGTGTTTGAAATTTGATTCCTACAGGGTCCACTTGGGTTGTGTATAGGAGTTGGTTGATCTCTCAGTGTCAAAAAGGATAGATACTGCCACTAAAATGTGTTTGTTGAGCACTGGTACATAAAAGACTGAGGAGTTTGGTTACACATGGCATCATCAAAAAGTAAAGGCTTACGTGGTGTATGCACTGAGAGGGTGCAGATATTGAGGGTGGAGGATCTGGCATCTGTGCTGTTTCTAACAGGCATTCATCCCCCACTCAGTATTTTAATAGGCTTAAATGACTTTAGTCATGCAAATCTGTGAGCTGTTCTCTGCTGCAATTTACTATTGTTAAATTTAGTCTGATGTTGTATTGGAGAATTGCACAGCAATGTAATACTATGCAGATTTTTTCTCTTACTGAAAAGAAGATCACACATCTCCTATTTTTGTAGTAGCTTTACATCTCGTATTTTTTGTAGCAGCTTTACTGTCTCTCACTGTGGTTCAATCTCCTCTCACCAGTTCAACAGGATGTTGATTCAGCCCGACCAAGACAAATTATAAGAGAAAAAATCACACTGGCACATGTTTCTTACCATTCAAGGCAATGTCATGCCCAACATGACGTGAGTGTGAATTCTTTATTTGGAGACCAGTGAGGGAGACAAAGGGAAGGAAGAGCTTAAAAGCACAATGTAGCATGCGTGTAACTTTGGCATTCAGACAGTATATCCAGGCTGTATCCTTCAGGGAGAGCAAGGTCTTCCTCTGTCTGCCCCCACTGCCTATCTGACACAAAACTCTCTCCTTCTGGAAGTGGCAAATAGGTAAAATCACTGGCTGTTTTCCCTTTAGTCACTGAGCAGCAGGAAAGAAATTGTTTCTCCTTCCTGTAATGCAGCCACGCAATTCAGGTCATTATTTCTGCTTCCACACTGTGTGGTGGGACCAGTAACAAAGCTCATCTCAGGTGCATCAAAGAGGCTCAAGGTGAATGGAGCAATGGCAAAGGGCTGCATGGAGTGATGCTAATTTGTAATGCACGTGCTTTGGCACACAGTGGTTGGTGTACGCAGTGTGTTTCACTGGCAAGATTGAGCACAGGGACATACATATGCTGAGGCACCAGAAACTAAATGCTGCTGATTTTTCTGTTGTTTTAATAATGTGCATTTAGCCCCCAGATGCCTTTTAACAGGCAATTTGGTGGAAATCTGAGGCACATCATTTAAGGCAGTTTTATAAAATATGGCTATCTAGAAGAATCAAAAGAATGAGGAAAGCAAGTAAAAAGGAAGAGGAAGCATCTAGAAATTATTCTAATGAATGACAAAATAATGTGATATTCACTGGAGCAGGAAAGTAAAACATGGCCTGGAAGTTATAGTTCATGTAAATGTATTTAGAACTAATGACTGCTGGAGCTGTTTACTGTGGTGTATGAGAACATACACTTTGTGATGGTCATTAACGGCATTGTAAGATGACGACCTATTGCCCGTTATGAAGGTCATTGCAGCACCAGCAGCATCCCAGAGCTAGGGAACAAAATGAAGGCTTTATTTACTGTAACACAATAAATAGCCTGTGCTGCCAACTATTGTCTGCAGTACCTTACTCATGAGGATCTCAGTACCACCTATATGCCACACATATAGGTAGGACTGTGATAGCTGATCAGATACAAACTGTCTTTCAAATACCAGAGGAAATTCAAGCTTCTGTGGTTATAACTGGGAGGGACAAAGGATTCCCTTCGTATCATAGCGATGTTATATTTTGATGCAGTGGATATCTTAGAATCATAGAAAAGTTTAGGTTGGAAAGGGCTGTAAAGATCATCCATTTCCAACCCCCTGCCATGGGCAGGGACACCTCCCACTACTTCGGATTGCTCAAACCCCATCTAACCTGGCCTTGAGCACCTCCAGGATGGGGCATCAACAACTTCACTGAGCAGTGTATTCCAGTGCCTCACAAGCTTCAGGGTAAAAAAATTCTTCCTAATTTCAAATCCTAATCTCCCCTCTTTCAGCTTAAAACCATTATCCCTCATCCTGTTGCTGCACTCCCAGATAAAGAACCCCTCCCCATCTTTCCTGTAGACCCTCTTTAAGTACTGGAAAGCTGCTTTAAGTTGTCACTGGAGCCTTTTCTGCAGGCTGAACAACCCAAACTGGCAAAAAGGTATTTAAATAGCTCAGTCTTCTCCATACTCTGGGCAACCAGGTCTCCTGTTANTTGAGCACCTCCAGGATGGGGCATCAACAACTTCACTGAGCAGTGTATTCCAGTGCCTCACAAGCTTCAGGGTAAAAAAATTCTTCCTAATTTCAAATCCTAATCTCCCCTCTTTCAGCTTAAAACCATTATCCCTCATCCTGTTGCTGCACTCCCAGATAAAGAACCCCTCCCCATCTTTCCTGTAGACCCTCTTTAAGTACTGGAAAGCTGCTTTAAGTTGTCACTGGAGCCTTTTCTGCAGGCTGAACAACCCAAACTGGCAAAAAGGTATTTAAATAGCTCAGTCTTCTCCATACTCTGGGCAACCAGGTCTCCTGTTACCTTCTGGAGAGGGCCTACATTTTCCCCAGCCTTTCTTTTATCACCAGCATCCATATAGAATCTTTTCTCTTTGTCTTTTGATGTCCCTGGACAGATTTAGTTCTATCAGGGAATTACAAAATTCTTTTTAGCTTTCCTAACCTGATCCCTGGCTGCTTGGACATTTTCTCTGCATTCTTCCCAGGCTACCTGTACTACCTTTCCGCCCCTTGTAGGCTTCCTTTATCCATACAGTTGTCCTGGTGTTTTTTGCCTGATTTCCTGTTTGCTGGGATGCGTCGCTCCTGAGCTTGGAGGAGGTGATCCTTCAATATTAACCAGTGTTCTTGGACCCCTCTCCCTTCCAGCAGATCCCTGGAGAAGCCGAAGTCTGCTCTCCTGAGTCTAGGGTGCCCNGAGGTGTTTAAGGGATGGGTGGTCAAGGTCCTGAGGGACATGTTTTAGTATTTGATAGGAACGGTTGGACTCAATGATCCAGTGGGTCTCTTCCAACCTGGTTGTTCTGTGATTCTATGATTCTATGAATCCTTTTCAAGAACATGCATTTTCTACTAGAAAATACTGCTTTAGCAAAAATGATAAGATTTGAAAACATCTTTTTCTTTTTCCAGTAATTTAAAAGAGAAGCTCGCAAGCACTCATCAATATTATTTTTTAATAACAAAACACAAAGAAGAAGGGTTCCATTTCAAGATTTTCTTTTACACATTTTAATTCTTTTTTATGGTAAGATCTAATCTGAAAAATGAAAATTACACTGGCATATTTCTGTCAGCCTGAGATGTTTTCTCCCTATCTTTCTGTTTAATAGTGAATGTATACATAGAATAGAAAATAAACTTCAGCTTCCAGGACTGCCTGGAGGGGCTGCTCTTGTTGATTAATAAGCCTGATAACAATGACTTTACTAACTGTTTGTAGATGATTAACAAATATACCGATAGTACAGAAAATTTACTGCAGCATGCATATCTTTCAGAAAATACCTGCCCACCTACCTCTTTAAATTTGTTTAAATGTTTAACGTAAGTGTTATATGTGAACTGCAGTGCATCCTTAGCTAACAGGTAAAGAGTCAGATCTGAACTCTTAGCAAGATAAAGAGTCATCCTGCACTTACTGCAGTGTCACCTGTGTACTTTGAGAACTTCATTCCTTCATCCTTGAAGGAATAGCTGCTTGCTTGGAGGCTGTGCAGCTCACAAACAATCCCTGGGGCAAAACCGTGTCTGTGTGAGAGACTTTAGAAAACTTCCCCTTTTTTGAAAGTAACCTTCTCTGAATGAGAGAGAAACCGAGGCTGCTGCAGAGCCTTTTAACATGACTGTTGCTTTTCAGAGCAAGTATCAAAAGTGCTGGCTAAGTATTGGTATTCAGTGGTGGATGAGTCTTTTTGAATCTTCTGTCAAAATGCTAGTAACAGAGTTTAATACAGTTTGTAACTGGAGGCTTTCCTTGCTTCTGTTTTGCAGTTTATCTAGCTGTTCATTAAGGCACTGGAATATGAAGGAAAAGTTTTGTTTTTCTTTAGCTAAAAATGACGGAAAAATGTTAGAGGGTGATGGAGCCTTTTTACTCTGACTAATCTTGTAGATGGATTTGCCTGTCAGAAGCTTACAGACCATTACTGATGTACTGAAAGCAAAATATTAGATTTAGAAGAAGGGATACCCAGATTTTCATACATCATGAAGGTGTTAGAGAAGTTGGCAGATGTGGCACCTGAAGGCTTATTTAGAGAAAAAACAGAAAAGAAAAACTTAACATACCACCAGAGTTATGTCTCTTAATCTAAATCACAGGCATCTAGATGTCTTAGATGCTATTAACCATTAAGTGTTTGACATTAAGCTGTGTTCTGCAGCCTTACTAGTTTTCAAAGAGAGGCAAAAACCATCCTGAAACTAAGTGAAGATTTTTGTGGATGTTTAGAGGAATTAGTGCAAAGGATTTTTTGTTTTGGCAAACAGAATTTTTTGGGTTTTTTGTCCTCACTCAATGAATAAATTTTTCTGTCTCTTTGCCCCAGTAGGGGGCATGAACTGAAAAATCAGTCTTTAAGATCTTTCTTCTTACCCACTGCCATGTGCTACAAGCTGGAGAAGCAGCTATGATGTATATAAAACTTTATGCCTGGTGAGAAGAGCAATCCAGCGTTATGTGATGGCCATGAACAGCCGGCACAGAAATTTCATTTTTACTACTGGATTGTATTCCTGGGAGTCTATTATTGTCTCTACATCATGAGCAAGCAGACAAAAATCCTAGATGTATTGGCCTGTCCAAGATGTTGAAGCCATTTGTACGGCACATTTCCACTTCGTTATCTGTCTGATCACTACTGTTATGTTTCACGACATGGTGGTGGCTTTGTTTTTTTTTTTCACTTTCATATTAATGAATATGAGTTTGACCTAGATATAACAATCTCTATTCTTAGTTTGTTTATATAGGATATATATATTCCTCCATAACTGGTTCTTCCCCATTGTGGAAAAGCACACTACACTGAAGGCAGTGCTATGGGATTTTGAGTATTTCATTGTGGAGACTGCATTTATTCTGAAATTGTTTTTACTTCTAGGGTGTTGGCTGTGATTATGAGATAAATTCCAATGCAACTGAAGACCAGTGTGGAGTTTGCCTGGGAGATGGCTCGGCTTGTCGTACAGTGAAGATGATGTTTAATCAAAGTGAAGGATTTGGTAAAATGGGCTCTTTTTATAAACTCTTTAGCTGATGAAGTAGTTTTGCTCCATAAAAAGGCTTAAGCATTTCTCTCTAGATCTATGTAGGAAATTATAAATGTATGTTTCATAGTGAATGATGCTTAATACCAGAGAAGATCTGTGGTCTGTGCTTTTTAAGTTCACCTTGTCTAATAAAAATGATGTCTGAGACCAACAGATCCTACACAAGTTACACAGGTAATAATAAAACACAAAATAGGAAGTACATTTGCAAAATGAATGTAATTTACTACCTTGGAAAATCAAGACCAAATCTCCAGACAGCGTGAAGCACCAAGAAAACGCTCAGGTGTGCGGTTTGAGGAATTATTTTCTGAAGTGCTGTATATATGATACCACTGGTTCTGGTGACCATGTGCCACCTCTTCTGTATGCAGAACTTTGCATACAAAGACAAGAAGAGAGGTGAGAATCAGTACACTGGAGGCTATGCTTAGAGCAAGGTCTTTGGCTGAAAAGAAAGCCAGGTGCAAAGATGAGAAGTCTTATGAGCAATGATTGGTACCATGCTAGTGAGGAGGAGGAAACTTCGGTGAAGGTGTGGCATTGACTGGCTTCTGGGTTTTATTTTGTTTTCTTTAGTAGAATAATTCTGATTGCACAAATATGATTTTTGCCAATAATTTAGAGCTGGTTTTGAAAGGTTTTTCCAAAGTTTGGGGGGAAAGCACTTCTAATACTTTAAGCTTTTTTTCTGTGCTATGCAATTGGATATTGTTCCCTTGGCTCCATAACCCACAGGTAAACTGTGAAGGTGTCTGCAACCATGCAGCAGTGCAGGTTGTATATGTATGTGCGACTTACAAAGGAAAATCTAGAGATCCCTGTCCTCCAGTAGTCCTCAGGCTCTGATCTTTTGCTTGATCATGTGAAATTCACCCTGCTTTGACTGTTTGTGGAATTTCCAAGGCTGCAGATAGTGTGAAGTTTATTTTCAAACCAGTTTTATTAAAAAGGCCCAGTAATGTAGCACATGGGATGATAAATGCCACTTATTTTATTTAAATTCATTTTATGTTTTATCTTCACTTTTTCTTGTCCCGGGATTCAATAAACCTTGCTGACAGATAATGCTGAGGAATAGCCAGTGTTAATTATTTCACTGCTCTCTCTAGATTCAGTAAAAAATGTATTGATTCTACAGACTCTTTCCCTTCTACAAATGTTGACTCCATTGCAGAAAAAAATAAGAAAAAGTGTCAGAAAAGGCAGAGGTTCATGGGCCTCTCAGCTTTTAAGACAGTGTATAGATCTCACTGATGTTCGTAGGTGTTTAACTGAGAATAGGAAAATGGTATTGTTCTCAATATCTAGTTTCTTGTTGTCTCTGATGGGTACTATGATATTCTGTCTTGCCGTACAGCTTTATGGCAGAGTGGCTTCTGAACAGTTTATGTAAACAAAAAGACTTTGGGCTCAAAAATCGAGTGTGGGTAACAAAACTGGTCGAAAGCATGCTGACAGTCACTGGTGAGGAAGATGTTAAGAGTTTTTTCTACTTATGGCACAGAGGAATACAAAATCAAAGCTAATATATTTTGATGTGAATCTTTCTTCTCTGACATCCAGCAGGCCCTTTGTAGGGTCTGGTGCTGCAGCAGCATGTTTTCTTTCTGCAAGCTAAATTGCCAGGTCAAGCTAGTGAAATACTGGGAAGGAGTTTTAATAATTCAGCCTTTCACTGCAGGACAGGGTTTTACCTGCAGTCTTATCCCTTCATGTTCAGAGAGAAAAGTTTTATATTGGTATCATTGCTTAGATTTTCTTTAAAATTACCTTTCCTGTGCATGCAAAATGGAAGTAGTGGTCCAGGGCTTCCCAACACAGCTACAGGAATGACAGCTTCATCTGTGTAGTGGACTCATTAGAATTTTGTGATGGAAAGCAAATCAGAGGTCTGATATGCATAGATGATCTCAACTATTAACACTAATATTTGCAAATACTTGTTCTGCACTTTATATTCTGGAGAGTAATTTGAAAATAATTTAAGTTGCTTCAGCTGGACTTCTATGGCAAAAGGTTTTAGCATGACCAGGGCATTGAAAAGCAGGGCCTACACCTGAGCAAAGAACTTACAAGGTCTCTTGTTAAGGTAGAAGTAGTCTCCTTTTAATTTAAGGTAGGGTATTCAGAAAGGGAAATCTTGCACTTATTCATGTTGTGATAGCTGGACAGGAGTATCATTGTGTGCATCAGAACATTCACAGAGTGTGCCAACTCTGTTGGAAGGAAAATAAATTGCACTGCTGGATAGCGAGATATGTTGGTGTAAAAGACTGAGGTACAAGGGACAGGGATTTAGGACTGTGATAAATGAATAGAGTGTGGAGTAAATGTATAACAAAAAGAGGGCATGAGATTGTGGAGATCAGATAAACTGATCTCTCTGGAAAGTGGCGGAGTGCCTAAGAAAGGGGTGGTGGTCAGGAACATGGAGAATTGCCCTGTCTTCACCTTTTTGTGTGTATAGGGAGAAATAAAATTTCCAGTTTCCAGCAGCAAGGGGACTATATGGTTAAGTTTATGAAAGTTAGGAAATGAGGAGTGTACAGTAGGGCTGGAGGTTTCTTATTATGCCAGCCAGAAGGCAAAATTAACTGTATTTCTCTCCTGTCAAGGGCTGGATTCTAACAAATTGATGGGCCAGCAAGGCTGCTTGTGGCTGTATTTGTTCCAACATGGAGGTTTATGCTGACCCTGTTGCATCCTTGTCTGCTTGGTTGGGACTTGTTCAACATGTGCCATCGTCTCCTTGCTACCCCTAGTTCCTTCTCATGTAACTGGAGTGCAAGGAGATCTGGTATGTACCTTAACCAAGCCTGAGGATGGAGTTTGGACGTAGTCTTGATGCAAAGATGGATCCAAGAGACTGGGAAGTCTTCTGGATCCTGATTTAGGAGACTGTCTCTGGACTATATGTTTTTTCTCATTACCACCACACACTGTAGTGCTCCCCTTATTCCATGGAAAGGCTGCATGCAATTGTACTGTGACTTGCAAACCTGATGTGCCACCAGGAACCTGTGCTGTTTCCATGTAAGATACTTGTGGTAATGCTTAGAGCCTGGACTAGATGAAAGTCGTGTCTCAGGAACATGCCTTTTTAAGAGAGAGAATCTCGCATAAATGACAAACTGGAGAGTGGGATGTGAGCTTTTGGAATAAGAAGCGGCTGGATCTGCTTATTGTCTGATCGTCAATACTGTGCTATCCACCTTTAGTGAAATTACTCCTCTCTTACAGCAATGGGAAAACAAAAATAATCTCTTCAGCCCTGGTAGAACCATGCCTGTAACAAAGGTTGCATGAATTCATATTGTACTCTCAGCCATGTTTAGGATAACATAGATCCAATTTTAATTAAAAAAGGACAGATTTATAGCATTGGAGAGTAGCCATTTCACAAGTGTGTGGGAGCACCCATAATACAGACGCTCTGGGTTTTAACGAACACAGCAGGTAGGTTAGACAGCTGACATTTTGGCTGTTATTGAATCTCAGATCTCTAGATCCTTATCAGAGGAAACCATATAACTGAGAACAACTATATAAACAGCATCCATATCATTTTTAAACAAAAATTTATTGTGTTGAGTGACAAACTCAAAAGCTTGCTGCTGATTAGCTTTGCTTTCAACAGCAGATAACGTTCATTGAGAGTTAGTGTGAGGTTCTGGGAAATCAAGAGGTAATTTAGCTATTAGGAAAAAGGAGGGCCAGCGGGAAGAGAATGTGATATACAAACTAAATGCTAACATCTACCAGCAGACAGTTGTGGTACATTTTAAATCAGGTTTATGAGCAACAGCAGGTGATACAAACACATAATCATGTAAAAACTTGAGAGGATACAGGTTTTTGTTTTACAACAGAAAGAAAAGTATGATTCATTGTTTTTATACTTTGTGTTTTGAACAAATGTTATTCTAATTACATTTGAAAAAAAAAGAAGTATTGGAAAAGGACACCAAGGTTACAAAGCCAAGCTCTCAGGACGTGACACAATTAAGATTTTCCATGCTGTGTTAATTTGTCCTACTTGTGAGTATGCCTTCTAATCAAGTCTTTAGTTACACGATCACACACTGTGTTCGTAGCACGTCTCCTCTACACTGAATGAATGGAACATTTAGGAGAATCATTAGACCTTGCTTACTAATAATAGCCCTAGACTGCTCGTTTCCTATAAGAGAAGTTGTTCAGTAATCCTCCAGATTTTACTACTCCTATCAGTTATGAAAAGTTTGAATTTCCACAGTCAGTCTCGGAAAATTTGCAACCAGAAAACTCTCCATGCTCAATGTTACTCACACAAAAAGCATCAGTCATTTAATTTGGGCAGGCCTGAAGTAGATGGACCTTTTTTGTACCATAAGCAATGAAAGATGTTATGACCAATAATTACCACCCCACAAGAGACCTGCAAAGAAAATTCAGATATTAAAGACTTTGAAGCACCTACTTACAACAGTAGTTTGTACAGTATATAAGTACTTGTGGTAGGTAGAGATCATTGATACTGAAGATCACTTAGTATGTCCAGCATGGTTTATCTCACTTATATGAGGGAGTAATCAAAGGTGGTAGGCTTGTTTCAAGTTTTTTTTAGCAAGGCTATCTCTATGAAACAGCCCTGAAATTAAATGACTTAAGAGAAGGTGCGTGGAATTATGTACATATCTCTACATTAGTGATAGATGAAAGCTTTCCTTTCAATTCGTAAAGACTTTTTCCACAACAGGCTCTTAACTTGCTGGGAATCCCTGGCGTTTGTCCAGAGTGCTCATGTTGCAGTACACCAGAGTAACGCAGCAGGGGCCAAAAGAACTTCACGAACAAATCAATATGATTTCAGATGAAGTCCGTTTTATTCAGGGTTCACTCGTTTATATAGGACAAGCAGGCCAAAACATCAGGTAGACTCCCATTGGTCACCCTGCCCTAGCAACTAGCCTCTCCTGGCAACCGCCCATCCCAAAATCTCCCTGCCGCCAGCCTGAAAAACTACTGCCCCCACCTGCAAACCACTTCATTAACATAACACAACAGAGTCATCCAAAATCTTTGTGATCCTCCCAACTCCACCCTGCCAGGGCACTTAAAGAACAATCCCAACACCAGAGCACTTGGATATGGTCATGGAGATGTTGATGCTAGTCTGTGGAGTAGATTTCACCTGATGCAGCTCAGAAAATCATTCACCTCCATATCCCTTCTAAATGCTTCAATACATACTCTTTTTCCCCAAGTTATGATGTAAAACCTGGGTTGGAAAATCACACTATTAACTAATTGAATGACAAGCTCTTTGATAGCATATTTGTATATATTTTCAAGCAAAATTGAGATTGTAATAACTTTATGCATAAGTAAAATACAGTGACATTTTTGTTCTCCTCCTTGAATCTTTCATATTTCTTAGGGTATGTTGATATAGGGCTAATTCCAAAAGGTGCAAGGGGAATCAAAGTCATGGAAGTTGCAGAAGCAGGAAATTTCCTTGCTGTACGAAGTAAAGACCCAGAAAAATATTACCTGAATGGAGGCTTTATCATCCAGTGGAATGGTGAATACAAAGTGGCAGGAACAATATTTCAGTATGACAGAACAGGGGACCTAGAAAATCTGACTGCTCCAGGACCCACCAATGAATCAATATGGATCCAGGTAAGTAGGGGATCACTAACAGAATTTGCTTGTTTTGGATGGCAGCAGAGTGTACTGGGGCTCTGACACTGAGGCAGGAAAAATAAGTGTATTTGTATATAAACCACTCTTAGCTTGCTATCTTGCAAAAATAATTTGAGATATTTTGGAGGAAAATAAACACCTTGCTTAGAGGGTTGTTAATCCTGCCTGAAAATGGATTTCCAGTGTCTGTAGTCCAATAATGATTTAAGGATGGTGTAATGTAGTGCTGCCACTAGGGATAGGGTCCTTCCAGCTATAGTTAGTCAGTCTTTTTTCTAAAGTGTCCTGTCTCTTTTACCAACTTAGACCAGCTTGTGGCTGCGATGGCAGCTATACCCAGATAAAAAGTAACTGTTTATCACAAAAAAGGGAGCTGTTGTCATTCTGTGAGCATTGAGAGCTAGGGAAGGCTGACAGCAGTGACAGCTTACACTGCAGAAGAAAATACATCATTAGATAGATGGATTAATACCTTATGGTAAGTGAAATGGTTCTGTTTAGCATCCACTGGGGTTGCTCCCTTGTTTCTTTTCTGTTGCTTTATAGATTCTAATTTAATCAGCTTTTGTTAAGCATACAGAAATAGTTTTAAGTTGCCCATTTATTCTCTGAATATATCCTTTCTGGTTTATTTGCTTGTGTATCCACCAAGGATTAAAAGAAATATTAAGACTGTGATAGAAACCACTTTCACACTTTGGATCTTTTGTGACACATCTAAGGGATGCTCAACCTTCACTATCAGAAACAAGGTCAAGGAAACAATTAGGAGGAAGAGTAGAAGTTCATTGCTGAAGTCTTTTATCCTTTGATGATCTTCTTCTTTTCTTCCTATCATCAAGCAAGCAGTAAATTTCCAGAGTGGCCTTTTATAATTGGAGTTTCCCTTCTTAATCCAGAAACACTGAAAAATAGTATTAGAGCAAAACTCTGTAATTGTCTGACCTACTGGTTGTTTTGTAACTGCTATTTCATATGGTTAGGGTAATTATTATTATAATGGCAGCACATTTGACAGTGCCTTGGATAGACTCTGCATTATCTTTTCTTAAAGTGAATGGTATACCAATTGCACTGACCCGCTTACTCCCATCTGTGCTTGCAAAAGTGCATGGCAAACAACTATGTCTTTGAGTGATACACAGGTGTGCTACTGTCGGTGCATCTATGGAAATTTTGCTGGTCTGTTTCTCCGAACTGATAATAGGCTCCAAAATGGGCTGCTTCACACATGACTGATTCTTCTGTTTTCACACGTTGAAAGCTTTGGGCCAGTAGATTATTAAAATCATAAGTGTTTAAATTAATCACACTTTTTTCCCCAGCTCCTTTTTCAAGAAACTAACCCTGGAATCAAATATGAATATACTGTACGTAAAGAAGAAAGTAATGAGAATGAAATTGGAGAGCCAGAGTATTTCTGGCAGTACGGAGACTGGACAGCCTGCAGTGTTACTTGTGGAAGAGGTAATTTCCTCACTTAATTTTTCTATTACTGTTTCTTTTCATTGTTGGCAAGTCCCATCTTTACTTTAAGTTATCCAGACAGTGTTCTTAAAGAGGCAGGGTTGTTCAATCTACATTTGGTGGGAAAACAGTTCATGAGGTTATAATAGTGCATTTTGGCTTTAATAAAATGTTATTAAATCTTTTAAGGCAAATAGGTTCCTGTAACACCAGAAATTCTCAACATCTGTGAACTGAAATGTAAAACTAGTCTTCTTTTGCTCATAATTTGTTGTCAGTATTGTTCTCAGTAACTCTGCTTCCCAGCAATACTAATTTGTGATGTACTCCTGCTATCCTACAGTCTTTCCAGTATATCGATCAATCAATCTTTGTGGGAATAATTTTTAAAAGACAAGAAAAACATGCTCTGTGACAGGAAATCTGCACTTGGAGTGAAGAGACTGCAGATATCCATCTGAATTGGTTCCTGAGTTTGAGGGAATAGGGCAAGAGTCTGGCAAGAGTCTTGTTCTTTGCCCATCTGTGTGAAAACTGTACAGAACAGTAGAAGGCTAATGTTACAACCACTGGACAAAACATGAAATAAGTTTTTTCTCTTTCTAATATTGGTTTTTAGGTTTAGGGTTTTTTTGACAATTATTACTTTCTTTAACAGCTATGTCAACCAACAGCTTGGTTAACAGCTGACTGAACATGAGCCAACAGTGGCCCAGGTGGCCAAGAAGGCCAATGATATCCTGGCTTGTGTCAGAAACACTGTGACCAGCAGATCCAGGGAGGTTATTCTCCCTCTGGACTCCGCAGTGGTGAGACCGCTCCTTGAATCCTGTGTTCAGTTCTGGGCCCCTCACCACAAGAAGGATGTTGAGGCTCTGGAGCGAGTCCAGAGAAGAGCAA
>WAAB01022117.1:82455-146725 GCA_013389865.1 Piaya cayana | reverse complement strand
CTCTTCTCCCAAGTGACAGGGGCAGGACGAGGGGGAATGACCTCAAACTGCACCAGGGGAGATTTAGGCTAGAGATTAGGAGGAAGTTTTTTATGGAAACGGTCATTAGGCATTGGAATATGCTGCCCAGGGAGGTGGTTGATTCGCCTTCCCTGGAGGTGTTTAAGTCATGAGTAGACGAGGTCCTGAGGGACATGGTTTAGTGTTTGTTGGGAGTGGTTGGACTTGATGATCCGATGGGTCTCTTCCAACCCAGTGATTCTGTGATTCGGTGAATTTCATATTCAAAATAGTTTTATTATCAGTTATGCTCTTTTGCATACACATTTTGTATGTTTGCTTCTAGCCCTTCGTTTCTGTTGTTCTCAGCCTTAATTTTGCCCAAACTGAGCTCTGTGCAGCCAACAAAATTCTAACCTCTGTTTCAAAAACCTTCCACACCCTTTCAAACTAAGTGAGAAGTCAGGAGCTGAATGTGTCAACCTCCATCTGAAAAATCCTGCATCAGAGATGAAGTGGCACAGAGAGACAGAAACAATCTCTGAGTAGATTTAGTGAAATCAAGACCGTTCTTTGGTCATTTTTGGTTTCCATCTTTTTTTTTCCCCCCAGAAATATTTGTAGGGGTTTTTTTTCACAGAGCTGAGATGGTACACTTCTTTACCTGGTAAAGAACATGGGTGTGGAAAAGGCTGCAGTGCGTGAGTGCTGAGGTGAGCAGAAAGGAATGGGATGTTCCCACTCCAGAAGAAAAAGCAAGATCTTTGCAGTGTGGTTATGACCACAGAGGCAATGTCCTGATGAATACAGCCAGCACTTTTGTGTATGCAAGGTCAGTGGGGACTGTTTAGCACTGAGGTCAAAGAGAAGTGAAAGTGGTGAGGGAAGGAAAAGATCTACCCTCTCAGGGCCCTAAAGAAGTAATGGTTATATTTCCAGTTTTACTGACCTTTTAAATATATTTAGAAGTCTTAATCTGTGACTTAGATAGGATATTGTGAATTTTAGTAAGATAATTGTATAAATGTTTGGTAGGGCAGCACCAGTGTGAGAGGACTAGTATTCTGCTTTTTTCAATGTTTTCTAGTTCCACTTCCTCAAGCTGAAAAAAATCCCGTGTTTAATTATGTCATTGTATTTATACTTACATATATGTGTATATAGATGCGTACAGGATTCCTTCCAACTTCCAAACTGAACTATGCAAAGTCATGATGAAAAAACTCTGCATTTATAGCATCTT
This sequence comes from Piaya cayana, assembly GCA_013389865.1. Taxonomy (NCBI): domain Eukaryota; kingdom Metazoa; phylum Chordata; class Aves; order Cuculiformes; family Coccyzidae; genus Piaya; species Piaya cayana. The sequence goes on along the minus strand of WAAB01022117.1, from coordinate 145,482 downwards.
TAAATATATGCATCCATCTCGAAACTTTCTGGATTTTGAAACTTCAGTGGGAGTTCACATAACTTCCATAATAAAACTTGATTGTGTGAGTAAATTAGTTTATTGATGCAGCGATTGGCAAACATTTTATGAGAATCTACAGCCTTTAAACAAAACTTTTGCAGTTTTATAGTGGTTTTAAAGTAAATGATAGCAGCTGAAATGACAGTAAAAATTTATCAAAGCAAAAGCGTTGTTTTATTTGCATTTGTAACAGCAGCATATCATGATTTTGAAAGGGGCAGAAACATTTATCTTTGAACTACTTTGTTTACAACTGGCAGGAAAGTTGCTAACTATTCCAGTTTCATTTTTCATAGTTTAGCAGAGAGGACTGTTCACTGGGAGTCCTGCATGGAACCCAAAAGCTTTCTGCTGCTTGAAGCCCCAAGAGACAGAAGAGAACAACATCCAGCCACACTGCAGTCATGCAACTACTTCCATATCATGTACCCTGGAGCTTCAATGCTGCAGCAAAGAATGTTAATGGGAGCACAGGGCTGCAGTCCCTTAATCCTCCCATCTAGGTGAAACTGATCTTAGTCCTAGCAAATCAGCCTTCATGTGTGACTGGAGGAGACTCAGTCATGAAATACTGTGCTGCTGTTATCTTATATGTCTCAGTCACAAGTGTGAAAGTACTCTAAATATATAGCAATTCCTTGCAGTGTCACAGACTTTGATGTCTCAAGGTACTGTAAAAATGACTTACAGGTTTCCATCTGCTTTTCTGGAATGACCCAAATATGCAGAGGAAGTTTTTGATTTCCTTGTGTTACCAAAGACTCTTTCAGTAAGATCTGACTACAACTTGCCCTTCACACATGCAGTCTATGTGCAGTTCTCCCGCCAAAAGTTACATCTGTTGCTAGGTTTGGATTTCCTAGTATTAGACTTGCTGTTCTGTTTTTTTTCTGTATTTATTTTTATAAGTGGATACCTAAACTTCATAGAGGAAAAACATTTGGATGCTGTGAAATTACTTAAAGCAAGATAGCCATAATGCTAGCACAAAATTTTAGGAAATAGGTTTTAATTGCCATATGTGGGGTCATTGCTGTATAGAGGAACATGATATATGTTGTATAGAGGAATGTTTTCACATTTCACAAGTAATTTTATCTGTGGATTACTGTTCTAATCTCTCAGATGGTTTCCCATGCTAGTTGTTAAGGAATTTGAAGCAAGGAAAATGTTGATACCTAAACGAAGGTTAAAACAGCCAAAATAGCCTAACACGTATCCCTGACACCGTAGTAACAGTGCTGTTACTTCGATTCCCAGGAGAGGGATAAAAGTCACAGAGATACAGTGAACTACCAGATGCATATTAATTGATGTGAATTAATAGCACAGTTAATTTAGCAAGAGTTAATAAACAAGGTTTCTTCAGTCTTTTCCTTGGGATTTGTTTGAACCTAATGTCATTATTTTAATGCCTTTATATCAGTCTATCTACAACCTTTTAAACTGAAGAGGAGGCTGAGGGGAGACCTCATTGCTCTCTACAAATACCTGAAGGGAGGTTGTAGAGAGGAGGGAGCTGGGCTCTTCTCCCAGGTGTCAGGGGACAGGACAAGGGGGAATGGCCTCAAGCTCCGCCAGGGGAGGTTTAGGTTAGAGATTTGGAGGAAGTTTTTTACGGAAAGGGTCATTGGGCATTGGAATATGCTGCCCAGGGAGGTGGTTGATTCGCCTTCCCTGGAGGTGTTTAAGTTACGGGTGGATGAGGTCCTGAGGGGCATGGTTTAGTGTTTTGTGGGAGTGGTTGGACCCGATGATCCAGTGGGTCTCTTCCAACCCAGTGATTCTGTGATTCTGTGTGATTTTTTTTTACCTGGCTTTGCAGCACAGGACCTACTTGAAATTATTGTGAAACTTTGGAAGGCAGGCCTCTTCAAACTGATTTTCTATAGATTTACACTAGGATAAGGCAGTATTTGGTTCATGTTTCTTTCTGTTAAATGTGTGGGAGTTCTTGTAAGTGGAACCGTTAGGAGGTAAGCCAGATTGTATGTATGGGAAGTCTCTGTATCTCTTGTCATTACTGTGCTTTGCCTTTTGTGATGAGTGCTGTGTATTAGTTATTTAGAAATCAGATTTTCCCCTTGCATTAGAGCATCATCGTTTTTGGTCAAGGTTTGTACCAAAACTTCTTGAAAGTGGTATTCAGCTTTAAGAGTCACAGGGTCATGGTTCTTCTGACACCTTCCAGTTTGTATTTGGTTTAAACAGCCTTCCCAGAAGTACAAAGAAAAGATCAACAAAAATACCCTTGCTGTGAATAGCCTGGTGCTGCTGAGTTGTCTCTTATCTTTGAGTAACCCAAGAACCTTTCATAGTCCTTTAAACACACTTGAGGGCCTGCAGGAGCCTTTTCTGAGGCTGACAACTAAATTGAGATTAAGAAAAGTGATTTCAAATGTGTTGCTTGAGCTGTCCGATCCAAAAGAGTTAAGTTTAAGACTGATTAAAGGGTGCTTATACCAAACTTGGCCCAGACATTCTGCAAAACTGACTTTCATGGCTGTTCCTCTGTTTTGGGATGTGGGGTATGACCAGTGTGTACTCCCTATGCTAGAATATTTCTACAGCTCATCCCCAGCCTACACGGATTGCCATTACACTGATTTCCTTGGTGTTTCTCACAGGGGTGCGGCGTCAGATTGCCCACTGCATGCAGAAGGGAAGCAGAGCAATCAAAAACTCCTTCTGTGACCCAGCAATACAGCCCAATGGACGACAAAAGAAATGCTATGAAAAGGACTGTCCACCGAGGTAACAGATACTGTGAGGGCTCTGGTGATGCTAGATAGCAGCATTATTCAAAGGAAAATGTCGTTTCTAAAACCAGATTAGTGTGGTGTCTATGGCCAACCATGGTGTGAGTTCTCAAGTGTTTCAGAGCAAAGTGGCAGAAACTCAGCAATGGACAAAAAAAGAGTGAACTGGCCTAAGAATCTTCCAGTGCAAGTTACTGAGCAGTCTGTGCTGGGAATGGCAGAGATTGCTCTTTCATCTGTGTTGATACTTTCTGTCCAGTCCAAATAGACAGGTGTGCTTGAAAACCATGTAAATTTTTATTTATTTTAAAAATTCTATTCCTGGCTTAGCCCAATAGTGCATTACCGTGTGTTCCAAAAATGAACTTTCAGAGAGGTTTTTTAAGCCTGTTAATGGTGTTCTTCAGTATTTTTTGATACTCCAGTGTCCTTTTTGTAAAGGAGGATGAAGGGCCATGTCCACTTCTGTAATTCTAATTATTATACCTTCTTTATAATGCTTATTATTTGGTATATTTTTATCATGCCCCCCCTTATTTTTTTCCTTTCAGCAAAATTTCTTTGTTCTATGGTAATAATCATATGGGGTATCATGTTTTCCATTCCCATAAAAAAAATTTAATTCATCTTCATCTCCTTTTTCTATCCTACCCAGTTAGCAAGTTGGGTAAGTAAGACTTGCCACAGCAGACATTCCACGTGACAGCAGAACTGTGGGCTACTGAAAAAGGAACACATTTGCTGGAAGGGATCAGTATTTGGTTTAATTTCATGCTTTAGGTGCTAGAAAGTCTTGCATTTGTCTTCCATCATCTTTGGAGATTGTTTATGATGCTGTTCACAATGGTATACCATTTTTTCCCCTAGTAATTCTAGTTGAATTAGAATCAAATTGAAGTTATTACAATGATTCCCTTAAAGTGTATTACATTATATTTGTCAATAGTGAATTTCATGAAGCTTTAATGTAAAAGATGCATCATGGATGTTGGTTTTATTAGTTGTTTCCAAGTATCTTCACAGCAGTATATGACGCTTCCTCTGGGAATTACATCTTCACGCTTGCAGCCTCTATAAATGACTGTTAAAAGCATAATCTACCAGTGTTTCATAATTCTTTGTACATTTCTAGGAAATCAATTGTTGGTTTGTTGGTTCTGAAGAAAATGTGGATATTGGAGAAAGGTGTGACTGTCCCATATGGCACAGTACAGGATTAGTGAGAGTTCATGTGAAGCTACCAAAGACCAAGTGTTCTGTAGAGAGGTGGCTGAATTCTGCACTAGAGCTGAGGACAATGGTGTTGAATGCAACACTACAGGGGACCTTTGGTTAGTGCTGCAGCCATGGTATTGAAGCTATTCATGGTATTGCGCTTCCCAAAAGAGAAACATTTTCATTATAGGAACTTCCTATCCAAAATAAGAACAATGTTCTCTTGCATAGCCCTTCCTCTCGTGGTCTGCTAAACCTCACTGGTGCAAACCAGGGTAAACTAGCTGTTAGACCACTAAATCAAAATTGGATAGTTTATCAAGCAGGCAAACAACAATATTACAATAATGTTTGTGACTCTCACAAACCAGATTAATGGTTGTGACTCTCGCAAAATGTCATTAATCCATTTCAGGAAGTTAATTGTAAACCCTTTAAATGGCAGGCTTCTGAGAAGTCCAGGTCTTAATGTTTTTTTTTTTAGCTGATTTGGTCTACATTTACCTTTCCCACACTTTTGTCTAGAAGAATCTGGAGCAAAACAAATAAAATACTTGAAATGTTGCCATACTTGTATACCACATATTGACTCAGAATGAAGTAAAGGTGGCTGAACAGTTGAGAGTTAAAATGTCACACAGTCACTCATGTGGAACCTGAGTGATATTGCTTAGCAGGCAGCAATGCCGTAGCATAAATGCATGCTTTTTTCCATATTATGCTATGGTTAACAGTTATATATTTCTCTGTTAGGCAGCTATTTAGCTCCATAGGTGTTAATGATAAAAATCAATAGATAACACTTGAAGAAAAAGAGTGAGATTTTAAACGCATTTAGTATTACAAATAAAAAATTGCTCTGTTCTGTAAAGAAAATTGCCTGGAGCCTTTTAAACCTGACAACTCATTTGAACAAAGTGACCATAAATAGATTATTCTACAAGTACTTGGGTTCTCATGCTTTTTAGCTGCTGCTACTGTATTGTCCTGCTTCCAGACCACTTAGTAGACTCCAACAACATAATAAGAATAGGAAATTTTATTTCTATAAAACACAGAGTGAAAATCAGTGCCCTGATGGTATGTGCTGTGCCTGATGTTTTAGAGGTATGTAATGAAGAAGACAGTCCTTACGTGTGGCACAGTATGATGGAGAAGGGGAACATTCAACCCCTGAGGCATAGACCTAGCAAACTTAGGTTCCAAAATCCCATGCTCGTGTTTTTACAACAGGATATATGCCTCATTTCAGCATGCATGATCTAGGTATAGATGAGGATCCCATAATGGTCAAGGCTATTACAGTATGGGAGAAAAAGAAGGCTATTTCTTTTAAGGCAACTATGTGACACCTGAGAAAATCAGATTTTCTCCCTACATCAGACTGCTCTCTAGTTTAAGAGCCTCATGAAAATTAGTGCTCTCACAAATTAATTATCCAAGTCATGCATTCTGTTTCTTTGCCTGTTTGTTACCATAATCTTCCCATGCCATGCCTGCCTGTGGAGATAAGACAGTCCTGTCACTTTGCAGGTGATACATTCATATTAAAGAACCACTCAGTTGCTGTGGTGGTGGGTGCCATCAGAAACTGTAAATAGGAACAGGCATTGAATCGTGACTTCAGTCAGGCTTTGATTTCCACCAGCTTGTCCCAGTCTCTTACCACAATTAGAACTGCTACCTACAAGTTTTATTTTTCTTCGTCATATCCTTTTCTTTGACAAGCATCTCCCTGTATGCGTGATCTAAAGAAAGCCTTGTTTATGACCTGCCCAAAGCTAAGGCTGTCTAGCAGTACCCTCCAGTTTTTACCTTACAGCTGGGAGGTCTGACAGCTTGATCATTTCAGTTGCATGTTTGGATCTCAGATTACTGTGTCGATTTTGGATGTGTGCTCAGCAGTCACCTCAGGTTTTGGTTATGCCTCTGCAGAGTGAGGAGACAGCAGAAACTCCAAGATAACAAGGGTATGGCAAAGCAGTCATTCAAGTGCTACTTCCTTCTCTCTGGTCTAGGACCTGCTTTGGACCATCCTGTGCCTGAACAGACAAATGGATGGTAAATGTCCTGCTGTCCTTGCTTTGCCTTTCTTCCCCTTTGGCTGGGATGCAGCAGTTACGAGTCCTCAGCAGGCACCATGAAGAGACAAGAGTGTTTGTGCTTCCATGTTAAGTTTCTCATGCTTGAGTGTTTAAGGCATGTGTAAGAACCTTAGCATGGAAATAGGAAAATGCACATTCAAAAACTCCAGTTGCTAATTAGACTAAACTTTCAATCATCAAGTTTTTTCAAGTGTTTGTAGTAAACAGTGCTAGGCAATTAACTGCTTGACTCAGCAGTACCATCTGTTACCTGCACCCAATGACGAAGAATTCTTTCAAAACAGTTACATGACTAGAATTAATTCAAGATTGACCACGAAGGTGTGGTAGGATAAAATCTTAATTCTGAGATTTCCTAACTTTAGAGCACTTTACTTTCTTCCATGAGTTTTATGTGCAATAGTTAACGATGCACAATTACTGCTGATCAGGATAGGGTCTGTGGTAAACTCTGGTAATTTATTGCTAGGAATCCACTATTTAAACCTGCAAACTGCTGAACCCTCACTCAGAGCCACTTGAAAATTATGATGAGGGGGTGTCAGTTTAGCATGTCTGTAGCTTGAACTATATAATCTGGTGCCATTAAAATTAATAGGGAATTTCATATACTTTAAGTTGCATTTGTGCCAAAGTGTCAGCAATTTAGAAGGTACTAGGAATGATAAAATTGGAACGAAAATAGAAGAGATAAAAACAACCCTGAAATGGCTTGATTCTTGTTGGGAGAATACATTTTTCCTTTTTTTATTGCTGTGTTCTGCTAAGGCACACTCACTTTTTCTCTTTAACCACTTGTTAGTTTTATTTTGCTGTTTGCAGAAGCCTGGAAGAGCAAGAAACAACCCAACAAAAGGCAGGAGAAAGAGAAAAAAAAATTGTTCTTTTATTACAGTAATGTCCAAAGGCCTCACACAGGGTTATGGTGGCAATGGACTCCGTTCTAAAGCCTGTAGCAGAACATTCTGTGCCCCAGAGGATTTCTAGGGTAATTTAAAAGGAAGTGTGGTATGTATGCATAACTAAAACATAAGAGGCTAGGTGTAGGTACCCCAGAGAAAACCAGATGGTTGCACAAATGAGCTGTATGCTTAGCTTGATTGCTCTGAGTCTTTATATTTTCAATGATTAGGGAAAGATATCAGTGCTCTCCACATCAGTGACAGCTCATTTGCAACTGAATAAATCAATTAGGAAACAGAAAAGGAAGATGGAAACAACAGAGGGAAGGCAAGAGGGATTGTTAGCAAAATGAAGAAGGCAGAAATGCAGTAAAATGGGAGACAAAGCAAGGAACAAAACCTGTTAAAAACCGGGCATTGAACTCTGATATATCTTTCAAAATGGGATTATTTTAATTTAATTAACCTTAAAAGGAAAAAAGGATAATAGAATGATGTTGCTTGTAAGACAAAAGCAAGTTTTTCCACCTTCCTATCTAGAAAGGTGTTTTCTAAATACACGGATGTTTTGTTTTCAGTATAAAGCTTTGTCATGCTTCAAAACTCAGGAACAAGTAAGATTGTTTAGGAACTTTTGTGGCTTAAAGTTCACAACTGGGCCAGATTCTTTATACATTATCTCGGAACTATGTTCTTGTCTAGGGTACTGTAAACTGGAGGGAAAAAGACTTTTTTTTAAAGAAAATATAAAGGTAAATCTTTAGGCAAATGTCACAGTTGATGCCAATGCTTCTCAAATAGTTGAAACACAGAAGTTTTTGCCCTCCTTTCCTATGATAGAAGGGAGGAATGCAGATATTTGATCCGCTCTGGGTCTCTGTGAGAAGAAGTAGGTGGATAAGCTGGAGAAAGACTAAGGTAAACTAAATATAAAGTAGATGGCTCTTATTGGTTAAGGTATCTTGCATTAGGAAGTACTGCACTAGAGGAAACATTTGTTTTTTCTTGGGTGGAACATTGCATAGCATGCTGCAGAAGACCATCTTTAATCAGGAGAAATACGCAAAAGAAGCTCAATTTTTCTTCATGAAGGGACAAAGTACAGGAAAGTCCAGCCTAGTGTGGACGTGGAGGCTAGGCCTGGAGACACAGCACTGCAGGACACCGATCTCACGGAGTTGCATGCAGCGTATCACTGACAAACCTCATTTAGGGGGTTCTGTGCCTTATTGCTTCCCCTTCTGGAGGTGATGTAGAACCAGTCTGAGCAATTGTGTCTTACTGACTGCATAGGTATATAAGAGGATCTGTCTGCCTCTGTGCTGTCATTACAGACCTGCTGGTGATTCTTATTAATATCTCATTAACTCTTTTTGTACTGAAGTAGCAATAAGCAGATAAGCAGGAAGGGATAAACATTACTAAACTTGCTGCAGTTCTTCAAAATTATATTTGAATGACTATCTACTCAGTGGATTCCTGCACATTGTGGAAGCGTAACATTTGGTGCCTACTGCTTTCTGGGAATCGGCATCTTTTGGTGATAGGCTGGTGCTGGAGCCCAGGGCAGATAGGAAAACTTGAGTGGTCTGAACGTACTATGAAAAGCATATTTCTATACCCAGAACTTAAATTACTGGTTGTTTTTCTCATAGTCTTTGACCTTTTCTTTAATGTGCTTGTGATGGATTGTTTTCTGATGTTTCTTATCCCTCTGGCTTTCAGATGGTGGGCAGGAGAATGGCAGAAATGTTCAACTACATGTGGCCCAACAGGCTTGAAGAAACGAACTGTTCTTTGCATCCAGACAGTGGGATCTGATGAGCAGGCACTGGCTGTCACAGAATGCCAGCACCTGCTTAAACCAAAGACTCATCTGTCATGCAACAGAGATGTTTTGTGCCCATCTGACTGGACAGTGAGCAACTGGACTGAGGTAAATTTCATGTTAACTGTGATATTGAACATAAATTCTAGCTGACCTATTATAGTTAGCAGAGAGGACCAATGACATGCTTTTTTGCCTTTTTAAAAAAAATAAATTGTAACACATATTCACAAATTCTTTCTGTAGAAGGAAAAAAAAGCTGCCCTGCTTGCTAAGACCTCAGCAAGTGTTGCATGTTAGCTATTTCTAGGCATTTTGCTTGCTGTGCTTTTGGGACGGTAGGACAGAGCATGCTTGTATACTAAAAATCTATGTAGTACTCATTACTACTGTTGACCAGATGGGGCTATTCTCTGTCTTGTGTCTGTAGACCTACAAAGAAGCATTTTTACATTCTTTACATTCGTATCTCTTGCATTCATAACTCTGCTGGTTTTGCCGCAGCATGTAAGGTTTTTCCTTCCAGTATTAATCTGAAGCCCTAACAAGCACTAGAACATCTGCGTGTCCTTCAAGAGTTAAGTAAATATTGTTCAGTTACTTCACTGGTAGCTGATGAACTGCAGAATGTGAGGTCATCAAAATGATGACTACGGTGTGCTAGATTTGTTTAAATGTACTCTCTTGAGGGACAAGATGCCTTGCAGAGGGACCTATATAGAATAGAATAGAGCATTGGGTAATGATTAATGGGATTAGCTTTAACAAGAACAAACATTGTGTTCTGGACCTGGGATGAAGTAACACCAGGCACAAGCATAGATCTAGAGAGGAGTGGCTGGCAAGCAGCTCTACAGAAAGGGATCTGGGGCTGCTGGTCAACAGCAGCACAAGAGTCAGCAGTGTCCTGGCAGCCAAAAGAGCAAACCCCCAGTCCTGGATGCATCAAACACAGTGAGGACAGCAACAAAGCTGGTGGAAGGGCTGGAAGAAATGTCCAGTAAGGAGTGACTAAGGACATTGGCTTTGTTTGGTTTGGAGAAAAAGATTCCTGAGGAAGGGAAATGGAGAAAGGTGTGCTGAGCTTCCTCCCTGGTATTCAGTGACAGGACATGGTGGAATGATTCAAAGCTGTCCCATGGGAGGTCTAGCCTGGAGATGAGGATGTGTTTTCTTACTGAGAGAGCGGTCAAACACCAACACTGACTTCTTGGGGATGTGGTTGATGCCCCAAGCCTGTCAGTGTTTCAGAGGCATTTGACAATGCCCTTAACAACATGCTTTAACTTGATCAGTCTGTAGTGGTCAGGCAGTTGGACTACACAATCGTTGTAGGTCCCTTCCGACTGAAAATATTCTGTTCTATGCAACACTGTTTTCTTCCCTTTTTGAAAACTCCTCTCTTTTTTTCCTAAATGGTTTTTAAATAAACTCACTACTGTGTTTGAGAGCAGTTTCGGATAATAAACTAACAGAATTTTGTGACAGTATTATTTCAGTTTATACTGCTCTCAAGCCATCATCACTGAATGTTGATTGTTTCATGAATTGAGTAGCCACTACTCAATGTAGTAAGTTGTAAGTGCCTGTGAAAAAACAGACTGAAATTACATAGCTAGCAGTACTACTATATAGAAATCCTGTGCTTTTACTGAGTACAGCCAGTGCTTATGTGTTGTTGTGTTATATGTACAAGTTACTGACAAAAATATGTTTCTATACCTGCAGAAATTGAGGAGGCAGCTTAGGACAGACTATTTCTCTTGCACAAATGACAGGATTGTCATGAGACTTGTAACTGCACAATGTTCTTTATTAGTGAATGTAAGGGATAGATTTTACACAGGTAAAACTTCCTTCTGCTCTGAATTTATCTGTCTATTAGAAAATCATTTGGTATCTTATAAACTGAATGTAATTAATTAGGCACATAACGAGGATAGAGTGTTGTATCCATTCTGAAGTCTCTCTTTAGTGCACCCCAGAAATTATTGAAGTTGAATGTTCCTTTTAAATTCCACAAATACAAATCTAAATCATCCAAAGTGGCAAAGTCTGATAAAATAAATATGTTGTATTTCTGTGTAAGCAAGAATATAGTGTTTGTAGTTGCTATTTCCTCAATAAGCAAAATCCTTTCAGAGGTCAAATTGTAGCTGATGTAAACCTGCATAGCTCTGAGGGATTTAAATGTGCTATACAGCTGGAAGTGCATGGAGGACAAAGAGCTAATGAACTAACTTACTCTTGATGTTACTCTCCTCTCCTTCTTTTGTTGCTGCAGAGCTGATTGTATTTTACCTTGTATACAGAAGGTCACGGGTGTTTCCACTGCCCCATGACCTATACTAATGCTAAACAGGCTTAGATATGCTAGAGATTTTAAAGTTCTGGCAACAGAATTGTTCATCACTTCATGTTGAGCATCTGGTTTAAGCCAGCTAAATTAGCTGGTCAAGCTCCCTTGCATGCTAGGAAGACTTCTGCCACTGGGTTGTAACATCTCTATCCATACCCAACCAGTTATCCAGCCTTAGTACCTCAAACCAGGGAAGTGCGTTTTGATTTCAGAAAGTCCTCAGTGGAGAGACAGCTGCTGAAGGCCTGACTATGCCTGTAGGCTGAGGATGAAAAGCTTAGCAGAAAAATTGGGTCTTTAGCTTCCAGCACCTTTTGCACACCATAGTCCTTCCATTTGAATAGAAGTCAGATAGGTTAATTATTTTCAGGAGTATGTAGTTTAGGAGAGTCATGCTGGCAGCCCTGGCAGCATGTGGTGGTTGCACTAAGACTGAATGACAGATCCATTTCATAAAGTCAACAAGGATCTGTGAGGTGCATGGATCATCAAATTGGGTTTGTGGCACTGTGAGCAGCCAGCTCTGAGCCAGTCACATATATGTTTGATGGGAGGTTTTTTGGTCTGTTTTTTATAATCCTAATGGAAAAAGTATTGTCTGAACAACTTCTCTGATTCACTGAAGAAATAAAATTTAGCGTATTGCTTCTGTGTTTTTCTTTATCATATAGCATTTTTTTCATTGCTGTTTCCTTAGCTAAGATGATGTTTACTGTTCTAAAAATTTGGAAAGAGCTCCATGATAGCAGAACATCACCAGTATGAAGAGTTTGTTCCTCAGGAAAAACTTTGGTATTGATCATTTATTGTGATGTTTCTTTATTGTAAATAGATGCCATTTGATATTTGTTTTTGTTGATATATGCAGCAGAATGAAGATGGGAGATAGATTAATTCTGTTTCCTTTGCAGTGCACAGTTACTTGTGGGGGTGGAGTACGGACACGTAATGTCACTTGTGCCAAAAATAACAATGAGCCGTGTGATGCTTCCAGGAGACCAAATTCGAAGGCACTGTGTGGTCTCCAGCAATGTCCTTCTACTGGAAGATTTCTGTTACCCCCACTGGCACCTAGAAGAGGAAAGATCATAATTAGAAAAACAACTGTTAATCCCAAATGGAATCCTCCTCACAGAATACCCATACCAAGCCCAAAGTCCCATACAACAACAGAAATACCTGAACATGAAAATATAACTCCGTGTTTGCCTACATCCTCTGTTTTGGGTAATGGCTCAGAAGGATCACTCAACAAAACATTACAAAATAAATTTGCGGGGTCAGGTGATGTATACAATTACCCAATTGCTTCTACTGAAAACAGTTCACACCAAAATGCTACTTCATGGCCTTTTCATGATAGCTTAAGTACCAAAATTATAAGGCATGCTGAAAATATTTCTAGAAGTGATCTGTTTTCTAGTGTAGAGAGTGAGGTGCAAAGAAGTGAGGACACTCCTGTCTCCTCTTTTACCAGTAGTCCAGAAATAACTTCCAGCTATGATTACTTAACTGAAGAATCTGATGACATTGATGGGTCAGTTGGAGGCAGTGAGAAACCGATGGATCTTCTCTACAGCACAGAACTCAATCCTGAAGTCACAGCCACGAGCACAACCCTAGATACCAGGTCTCCTATCCTTCAAAATGAGAAAGTGACTTCTCAGCCCCACCCAGCATCTCATCACCTAGACCATTCTACACTAGTTCCTACTACCACAGCAGCACAAACATTGGCATTTCCCACGACTGCAAACCGTATCAGTCTGCAAGTTGATGTACCTGTTGTAGAAGTAACTACCCCACAAGCATTGACTGTAGTAATGCCCACAGTGTTTGCTCATGTGCCAAGAGACCAGACTGACAACAGAAGAGAAATTAGGCTACCTGACATCATAACCCCCAACACACAATCATCAGTTCTCGAGCATGCTGTCAGGAACCAAAGTGCAACATTGGAGGGTGTTTTAACAAATGTCACAGAAATCAGCCACCTACTAACAAGCAGCAGCTTGCCTGGTGATATCTACTGGATAGTAGGCAACTGGAGTGAGGTAAGTTATTTTTAACTTGTAAGAAGTGGAGACTATAAGCAGCTACCTCAACCACTCTTGAGGAAATAAAGCTTCTTATTTGTTACAACTGTTTGAAATTTGTATCGTATGTTCAAATGAGATACATATCGCACCAAAAAAAAGGATAACTTGGAATAGCTAATATTAGATTGCTGACATAGAATGTGCCTGTATTTATGGATTCTGCAAAGTTATGCACAGCTGGGCACTGAAATTGTAAGGGACCAGTTGTATCAACTGAATGTTAACAAGTCATCCCAGAGTACTGAAGGAGCTAGCAGATGTTATGACAGGACCCTTCTTGATCATCTACCAGAAGTTTTTGAACCTGGGAGGTCCCTGATGACTGAAAGACAGACAGCATTATTACAAATCATAAAAAGGGTACAAGGGAAGTCCCAGGAAACTGCAGATCTGTCAGTCTAACCTCAGTCCCTGGAAAAATTATGGAGAAGGTTAAACTGGGTACTGCTGAAAGGCATTCAGTGAACAATGCAATCAATCATCAGGCAAATTCAACATGGGTTCACAGAGGAAGAGTCATGTTTAACTAATGTGATATCCTTCTATGATATCCACCCAGTGCATGAAGGGAAGGAGGTGGGTGTAGGGGTTTTTTTAAGTTTTTGTAAGGCTTTTGATAGTGTCTCTCAACAGCCTCCTTTGGCACAGCTATGAAATGAGCAGGTACACAGTGCACTGTGTGAAGAACTGGGTGGAGGGCAGGGTGGTAGTGGATGAGTCTGCAGCTGGCTGATGAGCGTTCACCAGTGACGTTCCTCAGGGCTAAGTTCTAGGACCAGATCTGTTCAATATTTTTATCAATGGTCTGCATGCAGGAGTTGAATGCAGCATTAGCAAGTTTGCTGATAATACAAAGTAGTGCGATTGACTGTCTTGGGGGACAAGGCCTTGCAGAGGGATCTAGATAGACTGGAACATTGCTCAATAATTAATGCAATGAAATTTACAAGAACAAATACTGTATTCAGCACCTAGGATGGAGAAACACCAGGCACAAATACGGGTAGAGAAAGGAGTGGCTGAGGACTAGCCCTGCAGAATGTGAACTGGGCTTCTGGCTGCTCTAGATCACTTAATACAGTAGGTGTGCATCAGCAGATATCCTCAGTTTTGTTTGGTAACTTTTTTGGTTAAGAGCAGGTACTCTTGAGATCTGGGCTGGCACTGTCAATACTCTCTTACTTCAGGCACTAAAAGCTTCCCAAATGCTGGAGACACTAAGCCACTCTCTGAATTCTTTGTTTCAAAGATCCATTTCCTGCACAGTTTTCCAAGAAGTCTTACACAATGTTATTTCAGGTTTTCAGCATGATACACTCAATTCACTGAATGTCTTATCAGAAGTACTGGCGATGGGGAGGGAACAGCAATGAAGATTGGGTGGAATGGTGTTTTGCATTGGATCTGTAAATATCACATAAGGAAACTGGAATAGCCAATACAGATTTAGAATGTCTCAGTAAGCAGGAGTTCGGCAAAGAAAAGCAGAATATGGTATAAATCGTCTTTGGTATTTTCTTAACAAAGCAACAAAAAACCATCTGTCAGAACCTTAGTAAGATTTATTTGAATTTTAAATAATCTTTTGGGCACATCAGATAACTTAGGTTGTCAAAAATGGTTCTAGATATTTATATTTAGGTTCCTGGATTTTTTCTGGAATTATTTATTAATAATAAATAAATAAACAAACAAACAAATAAATAAATAAAGCCCCTGGGCTTTCCTCTCACCCTTATGCAGTGCTCAACTACCTGTGGATTAGGGGCTTTCTGGAGACACGTGGAGTGCAGCAGTGGGAATACATCTCACTGTCAGCACATAAAAAAGCCTGATCCTGCAAGGAAATGTTATCTCCGCCCATGTGCTAGCTGGAAAACAGGAAATTGGAGCAAGGTAAATTCACTCAGAGTTGTGTGTGAACCTGCTAACTTCAAAGAGATGGGAGTTTGAAATACTTTATTTTTAAAATAATTGTTTACTCGGTGAATGCAAATGTGACTCCCAGATGACCAATCAACATGAATATACTCCTTTCCTGAGTAAGTTATTTATGGAAACACATCTGCTGTGAATTTTGTTCTTCCTTTGTGGGGGTCATGCTCATTAACTCTTTCACCTAGAGCTGAAGCAGTGCTCACCATTCATATTCAGTGGAGATCTTAGGGCAAAGCTGTACTTACTTGTATGTGACTTCTCTTTTATCTCTGCTTCCAGAGCCATATCCTGATTTTAAACAGCAAATGAGAGTTTGGGAGAGAGTGTCGGTGTGTTCCTATTCACCTTTGCCAGTGTGTATTCATCTCCTTACTTGGCATGGTCTGTTTCCCATTCATGAAACCACTAAGTTTTATATTACAAAAAAAATAAAGGAAAATGTACTGGGGAGAATGCCTGCTATGTCGAGGGCCTTCTTTGGTTACCAAGAACCTTCTTTTGGTTTACCAAGTGACCTTCTTGGTTTACTTGTACCCAAGTCTGGTCAAGAGGCAGAAGTGTTTCCAAGGTGGACACTGGAACCTAAGGAATTGCATTTGTGTTCTTTTTTGGTGTTGTAAGACATGTCATGGGCTTTTTGATGTGAAGGACTTTGACGACCTCTTGAAGCTTCATACAGTTTATCTTCATGCTGTCTAAAACTGAGGCTTTGAACAGTGTGTTAATTTTCAAGACTCAGAAAAGAAAATACAAGATTCTTTTTTGAAATAATGTTGATACCAGAAAGAGAAAACTAGGTCTCTCAAACTTCGGCAGTATCTATCATTTTTGCAGACACTGTGGTTGCCTTTGGAGTAGAGAGCAGATTGATAGAAAGAAGAGTCCGCAGAAAACATTATCATTCTAAAACCTGCCGCGTCTTGTTGAGCTCTTAGATGAAGAATTGATTTGTACATTAAATACATGCCTGATTAGAAGGTTCAGGCAAGGCCAAGGCATTACATAACCACATTTAAGCCTTCAAAATTAATTTAAATGATACATAGACACTCTGCAGTCCTAGTTGCAGTAGGTCATATTTCACCTTCACCTTTTCTTAATAAATGTTATTGCTCTTAAAACAAGTGGATGATAGTTATGTCAGAGAAAGTAGCTAGAAATCAGGTTAATGATTATATATTATAGGAAACAAATGTTTTAAATTGTCAGTCCAATTGTGAGGCTAGTTTGAGACAAAAGCATTTTCCTAGCTAATTTGTGATGTGTTAGCTACTCTTATTTTCCAGCAGTTGGCCAATACAACCTAATTACATTTTCATATATAAAACCTGCTATTTTTCATTTGCTTTTGCAATCAGCGGGTTTTTTTCTCACTACTGTATGCAGACATTTTAAGACATTTAATCACATCAAGATGGCTGTATTCCCCCACTAATGTAGCAGAGCTTTCTCTTTTTCTTTACTTTCATGCAATTTTTCCCCTCCACAAAAAGAAACATGCTTCAGACTAGATCTTACAGTCTAATTTTAGTACCAAATATAATTTGTGTCTCTTGTGGGATCTCACACAGTCACTTCTGTACATTGTTTCTGTCCAGAGGGACAGAGATTTCTGTGAAGAAGAGTATGGATTCCCCTTCCATCCATCCTTGAGCTTCCTCAGGTAGTGTTATATTCAGATTCCTTGTTCTGCTGAAGAATGCTTATTTATGCAAAAAAGAACAGCATCAGTTGTTACATTACATCGTGGTGGAAAAGACAAAAGCTGCTCTGAGGTTTTTCGTTGGTGTAGGCAGAACTTGCTTTAATTCTGACTAAGGACAAAATAATTGAATGTGTATTGCCTTTATCCTTGGGGTAGTAAATTCAGATCTTCCTCAGCTGCTGGAGAGGTTCTGGGCTTTGGTCTGTGGGAACCAAAGCTAGTGCTGCTGCATGAAGCCTTGGCGTGAATTGGGAGAAGCAGGAGACTGGAAGGGCTTGCTTGGCTTGCTAGTAGTGCTCCAAGCTGAGAAGTGATTTCACAGGCTGTTAATGAGGCTCAGGGTGTCTTGCTCTTCTCTCACAGGCTGCTCTTGGGATATGGATCCTCCTGGTGCCAGGAAGGACCAAGGAAAGTGAGGGTGGGAACTGATACTTTGGGATGAGTCCTTCATCTCCCAGCATTTCATCAGCAAGTGAAGTCTCTGGGCTAAGATGAGCAGTTTTGCCAACCTGAGCAATCTGCTGCCATGAACACTGACCTCTTCCATGGCTGAAGGAGAAATCAGCTCACACAACTGTGCCTCTTTCCTCCGTCCCTCCCTCAGAAACAACAAAAAACCTGAGAATTTCCCTGTGTACAGGATTTGCTTTTTGTGTTTATTGCATTATGCCTTTTTCACTATGACTTTTTGGAAATAGCTGGCAAGATTTCCTAATTAAATATGCATCTGCATTATTAAAGGAGATTATTAATGTTCCAGTGAAGAAAGGGAGACATTTATATGGCATATTCTGATTTGCTATGATGAAAACCACAGATTTTAAGTCTAACAACTGATTTTTGTTACAGTAAACTGGAAATTTCCTTTGTGAGTGGATGCTCAAAGCTCAGGCTGGTCCACCTCCTCCTCTGTGACTGGGGAAGGTGTGATGGTTTCGGCAAAAATCCTCCCAAAACCCTCACAGCATCCGCAGCCCCCTTTCCTTCCACCCCCACCCCCCTGTACGAGCCCAAGGGGAAGGTAGAAGGAAAGAAAGAGAGACTGAAAAATGCTGTAGTGATTATATACTTATCTATATTAACACTAATATGCAACTAAAATACTACATATACAATAATCAGAGAATAAGAGCCCCCCAGAACATCCCCTACCCCGTAGGGAAGCAAACAGTGATTCCCGGAGAGAAATAGGAAAAACCCCCTATCACAGAAGAAAATTAACAATCCAGAAAACAGATTAATATAAGTTACAAGAGAAAATAAATCACCACTGCTGTCCTCAGATAGCAAAATCTCACTCGGCATTCCATGCCGCTCTGGAGTCCACAAAGCTCCACCGAGCTTGACCCCCCACACATAGACAGACGGACTGACATCAGCACCAGACCTTCCAACGCACACCCAGAAGACCAGAGAGAGAGACAAGATGGAGCCTGATCTGGAAAAGGAAGTGTGTCACACCCCCAGTTACACCCTTATTTACGTAGAAAATGTTGCATGGAATACCTGGGATTTGTAGTTTTTTTCCTTAGCCACAATCTGGCTATTCTTGAAGGGGCCAAAATCAAACCATGACATTCTCCACCCCTTATTCCATACTACTTCTTTCTACGTAACACCTACATCCCGCGCTAGTCTACATCCCGCGTTTATATGTATATTATATATAGTCCATATTTGTCTTTCTGGAACTGTTGGTTGCTCATTGAAGGTCGCGAATCAACATCTGGTCGGTTCACATCTTTGGCTTTTTCTCAATCACAATCGCAGTTCGGTTTTAGGGTTGGTTCAGTTCAGCTTGGCCTTTCCCAGTCACGATCACAGTTCAGTTTTAGGACTGGTTCACGGTTCCGGGCCATCTCATCACTGGACACCAGCATTGGCTCAGCTCGGTCTGTTGTCACTGGACACCAACATTGGCTTGGTCTGATTAGCTTTCTGTAAGACACAACTCACAAGGTTATTCTTTCCCCAAGGTTAAATTACCTTGAGGCACACACCGGATTTTCCATTTTTCATCATCATCATGTATTTCCTGATCCTTAAGCGAAGACAACCCCATGAATGGGTTTGTCTTGGCCTGAGGCAGGAGTAATCCACACAGCTTTACCCAGCATCCATACCACAGAGGCTTCAATCTTTTTGCCTGTATCCGTCCATTGCAAATGGTGGGACTGTGTCTCCACCCCTGGGGCAGTCGACCCCAGGCGCACTGCACACCTCTCCATGTGAGAGCAAACTGCAGCCTGCACTCTGCTGCTAAAGAAACAGAGAAAAAGGCATTAGCAACATCAATGGTAGCAAACCATTCTGCTAGCTTGGACTCCAACTCATATTGGAGCTCTAAGTGGATAACCTGAGAAATAATGTCCATGGTTAAATCCACCCCTCGGTCTCACGCCCATCTATAGGCAGCATCTCTGCCCTGATGGCCCGAAGCATCATGGGCCCATCAAACCAGGAAGAACAACTCATGAATTTCTCTTCAGTCACCATGGCTACACCAAAAGCCCATCGGTACCCCTTTGGGTCCTTGAAGTATCCTCTTCTGAGATAATCAATACCAAGAATACAGGGGGCTTCTAGCCCTGTCACAATGGGATGCTTCTCCCACTGGCCTCCAGTCAAACTCATTTCAGCCTCTACTACTGACAACTCTTGGGAACCTCCCGTCACTCCAGAAATAGAAACAGTCTCTGTGCTCTTATAGTCTGATGGCATCAGAGTACACTGGGCACTAGTATCTATTAAGGCTCGGTATGTCTGAGGATGCAATGTGCCAGACCATCGAACCCACACAGTCCAGTAAACTCTGTTGCAATGTCCCTTTCCTTCTCCTGGCAGAAGGCAGGGCCCATCTATTGTTCTTGTTCAGGACCGTCACCGTCAGATTTCCTGTTTGCCTCACCAGAGGCCTTCTTGTCATCACGGAAGTGGACCTCAGCCTTCTTGCATCTTGGAGATTGCAGTTCCTTTCTCAGGACGTCTGCATCAACCATATTAATGACCTTCTTACCAGCTGCTCTCTGTTGTAGCTCTCTTACTCTGGCCTCAAGTTTGGAAGTGGGTTCACCATCCCACTTTGTCATGTCTTCTCCTCTGTTACGCAGATAGGACCACAGCTGCATACGTGAACTTTGTCTGGAGTTTTCTCCTTTTCTGTGTTCTCTGCGCTCTCTGTAGTCTCTGCCTCTGTATTCATCCTCATATCCGGAGTATTTGTGAGACTTCTCCATTCTCGCTCTCGTGTTGCTGTGTTGGAAATCAGAAACATCTTCCAAACTTTTTGCTACGCGCCGTATCCAAGCACCGACTCTATTGGGACTAGCAGGAACCATATTGGGTCTGAGTTCAGTCTGAGTCCCACACTCAGTCAACTTAGTAGAGGCAGTGCTGCAGTGCTGGGAGCCATATTGGTTGTAAGTTCAGTCTGAGTCTCACATTCACTCGTGGCCTGTCGAGGGTGGTCCGAGGCAGCTAGACAAGCACCAGCCAGGCCCCAGAACAAAGCAAAAAGTCGCACACTTGGATCCTTATCTGAAAGACAAGTTTCGATTAAACGACAGGTTATCTCATCAGGATCACACACTTGTTCTGGAGTGAAGTCCCAGTTAATGGGAGGTGCCAGACACCCTACCAATTTACCAAAATTTACCCATGCACCTTGCCAACCTGGAACTGGCCTTTTTAAGTCCCTTTCAATAGCTTCAGCCAGTCTCCCTGAGGTATCATCTTTCCTACAACAGGGAAAGCAACCCAACACCATTCTTGCAATTTTAAATAACACTTTCGTTGCCTCTTATCAACAGCAGCACGGCTGCAGCACACTTAAAATAATAATCAGAGTCAAATACATCCCTATGGGTCTCCTCCACTAGGCCGCCGATGTCAAAATCAATGAAAGAGAAGCATTGGCCTCCCTCATCCTCTGGGCCTGGGCGTCCCCCCACAGGACAACCCAGAACAGGCACAAGAATGGTTAAGATTAGAAAGAGAATCAGTGTGTAGTAGCTGAAATCACTTATCATTGTTTACTCTTTGTTCTCACAACAAACAATAGCTTGGCTGCCATCCCAGAAATTTTAACCAAAACATAACAACCATGTCCACCAGCTTGGACATCCTCCCAGAAACTTTTAACCAAAACAAATGAATATGTTTGGGAACAGCTTGGCTGTCCTACCAGACACCCAGCAAAACAAGAAATTCTTTGCCTGCACAGTCTCTCAGAAAGGCAGCCATGCCACTGACAAATATACAATTTCAACACATGCATTCTATATGAACTTCCCAGCCAAAAAACTGTAAAGGGTTTGATTTCCTGGTCAGCGCACCAAAAATGACTGTCAAGGGTTCGTTGCCCGCATTCTCCACCAAAACTACTGTGGTGGTTTCGGCAAAAATCCTCCCAAAACCCTCACAGAAGGCATAGCTGTTCAACAGAGCAGCATTCAGAGATTTCTGTTTTCTCTACAGTGCTCTGCTAACTGCAGTGGAGGTTTCAAGACCCGAGATGTTCACTGCATTGATGTTCATGAAAAACGACTTCTCAGGCCTTTCCATTGCCAATTAATTGGGTATAAACCACAACTCAACGCTAGCTGTAACATGAAGCCTTGCTTGCAGTGGCATGTTGAACCCTGGAATGAGGTATTGTTCTTTGTTCAATTTACAATGACTGTCATATCCCATGTGTTTAGGTAAACTTCTGCTCAAATGAAGATGCAGAGCTAGTAGCATTCCTACAGCTTCCCAGAATCATTCCTGGGATTGCATGGGATACACAGATAGACCTGATCAATTGCAATACTGTAAACCTGAGAAGCACATGGTCTGGAAGATTTGTTTTAGCTCTTCTGCTGAATCAGTAAATGTGGTTCTTTCTGACTGATTCCTTTTGCTGCCATTTTAATGTTGCTTTCTCATGATGATTAATCTAGAATTTTCCGTTACAATTTTGGCCTAGAATATTATGGGGCCAGAGACTGAGGTTGGACATAAGGTAAATCTGACTTTTGGGTCACTTTGTAATATAAATCTATGCCAGCAAACTTTCATAGGGAGCCAGGCACGTATTTATGTCAGCTGAAGCATGTAGTCATTATGTTTTAGTGTTTGCTCCTGCTAAAAGCAGCTTTAGAGAAAGTGACACAATGTTTGTGGCACCTTGGACCTGATGTCTTTGGATTTCAAGGGAGATGATCACACCTGCTGTAAGAAGGAGACCTCATCCTCTGTGCAGCGTGCAGGTTTCTTGTCAGAGCAGTCAGCAAGAACTGAAAAATAAGAGTAGGCCAGTGATTATGCTTGTTTGCCTCTAGAAATATCTTACAAAATTACTTATCCAGCCCTGGCAGTTATCTTCATGTTGAAGATAAAGGATAGAATTGAGCTGAAAAGTTTCACTTTTCAGATAAATGTGTATCACTTTTTAGATGCCAACTTGGTCCTCTGTCCATAGGGATGCAATTCCTCACAGGACAGCAGTATTACATTACTCAAAGTGTATCTGGTGCCTTTGGTGCCTTATTTCATGTTGAAGTGCAGAATTTTTGGTGCATTTCAAGGCTCTATTGCAGACTGAGTAAATAATAATAGAAAATCTGTTGACAAGTAATAACACACTAATAGAATGTGCACAAAAGAATGTTTAAAATATATCCTGTGTCACTGTCTCTGTATGCTGTTTTTATTGCCAAAGAGTTAATTTATTGAGTGCCTCAGGTCCACATTTTAATGTCCACAGCCGCCTCATAAAAATAAGATGTTGCATCTTATGAACATACAGTGTCTTCAGTAGGTACAGGAGATGAGTCCTGAAGAAATGTGACTTTCGATATTATTCTTCCTGGGGAAGTAACTGTTGCTGGTGGTGCTGCATGAGCAGTTCTGTGTTGCCTGTTTATGTTGCCATACTGTCCTGTATTCCTTGCATTAATACATATCGGGAGCAGCTTGATGCCAAGTCTTCTGGAACAATGATGGCTTCTTCCATGTCTCTTTCCAAGCATACAATGGTATAAGTGTCTCAGTGCAGAGCTGGCTCCACATTTGTAAATGAAGAACATTTCCTATGGTCCTTATGGTCTGTTTCTGGGTTCTCACCTATCCCCACCTCTCTCCTAATAGTTTTGTGCACCTCTGTTTTCTTAGTGTTCAAGAACTTGTGGTGGTGGCCAGCAAAAGCGGCATGTCTACTGCCCAAAAGAAGGCTACTGTGACTGGACTGAAAAACCTAATGCGGCTGCATCATGTAACAGGCAGCCTTGTACCCAGTGGATTAACCAGGCATGGGGCCCGGTAGGATTCAATCCTTTTTTTGTTCTATTTGTTGTGCTGAGTTGGCCATATTTAGACATATTATCCACTTGTCAGTGAACCTCAATACCTATGCCAAGTATAGTTTCTTGTGCACAACTGGAGTTACAAAGAAAATTATTTTGAAAATATTACTAAACCTTTCAGAGCAGGCCTGCTGAAGTTCCTTCAGATGTTAGACATCTGTTGCTGCATTAGGTGTTGTTGGACGGAGGGCTGGGTTTTTTTCCCTTTTCTAATAAAAAAGAAACTACCATTGTCATTGCATTCATTCATTAGTCATTTGAATTTTTACACCGGAAGAGGCTACTGGGTAGGAAACTCAGCCATGTTGAGTTAGGTGTAGAATAAGGCAACATTACACGATGATAACAGGACAGAGTGTGGGGAACTTTCCAGCATATGTAGTACATGTTCAGTTATAAATGAAG
Organism: Piaya cayana; assembly: GCA_013389865.1. NCBI lineage: Eukaryota > Metazoa > Chordata > Aves > Cuculiformes > Coccyzidae > Piaya > Piaya cayana. Next base: position 121,760 of record WAAB01022117.1, on the reverse strand, counting down.
ACACATTCCAAGTTGCTGTATTAGTACTCTTCACCCCTCTACCATGTCCTGCTACCTTGCCCGCGATGCACAATGGAGGTGTCTAGGTGGAGAATGCAGCACCCAAGTACTTCAGTATCAAGCATTCTGCATCACGTGGCATTTTTAGCTTTCTGTCACATACAGTTCAAATATTAGTGTATTACACTATTTCCATATAAAAAATGTTATATACATTAAAATTACTCTCTTTCAGTGCAAATTACTCTCTTTCAGTGCACTGTTTCTTGTGGATGGGGCGTTCAGCAAAGAACTGTAAAGTGTGTGAATATAGGAACTAATGAAATTGAAGATAATAGTATGTGTGTGGATCAACCCAAGCCTGCAGAGAATCAGAAATGCAGTCTGCAAGAGTGCAGGAAAAGTACAGGTATGATAATGCACCTGCATCAGACAGTTTCCAGAAAGCTCTTTTTTTGTGCTGAGATTCTACAAAAACTGGAAGCTGATGCCGTTTATCAGCTTGTTGTGAATACTACAGGCTCAGCAATTATTGGTCAGCTTAATCTGCTACTGCTCAGCTGCGCTGTTGGCATAATTACATTGTCATTTTCTCCAGCTCTACTGACCTTGTGTTGCCATGATGAGGAGTGCAGTTCTCTGAGTATGCATCCCTAATTTATGGTACCACAACAAAATGAATAGGTCTGCTTGAATTGACCTGTTTTAGACAACTCACAGGTTGCTTTGAGACCTGTGGGAGGACATGCTTTGAGTCTAAACAGATGCCATTTCTTAAGGCAGATACCACCATAGGAACCACGCATTCTGGACTGGGAGTACAAGCAAGCAAAGTGAGACACGCACTGCAACAAAAATCTAACTGGCAGTGAACCCAGGTAGTCTTGGCACAGTGAGTTCAATGTCTCAAAAGTGAGACTGTCTTCAAAATTAGGAGGTGGAGAGATGTTCCCTTGTGACTCAGGGTGTCCTGTACCTCTTTCCTTCAAGGAACTAGGAGCCCAGCTGTGTAGGTGATAATAGCCCAGTAAAGAAGGGAGTGAGGGAAGCTTACAGAAGTTTATCTCTGTGACAAATGCAAATCAAGATAAAACTTGAAGCTGTGTAGTCTGTGTACTGCAGTATCCAGCAGGTAAGAACCCTAAGGTAAGAAAAATGATGGCTCAAAGTCCTTCTGGAAGAGCCTTCAACAGTCTTTTGAAGGAGGATTCTTCCCTCAGACCAAGTGTGGAGTAAGAGTCCAATCTGGCAATGAGACAAGAGGTTGACTCCTGACTCCTGAGGTTGACTCCAGTACAGATCTGGCATATATCTGAGAATGATGCATCATTTCTGCTGTTCAAAAAGCTTTAAGCAGATGTTTTGCCCTAAGGTGGAATTGGTCTGCTTGTCTCTTACACCTCTTTATTCAGAAGGACAGGCTCAGAAAAATACTACCTACACAGATCAGTAGTACTTACGTCTCTGAATAAAAGCTGAAGGGGCCACTGAAACATAAGAAATGCACTACTGGGTAGACTAGTGGTCCATGCAGCCCAGTAGTGTCTCCTGCAAAACCATTAGAAGTTACTACTTAGGGACAATACACGAGTTTAGTTATTTCCCTTAATTCATTTCCATGATATCCCTGCAGCATTCTCAAGTGACATATTAGGATTACTAAACACACCCCTTTTAGTTTAAATTTATGAAACTTTTTCCATGAATATGTTGCATCCCTTTTCGACCCTGCAGTGTTGTCTACTTCTACCCTTCTCCGTGGCAGCAAATTCCAGCGGTACAGTCTACTGTGAAAAGAAATTCTTTTATCTGTTTTAAACTACCTTTATACTAGTTTAATCGTTTCCCTAGTTATAGGGGATTGAGGGTTTTGCTAGACAACAGCCTTGCATTTGGGTAATCCACTGCCCTCCTGCTTTTGTGAACCTTGGCTCCCAACAGACATCTCTTCTCAGAGCTGCAGACCCTCATTTTGTAATACGTAACTAAGTCTAACATGTCCTGATTTATTAAAGCTACCCCAGACCTATCAGCATAGTGATACAGATGGTACCAGTCCCTGGCTGACTCTAGTGCGGCAGAAGTGGAAGTGTAGTCAAGCTGAACACGTGCCTCATCTGTGCTCTTGTGCCTGCCCTGCATGGCTTTGCAGCATGCTGCTTGCCCTTTGCACTTATCTTAAATGCACTATTACAAAAATGAAAAAGTTCCAGACTCGTAAATAATTCTTGCAAGACTCTCTGTGACAGTTCTTAAAAGCAGAAACATTAAAGTGAAAAACAGGTCAGCTGTGCCTGTGGCAAAAGTAAAGCCTCACTGAACAATAATAAAAGAGTGCTATATTTTCCATGACAGAAGGTCATGTGAAGTTTAGTAGGACCTTTTCACTTAGAAGTCCTAATTTTTCAGGGGATTCAAGCTGGTCCACAGTACAAAGGAAGAGAAAGCCATTTTTAAGAGGCTAAACAAGCATGCCTATTTGGCATAAAGCAGATAAAAATTTTAGAAATGCAGATAATTTGTTAGGAAAATATAACTAATTCTTTTCATCTTCTCCACCACAGGAGTACTCTGCAGCAAAGACCAACTCTCTGTCCACTTCTGCCAGAGGCTGAAAGGCATGGGCAAGTGCTTGCTGCCATCAATACAGACTCAGTGCTGCTTCACGTGTAGTCAGCCCCGAATTCGTAACAAAGCAAGGTATTGGGATCAGCGAGGCCTCAAGCAACAAAATTACACTAAATCGAGAAGAAAATCACCTCAAAACCTAGGAAACAATGACCAAGCTGCTCCGCACTAGCTGTTTTTTGTGTAGTTGCTTTGAATAGGGCTTCTGTTTACAGGTTTTATGTTCCTTCCTTATGTTCATTTTTTTTCTGAACCATCCAACATTAATGGAAATCTGTCATCAAAACTGGGAAAACACATCCCTTAGGGTTATCAGTCCTAATTTACTGCTTCAATTTTTGTCTCTGTAATAGCCCAAGATTTGTAACATAATTTGCAATGTACCAGCAGCTAGTACTTCTTAGGCATGCATAGAGGCTAGAAATAATCTTGCAAGAATTTTTTGATTTTTTTTTAAATGAATGTTTTATTTGTTCTTTCTTCCATCTCTTTTCCAAAATCGCTGTGAAACAGCACCACTTACTTAAGAGTGGTGAGTGAAGGCGGCTGATGGGGCAGTGGGCATAGACCTGCACTGTGGGACTCTTCCCTCTATGCTCACTCACTTTTCTGTTTTTAGGAATCACGGTGAAGTGGCAGAGTTTCTCTGAATTATTTGCTCACTTCAAAAATTTAAATCTATAATAATAACTGATAATGGTGCGCAGGCCAAATTGAAATATTTGGTTTGTAAACATTAAATCATTTAGTACTTGACAGAACCTCTAAAGGATATGTCAGCTATAGCCTGTCCTGGACAGTTTTATTCTACTGCAAATGTCTTGCTCTAACCTGGAAACACCAGCAGATATGGTTTAAGTTCCAATATAGATCTTAAGCAACACTTTTGGTACCATGAAAGCAAAGCTTTTTGCATCTACCAAATTAATGTAATAGATTGTAATTCACACCGATGTTCCATGATAGAGCTGTCATTTAATCCAGTATTTCCTAGTAGAGTGTAAGCTCACATGCACAAGGATATTCTGTCATCTTACTCACAGCAAACTTTTCCGCAAGTGTGAATCCTTGATTATAGTGAGGCTGAGGGCACCTACGATAGGAGCCTGTAAGCTAGAGTATATGCACAGCACTGGGCTTCAGGCATTATGAAAGCACTAGCCAAGTATCTTGTCTGTGTTGCTATTGAAGAAAATCACAGAACAGACTTCAGGGAGAACAGACTGAACTCTCTGAAGCAATGCCGGTCGTTTTTCAAAAAAGCTGTACAGAGACTGATTCCTTTGAAATTCAGTAGGATTTAGACAGCTTGGTTCTTCATGCTTTTTTAAAATCTCAGATTTACTTCCTAGCTACCTGATAATTTGACATTGTAATACAGGGAAATGTCACATTTCATACAATCTGGAATGGCACAAATCATTGCCATGAATCCAAGTGTCTCTATAGTTACAGAGCTATGACTAGCAATATCCCTATTTCTAGACAAATATTTATGAGAGTGAACAAAAATATTTGGGCCTGGCTGTAATATATTGACCTAATGAAGGCCACAAGTCTAACTGCCCTTTTTCATAGATTTGTGACCTTTTGCTAAGGGCTTACTTCACTTGAAGTCTCTGGGAGTTCAGGATATGCAGCATAGTAAAGTTAGATTTATTGACCTCTGTGGTGGCAATATAAACCCAATTGTAGGTGCTGGTAAAATCCACTGTTAAAAATATGGTGCTAAAATAACATATGTGGGGATTAACTTACAGTGGTGCATGTGCACCTGTTTGTGTGCATAGCATACATACATATACTTTAAAAATAATACGTGTCTCTGGTGTTGCTGGCCAATGCCAGACATAATGCTTTTTAAGTTTCACAGTGTGCTTATGTCCTCCTGAGGTCTTGAGTGGCTACAGGTCCTTTGAACAGTTGAAGTCTGGGCAGTTCCTTTTCCACTGGACACAGAAATATTGAATCATGTGAAGGACTGGAAGTGTCCCATCTGATTCATGAAGTATTTGGTCAGGGCTTGGTGTCAGACTCTATTGTGTAGAGTAATGCTGCTGCACCTAATGCAGTTCTCTGATGACCAAGCAGCCATGACTGGTGGAGAGTGCAGGTGCTTCTGATGTTCCCAGAAGAATCTTCTAGGATTTGGACAGGACAAAGTTAGATTCACTCCAAAGTGAGACTCTTCTGTGCTCAGAGGTACCTGCAATGTTTTATCCACAGAAGTTAGCAGAAATAGACCATCAGGTATGTGGGCTAGTGACAAAGGAGCTGACTGAGTGGATATAGTGTAGGTGGAAGGAAAAGTGCCTGGGTGGATTGGTCCTTCCTGTGCTCTTAATGGCTAGTGTGCAGTACAACCACTTCTGGCTTCAATATTCTATTCAGGGAGCTGTTATTTCATTTTAAATATATGAACGTGAATTAATCATATTGTAGACATTAATCAAAATAATCTTCCAGCCCAGGGAAGTGCAGTCATTACTGTTGCTCAGCTTAAAACTTTTGGGAAAAGACTGTGACAGCAACATGAACTGTTTTAATAGAACAGTGCCACTGTTGTATTTTAGGATCTTATGTCATACTCATGAACCTAATATCTCCTCTGTGTTAATAGTATGTGCAGTTTTCTCTCCCATCCATTTAGTAAGATTTGTCTCATATCACAGAAGTCTCTTTAAGTAAAGGTGGATTTATGATCCAGAGAGTCACTATTCTCAAAACTGAATAGAGTATTAAGTGCAGAGGCATAATATCATTATATGATTATATTAGCCTAAGACACATCAGCTTCCACGGATTGCTCAGGAAAAAAGAAAAAGTATTTGGCACATTCACTGCTTGTTCTGACATTTCAAGGTAAAAAGCAAACTTGTTTCAAGCTTCAATAAATGGCATTGCTTATGTCTGATGTGTCTCTGGTATTTTATGTTTCCAGTACAGGAAGATACGTTAGGTGGAATTTTGAGGAAGAAGACTTAGAGAGCATCTTTTCTATTCCAGGGGAGTCCTTATCATTGGGGTATTTTGATGCTTGATATTCCAACTCAACAGAGGTCATTAAAAAGAATGAGGGAAAAAGTAGCAGCATAAAGCATGGTAAATTATAATACAAGTAAAAAAATACATTAGTAAGCTTTGCTATTTCCTATGAAATTGATGAATCTTACCATTTCTAGTCCAAGAACATGCACCTTAGCTCCTTGGCAGCAGTTGTGTGTGTGTCCACTGTGTCTGTTGTGGGATGTTTTTCCTTTCCTGAACAGTTGCATGTGATGTGATCGTATATGTATCAATGTGATCATGTATACCCCCCCCCCCTCCTGTAATCTTTGGAATAATCCAGTTTTTCAAGTACTGCTGATGCTGATGCCTAGAAAGTTAATGCTGCCCCCTGACGTGCAGCCCAGGAGCACTGGCATCACAGCAAGGCACGTATACTTGGGCAGAGGACACCATTAGTTTGCACTCAGTTACTAAACTCCAGCCATCCATATTGGTTCAGCCTCCTGACACTCTGTAGAGGTTGCAGGAAATTGATCCTTCTTGCTTCATAAAGTATGAATCTCCAGCCCACAGGGGCAGCATCCAGCACAAATGCTGTAAGGGAGAGGAATGAATTGAATTGAGAAATTTGAAGCTACCTGCACTTACCAAAGTCACTCAAGTGTTCTCTGGGTGATGTGCTGCCGAGCATGCAACCTAACAAGCAGTTTCTGCTGTCTTCTGCCCTTTGTCATACGGCTCGCTGCACTGGCCAAGCATGCAGCACATGCTAAAGGAACACGCTTTTCAAGCATCAGCTTGAAATGAAATCAGCATGCAGGAAAAATATTGTGGTTGTGGCTGTAGTGATTCCCTCCATTGTTTTAGTAGAAACAGCATGTGTAGATTTGAGCAATCAGTTGTCCATTTTCCTGTATGGCTTCTGCAGCAAATCAGTTGTCAGTCAGTGGCTGTATTAGTTTTATGGCAAGACTTGAGAACTGCTGGATGTTATCCATGTTGTAGCAGAATTAAGTGTATGTAGTGTAGATGTAGGCATCCAGGGGTAGCTACAGGGAAATGTTTTTTGCTACATTTCTTAAGTAATCCCTGGCTGCTAAGTGTTACATATGCAAATTCCATCTGTCCATTCTGTAATTTGTTTAAGGGCACTTTAAGACCCAAGGCACTGTGCAGGAAGACCTTCAATGTGGCACATAATGACAACAAGCTCTACATCTGGAAAGCTGCCTGAAGAATGGAGACCTGGGGGTGTTGGTTGAGAGCCGACTGAACATGAGCCAGCAGTGTGCCCAGGTGGCCAAGAAGGCTAGTGGCATCTTGGCTTGTATCAGAAATGGTGTGACCAGCAGGGTCAGGGAGGTTATTCTCCTTGCACTGGTGAGACCGCTCCTTGAATCCTGCATTCAGTTGTGGGCCCCTCATCACAAGAAGGATGTTGAGGCTCTGGAGCGAGTCCAGAGAAGAGCAACAAAGCTGAGGAAGGGGCTGGAGAACAAGTCTTACGAGGAACAGCTGAGAGAACTGAGGTTGTTTAGCCTTGACGAGAGGAGGCTGAGAGAAGACCTCATTGTTCTCTACAACTGCCTGAGAGGAGGTTGTGGAGAGGAGGGAGCTGGCCTCTTCTCCCAAGTGACGGGACAGGACAAGAGGGAATGGCCTCAAGCTACACCAGGAAAGATTTAGGCTGGACATGAGGAAAAAATTTCTCACGGAAAGGATCATTGGACATTGGAACAGGCTACCCAGGGAGATGGTTGCACCTTCCCTGGAGGTGTTTAGGGGACGGGTTGATGAGGTGCTGAGGGGCATGGTTTAGTGATCAATATGATTGGACTCTATGATCCAGTGGGTCTTTTCCAACCTAGTGCTTCTATGACTATAGTCATGTGTGCCTCAAACTGTGAAGTACTATCTCGCAACTCAGTGATGGCCATGCTGGGCACTTAGTTCTCTAGGCCTTTCTAAGGCTGCTGGCTGCAAGGGGGAGTGTGGTTTGTGGCACCCAGTGACAGCAGCCATGCTGTGAACCAGTTCTGGGTAAGCTGAAGGCCAGGTGAGGGTCCACACCATCAACCTGTAACAATTTATTCTCCAGCTGGGTTTCACATAGTGTCTCGTCTCATGTTCTGCAGTCCTAGAGCGTCAGGCAGTGAGGCATGTATAGGTGTGAGTCTCATTAGTACCAAAATGTGAAAGTAGCTTCTTTGTGGTATCAAGGTACAAGCATAAATAGAGGTTTTCAGCAGGAGATTTGAGGTGTGCAGGCATCTCTGCTAGCAGGAGCACACTTGTATGATGATGGGATGAAATGAGAGAGAAGTAGGGGTTTAAGGAGCAGCATTCCAGGTGGAGGCATTTAATGCAGCAACACTGATAGACTGATGTTAGGAATAAAGAAACACAATACATTAGATCCTTAAGAATGAGAAAGCCCTGTTGAAATAAATGTTTTAGATGTCCCTATTTTCAGCAAGTTACTGTGTTCCGCTGGAGAACAGGACCTAGTGTCAGGCACCTCTTTCTGCCTTGGGCTGATACAGCTGTGTCCACAGGTTCTCATTCTGCTACAGAATGTCAATTAATAGGAAGCATTTTATTGCTGCTGCCTAGCCCTGCAGACTCTCCCATCCTTTACACCAGCAGGTGGAGCGTGTGGGCAGCTCATGTAAGGATGTCACTTATTTCTGGGACTGACTGAACACAACCTCTCCCTTCCTTTTAATAAACAAGTTCAGGTATCTCCAGCACAACTAAAGGAACAAAACCTGAGATATGTTAGCCAGGGAGTACAAGTCTTTCCTGCAGACACAGTGGTGGCAGCTGTAAGAGCCAGGAGAGTGAGCAATAACGACAGCACTTTCAGTGTGGCCAACCATCTTTTGTAAGCTGAAAGTTGTTTTGGATTTGAGTAAATACTGTCTGGTAGAAAAAAGAGAATGTGTTCTGTGTATAGAAGCTGGGGAAGATGAAAGAAAGGAAAGGCTGCTTGTGGAGTCAAGCCAATTCATTACAAACTAGAAGGGAACATTCCCACTGGGAACACTGGTATGCTGGAGTGATGGCAAATGTAAAATTAATGGAAAATCACCATAAGGGAAGTTCAAGTGTGAGGAAGGCTGATAAATGAACTAGTAGAGAGGGAGTGCTTTATTACAAACCCATAAGGACTCTTTGTGCCCAGGAGTGTAGTGAATTTTGAAGCTGCCCACATGCTTATTTACACAGATGGCATGTTTTCTGTCTATTCTCCTGCATCTGTTTTCTGTTTTCATACAATAGCCGAACTAATGAAGCTTGAGATTAAATTACCTGTTATCCACTGTGTTTGCTTAGAAGTATATTATTTGGTTGTTTAGCTCTGGAAGTACAAACATATTGTCATGTCATAATATATGGCAGCATGAATCAGACTCAACAAACAGTGCTGGCTTATAAAATTACTGTCCTTTGCTGCAACCTCTACAATCTGATAGCTAATTGAAAGCGTTACGGGACACAGCCCTGTTCCTGGTAGACAAAGCAAGCCACTGGAATAACTAATGCAGTGAAAGACCAGTGAGATTCTGCCCTGGTTATAAGGGGTTTGTACCAGACTCTGAACCTTGCAGCCATAAACCTTGATGAAAAGGGACTGATTTTTACTCTTCCTGCCCATCTGATGAGATGTTGAACCCAGCTGGTCTTGACTTCACAACCATGCAAAACTGAAGTTATTGAATCTGTGCAAAGAGGAGGTTACAAGCGTCCTCAGGATCCAGCATAAGCAGGAGTCTGCGTACACCAGACGTCTTGTTGTTAGCAAGTGCTTGCTGCGTGTGACCTGGAAGCTGATAGTTCCCTGTCACTCCTGGGTCATTTCATTTCCAGTAATACCTGTCTTCCAATTGTATGTTTTAAGCAAGGAGGCGGAGGAGATATTGCAGCAGCCAGACACTGCTGGAGTAAATGGAAGCAGAAATGAGTCTTGGTAATTATTGTAGTTACACATTCAACTAACCTGATTTTGACTGAAGCTTCCTGCTGGCTCTCGCTTACTTCCTTCAAGGGATACACGTTCTGCTGGGCAAGGTTATCTCCTTTATATGGGGAGCCTGCTGAGAGCAGGCAGTGCTGGCCAAAAAATCCTTTTGATCTGCTGCCCCTTTGCCTCTTCAGGACCAACTCAGGCTCATCTTCAGTCCGCTTGACCTGCATTCACCCTGTGTCTTTCATTCCTTGTTGGACCTGCAGTATCCAAAAGAGTGGTGAGGTGTGGCACACAAAACATTCTCTCCTGAGTTCAACAGATCTTTGGACAACTTGTATCTCTGGACTCCCTGATTGCTGTTGTTACAAGCATGTCAGGAAGCAAATAGTGTCCATCAGTACAAAGGAAGCTTTGTGCAGGGGGCTTTGATTCTGCTCTTCTGACTGCTATGGCCATGACCCTGACTGGGTCTGAAACTGCAGAAAGGTAATCAAAACTAGAACTGACATTTTCCGTCCTCTACAGCCAGTCACCCTTGCCCTAGGTGCAGAATGGATTTGTCTGTGCAAACGTGAAGTTTTTGTTAAGCAGCAGCAGGGTCAAACTGTGTTAGAAAGTTTAGTTGCTGAAAACTGAAGTATTGGAATGTTTGAAAACATTTGTACATTAAATCAGTTTCTGTGAGAAACCACAAATGACCAATGATTTCTGATACAAAATGTTTGTGTTGGGGAATGTCAGGTGCTGTTCACAGGACAGAAACTGATTTGGCTGCTGATTCTGGTTGCTTGGGGTTTGTATTTGCGTCAGGTTCCTAGCAGCACTTTGGCATCAGTGGCCTGAGCACAGTTTGTGCAGGATGCCTGAGTCTTTTCCAGTCTTTTCTCTTGGCAGTTTTCCACTATATTGTGACAGTGATGGCAGCACAGACAGTACAATGTGGTATTTAGGGCTGTCAGCTGAGAGCAAGGAACAGTCCCTTCTCCAGCACACAAGGAGGCATCTCAGTTTCATTTTGACCCTAGGTGATCTATCAGTCAGCTGAGGAAGAAGTAGTTACCCAGAAAAACTATGTATTTTCTGGTGGCCTGACACATTGGTTTTATACAGCAGATGTGCGGAGCACAAAGCTGAAAGTTGTAGGATTCTCAGAGTCTTTTTTTTTTTTTTACTAGCCAATGGCCAAGGCAAGCTGATGTTGAGCTGTCACAATATTACCAAAAATGTCCAAGCATGTATAAAAAAAACCCCAAACATAGTGTGCATCTGACTGGCATCCCATTGTTTTCTGCACACACAGGGCTGTCAGCTTGAAGACAAAACGTAAAATAAGTCTGAGGAAAAAAATAAATAAATCTTAGAGGAAAGAACACTATGTATCCGCTGCAGTAGCCTGTGCCACCTTAGATAGAAGTTGCCTGCTGAGCTGAAGATATGCCATATATGGAGCCCAAAATCCACTGTACATCAGAGCTACACTGGGAGTGGGTTTCTTTCTCCTCTCTCATCATCTTTATTTATTAGTTTCCTTTACATCTGATGAATGATTGTAAGTATTTAGCCCTAAATTACTAAGTTAAAGTTGCTAGTAAGAGGACTGCTGCGTCCTTAACAGCACTTGTCCTGACTATGTTCTTAATTTGTGATATGTAGAGGTTGTGTTGCAGAGAAATCAAGTCTACTTCTTGTTTGCTCATGAGTTGAGCTGCTAGGATGACTGAAACTGCTGATTAACCTCATGCTTCATTACTACACAAGTTCAAGCTTTTTTGTCTATTGCTAGCAGAAATATTTGTACTTTCTTCTTCCAGCCTCAGGACTGTGCTCTTTCTTTCAGCGTCAGGAGTTGGTGCAGCCTCCATTAGAAATCTGTTCCACAGAGGGGTTTTGCAAAGTTTGGTCACAGTCTTCTCTTAAATGAAATAGGTAAATTCAGTTATTGCAAGGTGTATTTTATGGACTTCATTCTTTCTGTTCTGTTTCTGAACCTTTAAAATTTTCACTTTGAAGTGTAGATGAGACCTTGCTACAGTATTGCAAATCTGGTCTTGTCCCTGCATACATCATTGACTTTCTACTACTTTTCCAGGGTCATATTTTACTTACTACAGCTCAAGCATTAGGTTATAAACATAAGCTCAGTTGGCAGTTTGCCATTACAGTGCTATTTTCCTGTGTCATGAACTCCAGCATACAGCCCCTCTCTCATCTTTCATTTCAGTTTTTCTTCTTTTAAATCCAACTAACTTCAACAAATGCTCTGGTTTACCCTATCTAACTAATCTGTCTCTTTCTTTTCCTGTCTTGCCAATTTTTATGTAAGCTGCACGTATTCACAGGACTGATTTTCTGTTTTCTTCCAGATCACCAATAAAGATATTTAATAACCAGAGTATCTTTACAGGAATGAAAGTGTTTGTTGTTTCCCTTGCATATTATTTTTATTCTGAATTCTGTATATGTTTGTACTTAACATAGTGGTAGTTTATAAAATCAAAATATGCCAAGGGGCAAAATGAAATTTTTAACCTCTTTTGTCCAGTCCAACCAAGCTTGTTTTCTGTCTGAGGGAAGCTGTGTTAGGGTTGTGGCTTCTATCAGATTGGTTCTTGTCAAAACAACCTTGTAAAAGACACAACCCTAACCTTTGTCTTACTGAAGTTTCAGCCTCAAGGCATACTCAAAACTTACTCAACAACAGCTTTGAAATGTCTTTGGTCTCAGCTTTTTGCTATCATAACCATAGAGGCATCTTGGGTCAGCTGGCTGGTTACATCCAAAATGAGAAGAAAGTTAAATAAGAGAATTATAGAGGGGATCCATTGCTTCTCTATTGACTTTTGATTCTCCTAATCATTATTCAAAATGGTAGGAATTTTGAGAACTCAAGCAGATGCAGATCCAACCAGCTGCAGACCTGCACAAGGAAATAGCAAGAGTGCAAGAATTTGTTACAGCAGAGGAAAAAACTTTATCTGGCTTCTCTTCACACCAATGGTCGGTGTTCTGACTGTGAAGCTTCAACTTAGAGATATTCCTAGGGCATCTCCTGAAGCTGTCTGACAGGACCTTGCAGCCAGTTTACAGTTGGCTACAAAAGCACGATCTTCATAGAGAGAGGATGGCACCTAATTATATCCAGCAGTTACACATCTTGGTTTTCTAGACCACGTGCTGAGGCACAGCAGCAAAACCCCCACTGTTTCTGAGGGAGCAACATCAGGAGCTACAGGGACCACCAGGGAGCTATGTGTGCCTGTGACTTTTCTGGATCCAGGCAGGAGCATTTTCTCTTAGCAGAGCCCAGGCTGAGCAATCCCTTAGTGTATTTTAGGTTGTTATGATGTGGGGAATCCTGGTTTTGTAAGTCTTCCTGAGGAAATTCTTCTGGGTGCTTTACGATTTGAACAGCAGGGAAGCCCCCAGTAGGAGATGTTGTGCTCTAGGCTCATGTTGGAAAAGGTGCATCTTAGCCCCAGGCTGCTACCTTGGTGCACGCAGGTATTAATCCAAATCCTTCCTGCTCTTCCCCAGGGAACTTTAGTTGGCCATGGCTCCTACAGAGTAAAGCCAAATTGAAGAAGGCAGGCTGTCAAGGAATCTGGCTCTACTTATCACTGCATTAATCGAGCAAATAATCCTAAAGATCTGTCTAGCTGAAGCCAGAAACAGAGCTGCTTTTGATCCAGAGAGACTAGTCTAGCTTTATAACAGATTAGAAGGGGAAGTATGTTATTCTGTAAGCAGATACAGCTACTGTGGCTTCAGAGGGAAACGAAGGCAACAACTTGGAGTGCTGGATATTTGTAAGAGAAGGAGGGTGACAATGATGACTTTGTTACAAATCCATGTGCTCTTTGGACCTGCTTGCCTGTGTTGTGCTGAATTTATCCTTCTGGATGTATCAAAAAAGCATAACCTTTTTCTTGTGATCAGGCAAAACACCCATGGATAACTCCAAAGCAGTGGTAGTTATTGTTGCCCAGTACACTTAATTCAAAATATGTTTAGTTTTCATAACAGGAGGAATTTCATTGTCTCATTAAAGGACTTGCCATTTCCCCCTTGTGCCATCTCTGTGTAAGTATGTGAACATGTGATGGGTTCGTTGCCCGCATTCTCCACCAAAATTACTGTGATAGGTTGAGTGGAACCGTGCTGGCGACCACCCAAACCCACAGTAAAATGCAGTCTCTATCTCTGTCTCTCTCTCTCTCTCTTCCGGGGCTGGAGAGCGTCTGCTCTGCTGTCAGTCTGCCATGTGTAGGAGTCTGGGGCCTTGTAGACTCTCAGTGGCACAGAGGTGACTTAATGAAGTTCTGCTGTCTGGAAGGAAAGTGATTGATTTCCTCTTGTTAGCTTTCTTGTTGTATTTTTTTGATTCTTACTTCCCTTCAGGGCAGGGGTAAGTCCTTGGGGATCTCTGATTGCTTCTCTATGGGGCAGGGGATGTTCTGGGGGTCTCTTATTCTCTGATTATGTATATATGGTATTTTTAGTTGCATATTAGTGTTAATACATTACATATAGTCACTTGGCTTCGGTCTGCTTGTTTTCAGTATTCTCAGTCCTTCTTTTTCTTCTCCCTTTCTCTTTTGGTCTCGTACAGGGTGGTGGGGGGAAGAGGAGAGACTGCATTTTACTGTGGGTTTGGGTGATTGCCAGAGGGGTTCCACTCAGCATATCACAGAACAGGAAATAATTTGCCTCTGAATTGACAGCTTTGAGAATGCTTATCTTTGATGCTCTCTGCTCAATCTCAGCTTAGCTGTTTCATAACTGAAAATTCCACCTTCTATATGAAATAATATCGGATATTATTTGAAGTGTCACTGGTTTCTAGCTTATAAAACATAATAGCAGCTGGACTCCGAATCTTTAGACAGTTCAGGACTGGAGCTGGACATGAGATTTTTTGTGGATAAAAAGAGACTTCACTGAAGATATTATGGTCAGCTGTGGGAAGCTCAGAATCTGGTTTTTAAAATGACATGTTGTAGAATAAATTACGTTTTATTAGACAAAGAGGAGGAAAAGGACTCCAGTGTGAGCGTGCTGCAGGGGGAATAATGCAAGCACTTTTGGCATGGCATGGCACAAGGGGAAGGACTGTAGCTCCTAGCACCTTGCAGGGTGATGTCGTCCAGCTCCCAACATGCTCTGGAGTGAAGTACTCAACTGCCAGCCTGCTACAGGGCAAGATCTCCCCTTGTGGCATGGCCTGGGGTGAAGGACACACCCTGCAGCAAGGGATGAAGCACTCCAGGTCCCAGCATACTGTGGGGTGAAGAACTGAATCTTCTGCTGCGCTGCATGGAGAAGCACTCCAGGTCCCAGTGTGACATGTGCGAAGGACTCCAACTCCCAGAATTATGTGGGCTGAAGGACTCTTCCTGGAATTTTTTGAGACTTTGATTTAGGGGCACTTTACAGCTTGTTGAGGCAGATTGCAAATTTAAAATAGCTCCATCAATTACCATTTATTCATCAGCTGATTAACAAAGCTATTCAAAGCTATTCAATGAGACTTGTTCTGCTTGAATCTATAACCTAACTACAGATACAAAATGGTCAAGGGTGTCCATTGTGGTGCTCAAGCCTTTCCAGCCCATGGGAACTGTGGGAGCTCCAGCATCGATTTAAAGAATGCCACCAGCTTCTGTCACGGAAACGGACAGGGCATAGCACTGGCTTAAGGCCCTAGGGTCATCCCTGGTAGCTATAAGTCCTGCAGCATCCCAGACTTTTATATCATATGCAGGAGTCAAATCTAAACCCTGATCCTGACCCTGTTTCCATTTTAATAATGTCCTGAGTTGTGCCCCCTGCTTCTCCACAGACAACGAAGACCCCATTATTCCTGAGTTGCCAGTTGCTTATGTTTTTTCAAGGCTCTTACTTGTCCAGACTGCTTCAGTGCTCCACACTGGCCAGAATTGGTCCAACTGGGTGTTGCTGTGGCCACTTCTCTCCAGCGGTTCTGACCCTGAATGTCAGGGTTTGCCCTGAGGGGTGTGGGTCCCTCTCAAGTTGGGCACCATTTGTAGTGACTAAGACACAGACCCTGTCAATGAGGCAACAAGCAAGATAAGCTTTACTGAGAGGGCGCAAACCTTATTTAATGCCTCTGTATCCAGTAGAAGCTCTCCCTAGTGAATTCCTTTCCTATTAACCCATGGATCTTAATAAAGATTCCAAGGACTCAACTTGCTACAAGCATGAGAACACCGGCTGTTTACTCTATGGTTGCCACTAATGTTGCAGGTACACCAAGGCATTGGCCACTTGCCCCATCATACACGCAATCCAGGGATCTTTGTGCCTGCAGGACTCTGCTCTCAAGATGCAGAGGCTGAAGGATTCCAGCTTCCACCATACTGTAGGGTGAAGGAGTCTGCCTCCCAGCCTGCCATGGGGTGACAGATACCAGCCACAACCGTGCCATGATGTGAAAGGCGCCATCTCCAAGCATGCCAAAAGATAGAAATGACTCCAGATCCCAGTGTGTGGCCAGGCTAAGGGCATCAGCTCCATGCATGCCACCAGGCAACGAAACCCAGCTCCCAGCATTCATTACATGTGGGTTCAAATAATCCAGATCACACTGTGCTGTGGGGTAAAAGACTTATTGTATCAAAAATCCCCACCTAGGGTGAAGGAATCAAGTTTGCAGCAGGCTGTGGGGTGAACCACTCCAGCTCCCAGCATATTGTGGGGTGAGGAACTGAATCTTCTGCTGCACTGCACAGAGAAACACTCCAGGTCCCAGTGTGATGTGTGGGAAGGACTCCAACTCCCAGTATTATGCAGGCTGAAGGAATCTTCCTGGATGGAATTTTTTGAGACTTCAATTTGGCAGTACTTTAAAGCTTGTTGAGGTGGATCGCAAATTTAAAATAGCTGTTATCTGTTCATCAGTTGATTAACCATTTATTCATACATTGATTAACAGAGCAATTCAGAGCTATTCAACAAGACTTGCTATACCTAAATCTGTAACCTAACTACAGTTTCAAAACAGGCAAGGTTGACTGTTCTGCCTCTCAAGCCTTTCCAAGCAGGAGCTCCTGCATCATTTTAAAGAATGCCGCCAGTTCTGGCATGGAAATGGAGAGGGCATAGCGCTGGCAGTCTGCATTGGCTTCTAAAGGGTCACTGAGGTGAGTGCCAGCGGTGGGGTTAGTGCAGGCATTCCTGCTGGCTGCAGCTCTGTCTGTTCCAGGATCCAGTTGGAGGAATGCTGAGTGGAGACATAGACTCCCGGCCGACGGACTCTGGCACATCCTCTGCCCCAGCTGGTCACTCCCACCAGCCAGAAGTGCTGAGCCCATGGATCCCGACAGATGAGGAGGAAAATCAACATTGCCATAGTTAGCATTTTCCTTTCAAGTTAAAATCTTGTCACAACTGTAGTTCTCAGTGGAAAGCTGACAAGCAATCCAAACCTTGACCTTTGTCTATTTGTTTGACCCTGTGTGCAGTCCTAGCAACTACTGAGGAATAACACTTAACATGTTTCTGAAATGATGGTGCTAACTGCAATGCCTGGTCTAATTTCCTTTCTATGCCTACATTTTCCCCCTCATAAAGATTGGAGGAATACTGCATGGCAACTGATGAGCTGTGCTATCATTCATTATTGTTTTTCACTGTTAAAAAGCCTTTATGCTTTATATTATATGGCACTGGATGTTATTTATTAACACATGCAGCTTCAAATCATGATTCATAGGAAGTTACTATTCTCTGATGTCTGAAGAGTCCTAAAATGATGTGTTGAGCATGATTTCTAGTCATGCAACTTTGAAGAGGTAGCTCAATAAAACTAAACAGCAGTTCACATGATTTTTGTCAGCAGAAACTTGTCCTTTCCCCACTTTTTAATGAGAAACAAAACCACAATTGCTTTATAACGTATTTCTTTCTCAATATTCAGTCCGTGTTCACAAAAAAAGGCTTTGCAAAGCTTTGGATCATTTTGAATGAAACCTCAAGTGTTCAGCTAAGTATCCTTTGGATGAGATTTACATGACCCTAAGTTCCCAATTTATAAACTGGTAACAGTGTAGGAGTTGGGTTTTTTGATAAACACCTGTGTGCACAACCTTTTACAATATCTTTTTTCAGTCTCCAGCTCAACTTGTTTAGCTACCTACCAACGATTCTGTTTCATTACATCTGAAGCAATATGTGTGTTTTCCCCCAGAAACAGACTTCTTTCATCATCTTTGTGGCCCTTCCTCCTGTGTGCCTGTGAAGAGAGGAAGGATCGCCTCGTGTGATCTCCTAGCAATGCCGTGCCTAATGAAACCCATGATGCTGTCGGCTGCCTTTTCATAGGATCATAGAATCACCAGGTTGGAAGAGACCCACCGGATCATCATATCCACAAGGCATATTGCTGGCTCACACTCACTGTGTCCACCAGGATCCCCAGACTGCTTTTTAGCTGATCACCCCCAGCCTGTACAGATGCTGGAGGTTATCTGCCCCCAGGTGCAGAACTCTGCATTCCATATTGTTGAACTGCCTAGGGTTCCGGTCGGTCCATTGAAGTCCCTCTGAATGGTGACACAACCATTTGCTGTGTCAGCCACTGCTGCCAGGCAAACCTGCTGTGGGTCCACTCTGTCCCATCATCAAGATCATTAATGACTGAGAGCAGCCCCGTGGAGAAGGTTTTTTGGGTGCTGGTTGATGAGAAGCTTGACATAAGCCATTGTTGTGTGCTTGCAGCCCAGAAGGCAAGCCACATCCTGGCCTACATCAAAAGAATCATGGACAGCAGGACAAGGGAGGTGATTCTGCCCCTCTGTTCTGCTCTTGTAAGACCCCACATGTACTGTGTCCAGTTATAGAATCCCTAACAAAGGAAAGATATGGAACTGTTGGAATGGGTCCAGAGGAGGGCTAAGAAGGTGATGTGAGGGCCGGAGCAGCTCTGCTATGAGGAAAGGCTGAGAGAGTTGGGCTTGTTCAGCCTGGAGAAGAGAAAGGTATAAGGAGACCTTATAGCGACCTTCCAGGACCTGAAAGGGCTTCAAGAAAGCTGGAGAGGGACTTTTTACAAGGGCATGGAGTAATAGGAGAAAGGGTAATGGCTTTAATTTGGAAGAGGCGAGATTTACATTAGATGTTAGGAAGAAATTCTTCAGTATGAGAGTGGTGAAGCATTGGCACAGGATACCCAGGGAAACTGTAGCTGCCCCATCCCTGGAAGTGTTCAAGGCCAGGCTGGATGGGGTCTTGAGCAGCCTGGTCTGGTGGGACATGTCCCTCGCCACGGCAGCGGTGGTTGAATGAGATGATCTTTAATATCCCTTCCAATCCAAACCACTCTTTGATTCTATGATTCTATATTAAATAGTATTGGCCCAGTATCAGCTTTGGGCCGCACCACTGGTCTCTGCCCTCCAGCTGGACTTTGGGCTGCTAATCACAACCCTTTAGCCTGGTAGTTCAGCCACGTTTTAGTCTACCTCTCTCCCTCTTATCTAGTCCATACTTCAACAATTTGTCAATGAGGATGTTACAGAAGACAGAAGTTAAAGCCCTACTAATATTGAGACAGACAGAAGGTGGGTATTCAGGCAGGTGAATTCAAAATACTGATTTTCTTGGCTGATGGTAGCCCAGCAAACTATGGCTGGGACAGTTAAAGAGGGGGTCACAAAAATTGCTATTACGATTGTGCCTGCAGTTTCAACGTGAAGAATAAAAGGCTGTCAAAAGAAAGTACAGACTAGAAATCTATTCAGCTAGTTCAGCCCTTTACAGGGTGTAGGTAACTGAAACAAATAATGTTTTGTCTTTCTTGAGGAAATTCATTCCTCAGTCTTCTCGTTCCTCTTTTACAGAGTAGCAGAGCCAAATGTTATTTGCGGTTGAGATGGAGAAAAGAAAACCTGCCTTTCTTGCACTGACTGGTATCTGAGGATAAAAACTATTGGGCTGCTATTCTTTAATGAGATTTCTCTTTATTAAATTCTCATGTGCTGCTACTATAGCAGGTAATCCTTGCTGGGGATTGTGATGCTGCCCTCCCTGCTCAGCACCTCCCCTCCACCAGCGTTTCCAATGTCTTAAGCATCAATGGTTCTTGTGAAGTATATATGCCGTTTTTACAGTGCTACAGAAATCCAATAATAATGAAGAGCCGTGGGAAGAAAAATCTTTCTGCCTGACCATGACCGTGAAAGTGGTGGAAGGGAGAAGGCAAGTAAATTGCCTACTCTCAAGTTTTTCATTCTTTTGCCTTTTCAAGCAGATAGTATAGATCTTCTACACACTTCAGAGTTGTGTAGCAATATCTTCATTGCTCACCTACCTTCTGAAGCTGCTCTCACAGAACATAACACAACACAACACAACACAACACAACACAACACAACACAACACAACACAACACAACAGAACAGAACAGAAAGGAGAAAAACAGTCACTGACAGATTTCTGGGGAGAGAGATCAGGCCTTTGTTAGTGGCTCGGAGAGATCTTCCAGCCACAGAAGTCAGTACCTGGAGAATTCACAGGGTTATCTACAGTAATTAGCCCAAACTGGGCTGCAAGACCTTGGCACATATTCACCTCACTTTAGAATCATAGAATCACCAGGTTGGAAGAGACCCACTGGATGATTGAGTCCAAAAAATTCCCACCGNCATGGCCAAATGCTTGGTCCTGCACTTGGGGCACAACAACCCCAAGCAGCGCTACAGAGTAGGAGAAGCTCTACATCTGGAAAGCTGCCAGGAGGAGAGGGACCTGGGGGTGTTGGTTGACAGCCGACTGAACATGAGCCAGCAGTGTGCCCAGGTGGCCAAGAAAATGGGATTCAAGGAGCGGTTTCACCAGTGCCAAGTAAAGAGGGAGAAGAACCTCCCTGGCCCTGCTGGTCACACCATTTCTGATACACAATGGCAGCTTGGCTTGTATCAGAAATGGCGTGACCAGCAGGGCCAGGGAGGTTCTTCTCCCTCTTTACTTGGCACTGGTGAAACCGCTCCTTGAATCCCATTTTCTTGGCCACCTGGGCACACTGCTGGCTCATGTTCAGTCGGCTGTCAACCAACACCCCCAGGTCCCTCTCCTCCTGGCAGCTTTCCAGATGTAGAGCTTCTCCTACTCTGTAGCGCTGCTTGGGGTTGTTGTGCCCCAAGTGCAGGACCAAGCATTTGGCCATGTTAAAACCTCATCCCATTGGTCTCTGCCCAGCAGTCCAGCCTGTTTAGATCTCCTGACCCTGCAGCAGGTCGACACTTCCACCCAGCTTAGTATCATCTGCAAAGTTGCTAAGGGTGTACTTGATGCCTTTATCCAGGTCATTGATGAAGATATTGAACAGGAATTATATTTGATCATGATGTGTGATGAAAATTGCCTGCTTGTTGGTGGTACCAGGTCTGAAGACACTGCTAATGAGCAGTGGGGCAGAGGTAAACAGTGGATTAGATTTCTTTGTCTTTTTTTTCCAGACTTCCTTACCCATGGTAGTTTATGAAGGCTGTTGTTTTCTGAAGAGCTGAAGAACTTATATAGACAGCTACCATTTAAAGGCACTGGTAATATTTTTAGTACTTGATATTTGAATCAACAATGAGCCTGAAATACCATAAACCAAGGAAGGACTGACTGATTTTAGCCTTTGCATCTTTTGAAGCAACACTCCTCTGGCTCCTCTTGGCATCTGGGCAGCATGGTGCTTGCAATATTGCTCCTTTCTGTAGTCTCTTAAAAAGATTTAATAAGAGTCCTGAGAAACAGGTTGTGCACAGCTGTACAGTTGTACCCATAAAGTTGTCATCAAGTGTCCCTTGGTCCAGAAGAGGCAAAGGCTTGATCCTGTTGTCAGCACTAGCAGATGTGAACATTACTCCTCTGCAGGATCCCAGTGATTTGCTGAACTGGGCATTATAGAGGTACTGTGAATGTCCACAAATGCTAAGCCAGACCAGCACTTCAAAGCTAGGGGAAAAGAGATGTTAAATATTTGAGGTGAAGGTGGTCCTGCTGAGAACAGATCATCACTCTCTTCATCTACAAATTAGATGCTGCAGCTCATACCATTGCATGGTGATTCAGAGCAGGGGGTTTCACGGCTGCAATTAAAATAATAAGGTTTTGACCACATCTCTCTTTCTGTGGCTGATAGCATGGTTCACTAATTGCCCTGATGAAAAAGGCTGGGTCAATGTGTACTAGCAGTTGGCAAAAAACAGTGGTGCAAGAAGCAGCAATCCCCTTGTGCCATGCCTATTTGCAGTTGTGCAGACACACTGCTCACGTACATAAACACAGAAGCATAAGCATGGTCTCTCATTCTTCTAACAAAAGCAATTTAATTAAAAATGCTACTTTGCAAAGCCAAGAGAAGAGGCAGTGCGGTATGTGGGGAGCAGAGCCTTGGTTTGCAAGCCTGGAGGTCTGATTCTTCCAGGGATCTGCAGAGCAACAGTAAGACCCCGCAGCGCTCTGCACTCCTGGTGCCCCCTGTAATTAAATCGCTGGCTCCTCGGAGCAGGGGCTGCCCGTGTACAGTGCTGAACAATGAGGTTTTGATCTTATTTGAGGTCCCTTGGCATAGCATTAATACTATTATATTAAGCATATTACATGATTTACTGCCACATCACCAGGGCGGTTTTTAAGAAGAATGACTGTGATGAAAATACAGAGCTGAGGGTGGGAAGTTAAAACTTATGGTCTGGATTTCTGTTATAACTTTGAGCTTGGCTTTTATTCCTTCAACTGGCATAAAAACCTAGCTTGCACAGGTCAGCCATCAGTGAACTAAGGTTTGTAGAAATTGCTCCATTGGTTGCTGTTGTTATTTTTTCTCTTACTGTGACAGAGATAATCCACTTAAGCTCATGTTATCATGTTCAAAAATAGGCTACATAACAAAGGCACTACGGATTACTGTTCCTAAGCAAATGGTATTCCCACAGAGGGTTGAAGCTGAGAATGAATGGCCTTCCCAGCCACAGCAGGGAAGAGAGGGGAGTTGCAGAGACGACCCACTTGGCAGCGCTTTGCGCATACGAGAACAGAGATTTCACTGTCCCTGTTTTGGGTTGGCACATGCAGCTGAACTTCAAATAGTCATTGCCTTTGTCATCTAAGATAGCATCTGTGCTAGGAGAGCGCAAGTATCCATCATCCCATGACCCCTCATACAGACACCTATGCTTTCCTAGCACTCCCTAATATAACAAGCCCAGAAATATTTGTCTGAAAAAGGGTGATTGTTTTGCTGTGTATATGTGGTAATTAAACCATGATCATTATGTTGGCAGAAGCTCTGGTCTGTAACTCTCTACAATGTGTGCAGGTCAGCATATTCTTTGGCATGACCCAGTGTTCGTTTTCTGCTCTAGATTGGGGCTGGGCATGGCCAGGGGAGGCAGCTGGATGATGCTACTGTCAGCAGGCAGTGTGGACACAGCACCTTCAGCTAAAGACAGAAAACAAAGTTTTTACCTTGGTGCCAAACAATTCCTGACATGTTTTTTAATAGATAGTGCAAGAAAGATGTTTCTAAGCAATGTAATACTTGCTTTTCTGCATTGATGGGATGGAAAATCGCATTATTTGGTGTGTCTTAATTCGTGTGCAGACTGAAATCATGAACTGTAGCATGCTTTCTTCCGTTCCCTTGGAAACACTGCTAGACATCGAGTGACATCTTGCCATAATCTCCCTGCACTATCTATCATACACGGACTGAAATGACTTTATCAGTAGTTTATGATACTTGTTCTGATGAGTTTGTTAATTGGAAGGTTACAGATTATCCTGTAAACAGTACTGCTTTGCAAAGTATTTTTCTGTTGAGGACACAAAGCTAGTCACCAATTTAATCTTGTGCTCCACTGGGTCTACACAGAGCATCTTGAAATCTCAGGAGTTAATTGCTAGGAATCGAAGAGTCATTAAACCAGAAATAGTAAAGATTCTAACTTGATATGCTGGACAGGAGAAGAGAGAAGCTCCTTCCTATAAAGTATAAATGTTTCAAACACCTGATGAGAGTTCTAGATCTACTAGGTAGCACAGCCCTTGCTTCCTCTATTTCCTTACTCTCTTCCTTATTTTTGTGTCTTTTTTTCTATAAAGGAGAGACCCTAACCTCACAATATACTTTTCTTTAGAGCTTGGTGCTTTGGATTTGAATCCCCTCAGGCAGAGGCGGGAACAAAATTGGTGATGCCACATCTGGAACAGGGACTCCGGGCCAGTTTTGAGATGAGCAAGATATCACTGTTGCAGTTTGCGTACTTCACATAAAGCAACAGCTGGTTGCAGAATCACTTGGACTGAGGCTCTAGTTATGGACTGGGCTCTAGTTTCCACTTAAATCCCATGCTAGATGCTGAAATCTTACAGCTGCAAGAGTTGAGCTGTTTTAAACAGCTATTTTTGTCAGCCTTCTAGATCGAGAAGCTGTCCTTACCAAACCATTCAGGCTAAATGCTAGATTCCTCTGATGGAAACCTGGAGGAATTATTGAGCAGTAGTTTAAGAGAGCTGAGCCCTGAAAAAAAAACCAGCTTTAAATTTCTTTAAAATAACATACTCTTCATTGCTCACTAAGTTCAATTTTCCCACCTGAAAATATAGACTTGAAATGGAGATTTGTTGTTTGATGCTCATTTATTGTCAAGATCTCTCAAGTCTTATTCTGTGAGAAGAGCCTTATACTGAAATAAAACCAAAACAAACTCATCATTGGAAAGTAAAACCCAAATATTCTGAAATTATTTTTATTTCCATCTTGTGAATAATCTCAGAAAGATTTTGGCAATAAAAGCCACAAATAGTTCAGCCTCCTGATGCTGAGGAGTCTAAGGATGTTTGCCTTTCAGTGTGAGAATGCAGAACCTTGCTCGCAAAGTGGATGTACAATCTGTCCGAGGATGATCTGCTCAAAGATATACAGTGGACTGAAATCCAAAATAAATAAATCTTACTCCTAAAGAAAGCCTTCATTTGATCCCTTTGCCCTGTTAGTATGATCTGAAGGTATTTGGACTCCATATGATCCCTCTATTGGCACCATCTGTCTTATCTGGAGGCCAGAACTCAGATTTGATTTCTCATAGCTAAACGGAGTATTTAGAAATTAATGTCAGTGTGTGATGATTTAGTCTTAGCTGGCAATGGTGTCTTGGAAAGGTAATTCCTCCTACTTTGACATTTCTGTAGCCACAACAATAACATATGTATTTCCATATTCATATTCATATCTAAGCAGTGCATTGCTCAGTTCATTCAGAGCTGTTCCACTGTGTAGCCTGACATCCTTGCAGAAATGCAGAGGTAGAGACTTAACATCCTGGTGGGCCTTTATCCCATTAAACAAAAATACAGCTAAATTTTCTGGTTTTGCTAGTGTGCTGTAGAGAGGTAATAGTTTATCCTCAAAGTGTGCAACTGCAAACTCATATATTAAACATGATTAGATTGATGTCATTGCACATGCAGAATAGTAAATTAACTTGTGTTGATGTTGCCATGCAAACTCAACATAAAAAGGTTAGTTTTGAGGGTTCCCAAAATGGAGAGTCATGTTTCAGAAATGTAATAAATCAATAAATGTCTGGCTTACAAGCCTGCTTCTTCCTGTGATGGATAGCAAAAGGTGCTTTAAATGTCAGCCCCAGAATGGAATGCAGTGAACGTATTCTCTTCTAATCTAGTGAGATAAACCCAACACAGGGTGGGATGATTCAGACTCCAGGGAGCTTAATTGTACTTTGCATCTGGATGTTGGCAAGGAGAGCACTGCGTGCCTTTGTTCCATGTTTTCTTGCCTTATCTCTGGTCCACTCTGCCAACCCTCTTCCCCGTTTCTGCTTTTCTCTCTCTGGAGACCCGAGACACAATTCCAAAGACTATGAACAAGACAATGCTATCTCATGATGCAGTATGGATTCAGCTGTTATGCCTCCATTCCAGTGGTCCCTACCACTTTATATTTTAATACAGATGGCTATATATTATTGTCCTGTGGAAGGCCTGTCATCTTTAATTGGTACAATTCCTTTTTTTTTTCCTGGATTCTGGACACTTCAGGTTTGGTTGGTGGTTTGGTATTTGGGTTTTGTTTGTTTGTTTTCACAGGTGTCCCTTGTATATCTCAGAGCATTTTCCTCTTTGCAGAAGAGCGTTGTGATCCAATTAAAAGCCATCATTTCAAGGGGGATACAGATGTGTTTGTATTTAAAACTAAAAGTGCCGCTGAGATTACTTACCCGTTAGTGTCCGAGAACACTACAAAATGTCAGCTGATCTGCACATGTGTTCTTTGTAGCAATTTATAAGAAGATGTTAATGCATGGCTTGCTTCAGAGGCTCTCCCACAGGGAAAAACTTAACCTGGATATAAGTCTAAATGTAGTTCGTTCTGCATAAGCACACTCAATCACAGTGGCTACCAAGATATCAGCTGCAAGCAGACAACTGTGAAGGAATATTCCTGCTCCAGGCAGACGGAAAACATTACAGCAGAAAGGACAAGAGGTTTTAGAAAGTCATTAAACACCAAGCAGTAGGTGCTGTTATTTATTAATAAGCGTACCACCCTCTGGCAATACTTAATTTCCATAGTATCAGTTTGCCATTATCTGATTTGAGGGCCAATTGCTTAGATTTTTTTGCTGGAAGTGACTGTGCAATTAAGAAATGGTGAAGGCAATTAGGACGTTAGAGAGAGCATGAGCTGAAGGTCTGAAATGGGTTTTCAAGGATCACTCTAACATGGGAAAAGGGTAACTTGGGCTTGCTGTATTTGCTTTTCAGGAGGAACAGGAGTGGAAAATAAAATTGGTCAGATCAAGACTGACTGTGTAAAGGTGCCTACACCAATTAACAATTTAACTCACTGCTGGTTTCTTCCCAAATCCTTCAAAGAACTTGACAGAACATCACTGAACCTGATTATTAAAACTGCATCATGTTGTCCCAGTGGTAAAAGAGTGCAGCATCAGCCACTGTGGTAATTCCATCACAAGATGCGACAGGAAAGGTCTGAGTGGAATCACTTCTAGTGACAGCAGCATCCAGATAGCTCTAGGCCAGGGAAACTCTTTTCACTGGAGTCTGCAGAACTGAGGAGTTTCACAAAAACTGAAGGCTGGTGCAGTGATTCCTGACCTTATTTAAGGTATGAGCAAACAAAGCTTGCTATGAAGTAAGGCAGAGTTGGAGCTGCACCTTATCAGCTGCTCCACAGGAAATGCCCATGGTCTGGAGGAGTCTGCAGCAGAGATGATTTGCATTCCTATTAAAACCTCTGTAGGGATGTAGAGACGGAAAACCAATCTGCAAACACTTTGTATTTCTCTTGCCTAATGCTAGCACTCAAAGCACACTCTGCAGAACTGGAGAGGTGGCTTTCAGCTTTCTCAGACCCTGTAAAGAATATGTGCAAAGGCTTCTCTCCTGTTTGATGTGTGGTTGGTCTCATCATTAAGGATGACACGAAGGGCCTCCTGCCTTAGGAGATAGGCATAGGACTTCATTAGGAGCTTATTGCAACCAAAAGCATCACTATCAAAGTAAAAACAAAGGTGCACCCATCAAAGCTATCTGACGCACTTTCCGTTTTCAGGCAAAGTAATGTTAAGCTGAATCCTCTAAAAGGACTGAATTATCACTTCTAGAGAGAACCCAAAAAGCAGTGACCAAAGCCTGCTCCTCAGAGGACTTCTGGTTGAACCACAAGATGCTGCTGCTCAGGCCAGCCCATTTCTGCTTCTGCACACATCCACTGCTCTTGGCAGACAGAGAACTTAAGCAGAGGGCAATGAGTTTAGATGGCACCTGGATTCGCACTGATCGTTATTTTGGATACAGACGGGTTCTGTCCACGCCATAATGGACATGTTTTGCTGGATCATACACACAGTTGTTTCTACTGAAGTATGTACATATTGTAGTATAACTATTTAAAAGTAGTATGGTCTAAGTCAATGAGGTTTCCGCAGAAGAATAACTTGCCCAAGACTGACACCTACTGAAGAACACGCAGTAGGAGCTGCTGTTTTACAGCAGTGTTCTCATTACGTGATTATGGCAGTTTAATGCAGAACAAAAGGCAGAGCCTGGTGAAAATCAAATACATCAGCCTAGGGCAAAGGTGGTTTGAGACACGATTCCTAGACAGGCACAGAGCAACTGACTCATTCTGCATAGGGTCTGCTTCAACATTTGATGAAGTCCTTCTGTCTGTGTCAGGGGTAGCCAACACCCAATGCTGTTCTGCATGAGCAGCAGTCACTTCCCAGGCCAGTAAAGCAGGTGCAAAATACAAAAAATAACCCACTTAAACCTCACCAAAATAATTCTGAATGCAACAAGTCAGTGCAAAACCAATTGCTCTTTTTTTTTTCCTTCCACAGAAGTCAGCTGGAACATTGAGTCTGAATGAACCAGAGGAGTAAACAGATTTTGCTAAAAGTTGCTGGTGTTGTGGTCTAGTAAGACTGAATTCACCACAAGGTTCAAGTGCTGACATAATGTTTTCATCAGCCCTGAGAAAGACAGGTGAGGGAAAGTGAGATTAATTGCTTCCGCCCAGGTTACAAAGCAAACAGTGAGACTTGGGAGGTTTTCAAAAGATAGGACAGTTCAAACCTGTCCTTGGCTCCACCTATCTTTGCCAAGGCTGCAGCAATAGCTTTCTTTTTAAAGGAACTGTTGCCAACCACCTTCAGTACCTATTCAGGTCAGTTAAAATTAACAAAAAGAACCCAAACCAAAACCAAACAAATAAACCTTAGACCATGATTTTATTTTTTGTCAGCAACAGACATTCACCTCTTGTCAGCCCAATGCACACAAAATAAAAGCCCCAAGCACAATTGATGAGATCCCTCAGCTGTGAGATCAGA
Source organism: Piaya cayana (assembly GCA_013389865.1). NCBI lineage: Eukaryota > Metazoa > Chordata > Aves > Cuculiformes > Coccyzidae > Piaya > Piaya cayana. The sequence continues at coordinate 93,260 of WAAB01022117.1, read as the reverse complement.
GGAGCTGCTAATCGAGTATGTGATGCCCTGGACTAAAGCCTTGGGCAGGCAGTGTCCCATTGAAGGGGACTGTGCCAGTTAAACTGAAAAAACATCACTTGTCTTAAAAATGTAATTGTCATTCTTTTCAGTTCAGTATCTTCTTGGTTTTCCTGTGACATACACAGCCTCACTGAAAGGACAGCTTAGTGGTAAGAGTAGAAACACTCTGTTCCCAAGGATCCCAGTTTTATTTGCTGCTTCTTTGGCCCTACCTTTTTCTAGCAGTCATATCCCCATTACACAGCTACAATGACCGTAGCCTTAGAACTGTGTCAGATACTGCCTCTGAAAAAAGGGTAACAATGGCTTTGGATAGCAGCTAGTTGTTCTACCACACATGGCCACACATCGAGAGTGTCACTCAGTGACAGCTAAGACACTCCCACAGGCACCAGCTGCTATGGAAGCAGATTTCTCTGTTCGTGGGACTGGGAACTGTTCAGAGTCAACATATTTATTTGGTGCAAGATTGTCAGACAAGACTGAACAGTATCACATTTCTTGCCAAAGTAAAAACTCCAAAAGCTGCTGCAGTACATGGTTACTATGCAGTTTCTTAAGTGTGAGGTCTTTTGCTTAGCTTCCATGAAAAATGCTATCAAAATCTATTTTATTTTTAACAGCGTAGTTAGTCAGGGATACCCATATCATTTTAGCATTCACATTTTCCCTTGCAGTCACAGGAAGTAATTTCATCTTGCTTCATCTATCATCTGTCAGAGGCCAATAAATTTTACTTTAAGGTTGATGAAAAACAATTTTTTATAAAAAGAGACATTTCTGACTAAAGTAAAATCTCTGCTAAAATAAGCAAGAGGTCCAATATGAAATATATTTAAAATCTAGTTCAGCACAAAAACTCCGTGGTTTACTGAATTAGGAAAACTAATAATTTTTTAATGCCAGGTAGAGCAAATGGTGTTAAAACTCCTCTTCAGCTTGTCTAGACCGAGAATGTTTCAGTTCCAGCAGTCTCTCCACAGTGTCTGCAATTGTACGCTCACCATGCACCTTGTTATCGCGGGTGCGGATGTTAACTGTTCCACTTGCCTTCTCCTTTTCACCAACAACTAGAAATAACCAAGATGCAGAGGAATGAACTTTTAGCAGGCTCTTTCCCACCTCACCTTTAAAACTTAGGCATACAAAAAATTCTAAATACTAAACAAAAATTTCAAAAATCTTACTATCCAAAACACCAAATTCTTCTTTGCCCTCTTCCTAGCTCCCCCCACTAAGATCTTTTAACAGCCAAAAGCCTCGTTTAATCTCATATAATTAAGTTTTATGTTACGAACAACAGCTTAGTAAAATACGAGTAAACAGAAAAGTAAACTTAAGTCCAGCCTGACTTAGCAGAGAGAACTACAAGGTCAAAATGAGAAATAAGTCTAAGTACAGGATTAGAAGGACATCTTGGTTGTAAATAACCAGTAGCTATTTGTTTTCTTTACAAAAGCAGCAAGACAGCTCATTGGAAAATCTCAAAGCTATTTTTACTTACACATTAAGATTCAGATACTGCGATAACAAACGTATGTCTCATTACTAATATAAATTTCATATAATATTCTTGGATGTTGCTACAGGAACTTGTTTTCTGGTACTTAACCTAAACGCAGCAGGATAACTCTTATAAGATCTTTCTCCATGATTAGCTGATTATTTGTTTGTAGCCTTAAAGGAAAAATGTAGTCTTGTCTTAGATATATCATTTGCTTAAAGTTTTAAAGAACAGGAACTTTTTCTGAGGGATAAGTTTCCCTGTTGAAGGTTCCTGCTAGACTAATGGACCCAGAATAGTTTTAGGTCAAAGCTAGAGCCTCAACTTATGCAACACTACTAACATAGTGCTTCAAATCACATCCTTCTGGGTCAGTTTCTTATTAACCTGCTTCACCCTCTTGTGGATGTCTTCTATGTCTGAGTGTCTAGCTTGGAAGTGCACCATGGCTGAATGCAGTGAAAATATGGTGCTTCTCTTGCTACATGAGCATATATTATTGGGGGGAGGGGTGGAAAAAATCACTTAACACTGACTGAAAAAGGGCAAGAAATTTCATATGTCTCCACACTGCTGACAAGAAGGGAGCAAAGATGTTTTTCTCAAGCGGCAGTAATGCCTTGGGCCACAATGATGTCCTTTACATGACAGTCATACAAGCCAGAATGCCTACCATGCAGGCAGGGAGACTCTCTGGAAAAGAGCTTCTTAGAAGCAAAGTGACCTAAATTACTGACTACCACTGTGCCTTGCTCACAGATCAAAGATCAAATCCCATAACCCACGCAAGAAAGTCAGGAGGATAATGTAACAAATGCACTATACATTACCCAAAATAAAGTTATACTGTGCAAGCTGAGCATTTCTGATCTTCTTGTTCAGTGTGCACCCAGGATCTACATCAACATCTGCCATTAATCCAGCATCATGGAATTGCTGCCTGACCTAGGAGAAAAGTATTTAAACTGTCACTAAAGGATAATCATGACAATGAACTATTCATGACTTGTAGACTTAAACCAGTGAAGCTAATCTATCCTTTAAAACAAACACACTGACCTTGGCTCAGGTGTTGGAGATTAGTCCAGTAAAAGAAACGAAAACAGGACAGCTATCATGCAAGTACCTACACACTAAACTAAGCAGTAAAGAGATCACCTAATGTTTTGGGCTGAATTTGGGTCGTATGGGTTTGATATTGTGAAAGCCAGCAAGATGGTGCAGCTTTCTTATTTCAAGACTTTTTATTTAGCAGAGTATTTTGTTTATTTATAATGTGCTTGAAAGAAGCACAGGAGGAGGCCTGTCAGATGCTAAAAATGCAGAGACCCTTCTCCAACTTTCTTACTGCTTTTGCAAGATGGCCATGGGGGTCCAAATCTGAAGGGAAAGACAGCTTCTCAGCTATAGAGAAAAACTACATTTTCCAAAAATTAAAGCCTCAAAAAGATCAGCATTTGTTGTTCAGATACTAAAAATATATTTCAGGTCCTTGTTAAGATACAGGTACAACTTCAGCAGCTAACTGTCACTGTACTATAAAAACAATGCAACATAATATGCAAAGGCTTGTAACGTTTATCTGGAATAAATACCACTAATCATTAACAACCAAGTATCTCAACTAAGTATAATATACTGAAAAAAAGGCCCCAAACCATATATGTCACCTTTTGAGCATATTCATCACATGTTGGTCCCACCGGTACCACCATCACCTGCTGTGGGGACAGCCAGAGCGGCCTTCAATAAACAAACAAAACAAGTTTATACAGCTTTCCATCTTTTTTGATATTAAAAATCCTATTAGCAGAGAGAACTAAATTCTACATGAGAGATTTATAAAGCCAGCTGCTTAGATTGGGTTCAGAGGTGATGACAGTCCTATACTCATTAAAATTTATCTCCCCAAAAGAGCTCAACGTCTAAAATAATGGCACTGTGGGTAAAAGTGTTTTCTGACCTGAAGATTCAAGACATTTCACAACCAAGAGTAATTGAGTCATTGATCTTACTACTAACCAATCATGAGAAAACATATTTTTGAGTCTCATTATAATCAAAGGAGTCATCCCAATCAGGTATTATACTGCAGGAGGTAATGGAGATGACCTACATACATGAATGACACATGACTTTCCTGCTTTTCTGTGGGAAACCTCGGCTGGTCTGAGGAGTTAAGAGTGTGTGAACTTAAACACTGGCCTTGAATAGATGCCCGTGTTTCCCTGGAGAAGCTGGAAGGTGCCAAGAAGAGCCGAGTAAACAAGTTTAGGAAGCTGCCAGGCCACAGGTGGAATCACCCAATTGTCAAGTTACAGTTAAGAAGGAGATGTCCAATTATGAACTGTCAGAATTTAGCTAAACCAATTGTGCACAGACGTGCAGCTCAGGAAGGGGTATAAAAAGTCTTGTACTAAAGATGGTCTTTTGGCCCACAACTTCTACATGTGGTGGATTGCGCTGACTGTGACACTTGTCCAGCAGGAAAAGCAAAGTCGAGACATACATCTTGCATGCTGCATAAAATCAAGCCTACAATACCTAGAGTTATTTAGTACCTAAGGAAGGTTGTTTAGAAGGAATTGCACAGTCAAACACGTACGGCGTGTCTCTGTAGCAAGCAATAAGAACAAAACTTTGCATGCTTGGTGCCAATTTGTCTCCCATACAAAGTGTTTGCTCAAATTGGAATAAAATCTACTTTTCAACATTACCATTTGCCTCCATAGTTTTCAGTTAGAATGGCAATCATTCTTTCCACAGATCCCAGGATAGCTCGGTGAATGATAACTGGTCTTGTCTTGTCATTGCCATCATGGCTGTGAAGAAAGGTATTGTTTTAAAAAATGTAAGGGTTTTTAAAATGTAAATATATCTTTTAAGGGTCAAGAAAGTTAATTATAAAGCAATTAAAACCACCAACCTCTGAGCTTACCTGACAAAGGTGAGGTTAAACCTGACTGGCAGCTGGAAGTCGAGTTGGATTGTGGCACATTGGTGGTAGCGGCCAATGGCATCTTTAATCTGAATGTCAATCTTGGGTGGGGTGGGAAAGACACAAACTTTTACTACAGCTTAAGATGCAGGCATCTCCCTCTGGAAGTACACTCACTGTCTTAACATGGAAGGTTTCACTCAAAATACAGCAAGCATACATGGGTTTAGACAATGTACTTGCATGCCAGCCTACATCTGAACTTAAATGATTTGCAGTTTCTGATGAAAAAAATATTAGAGCTAAAAACAGGGTAAGCAAGCAGAGAGAACTACGTTTAATACCTCAGACTGTTACTTTTGAGTGTCAATCAGAAGTTTTCATGGACCTTTTCACTAAGTGAATTCAGCAGAAGTGCAAGATGAGAACTGAAAATGTCTTGCCAAAACTGACATTTATTCAATCTCAGACCAGCAAATTGACACTCCTTTATTAGGCATTATTAGATTACTTCATAGCTTAGGTTACAAATCTACAGCATGAATATGAGAATCCTACTGTTACATAGTCCACTCATCAGCAGGAATCATGTTAATCAACAATATTTGTTCTGACTGAGTACCTACAGCTAAGCCTGTTCTTACTATTACAACTTACGCTTCAACATTGAGTACACTTACGATACAGGTTAGACAGAGACATGGAGATAAAGCAGATTTAGAGTGTCCTGGCCTTACTTATTCACCAAATGCTCTCTTCTTTATCATTTTACCAGTATGGCTGTCTGTGGGTGCTGTGTGCCTTATTTTATGAATCAAACTAATAGTGCAGAGTTTCACTAACTGAAGTTCTAAATGTCTTAAGATTCTGCATTCAGGTGAAAGAGTTTATCACAGAGCTTCTGTTAAAATAAACTATTTACAGCCTTCTTTAATTTCAAACCACCTAGTTGCAGAGTAGAAAAAAAAACCAACAACAAACCAAACAAGTAATTTAGAAATACCCTAGACACAGAAAAACATAACGTTAACTAGTTTCCATTAAAATCAGTGCAAAATGCTGTATGTTTGCTCACCTTACTTCGGCTAGAGTGTATCAGGAGCAAGCATAAGGCCAACTGACAAAGGTTCCTGTAGATACTTGCCTTCTATCAAACCAACTGAGGAAATCACTAAATGTTGTTTGCATTCCACATTATGAATGATTTGCTGCTGTAACACATTTCACTTACAACCCATAAAAAGAAACTGATTCAATTAGCACACAAAGCCAGAAAATAGGAACTAGTTTACTGTATGACTGAATATAGACATAAAATGCAGTACAGGTTTATCAAGAAAAGATTTACAAGTAATTTTGTAATGCTATCTGGAGCTCAAAGATATCAGGAAATTTCTAGAAAGACCTACTTAATCTGGGCAAAGTGAAGAGGCAGCTATAAAAAACCACCCCAACAAAGCCACAAAACCAATGCAAGGGGCTTTTCAAAATACCAAAACAAATCAGCAATTTAATGCTGCTAAGAAACTGCGCCAGTAAAAGTAGTATTTTCAAAAATCCGTTCAACCAGTAAAATATTTCGGGGTTTCTCATGACTTAGGATGCCCTTAGTGCCCAATGGATTCTCCTAAACATAGCAATTGCTCTGGTAACAGATCTTATAGTGCCACCTTCTGTTCACATCTTCCACTACATCAATCAGCTCGGTTAAAGCAGCAGACAGTTTATACATGTAAACTGGATTTAACTGATGAAATGAGTGGTAAAGCTATGCGCAAACCAGGATCACAGAATATTATTTCTCTCTCAGGGATGTCAGAGTTTATGTATCTGGAAAACTATAAAATTTAAACCAGAAAGCATCTTAAATGGCAACAAATAACTACAAAATAACTCCTGTCTTCCTAGTCCCAGCTCTTATCCAGGAGTTGAGTTTAAGAATCAATTTTGTTCTATATCCTCCAGCCAAACCTAAACAGCACCAATGCTTTAGAAACATGTACTAATGCTGAAAAATGCAGTTATAACTTTACAATGGAAAGGAATGTGCAGGAATTGAAGTGAAAAAAAAGTTGTCTCTACCAAGAGCATCACCATGCTATTTGCTCCCCCTTGCTCAAAATAAAATATGAAAAACATTAGGATGTTTTACCAGCATATAGTGTCCATCTGTATTTGTTTAATTAACTCAGAGCAGAACATTAATTATATGGATATTTTACCACAGTCAGGTACCCATTTGAAGTCATCTAGCAAACACAGCACAACAGATGCCCCCCACTTGTCTTCCCAAAAAAAGCAACGCTTAGCGTCATTTTTGTAAACACAGGAAGACTTCGGAATTTCTTTCTGCTCATCTCCTATAGCACAAAGAACAGACTTTGTATGCTATTCTTACTGCTAAGATTTCAGTAGTATCAATGGAAAGCAAGGAATTGTATAAAACGTCTGTCTTCATCATCCAAATGGAATTAAAGCTCAGCTACGGGTTAGTAACAAACTAACCTTTGGTCCATAGAAAGCTCCATCTCCAGGGTTTAACTCCCACTTCTCACCAAAGTCATTGAGGCTGTTTTCAAGTTGCTAGGGATAAACCACACACAGAGTTAGTGTTTCTCAATCATTCACTGTCTTTCCAGATTACAGCATCACATCAGCCCACTGCTACAGATATGTGACCCTACCAGAGTCTCGGTATTTCTCAGCTATTGCTGCAACTCATTTGTTTTCTGAAAATGGTAAGTTTTCCAAAAGCCCCAATGCCAAAAAAACCCCCAAAACCAAACATCAATTTAGTTCAAATTTGAACAAAATGAATGCATTCCTTTTGGAAGAGGCCAAACAAGCAATGTTAACTAAGACGAACTTCTTATGCTAGATTCAGTCTGTAGATAATACTGAGATGGGATCAACTCTGATACACCTAGTATCTATTCCTGCCCTATCTTCTCTGCAGCACTGCACCTGCAGGGGTTAACTCCATCCCTTTCATCATGGAAGCAATCTCTCTTATGTCATAATTGCAGGGGCTGCCGGAATTGGTTCTCTTACTCTCTTTATTTTCTTTATAAATTATCACGAAATACAAGGAGGGTGAGAAAGAGAGAAACCTAATTTGATTCTGACATGGAGATTACTTCTGTATGGAGAGTAAGTGATTTAGAGCAGACAGACTGAACTGAAGCCAGTTACTAAAGTCATATTGCTCATGTCCAGCAGTCCCTGTAGTGCCCAGAAGACAGTACATTCTTATAGGATTTCCATCTGCAGCTTTGCTTTAATATAGGAAGTTAGTAAGTCTACTGTTCACCTTTTCAGCTTGATTCCACACTTCAATATCTCCCAGGTACTTTTCAGGACGAGTGGAGAGATTCAGTTTAAAGGAAAATCCAAAGACATCATACACAGTACGCAAGAACTGCAGACAACTCTTTATCTCCTCTTCAATCTTTGTAAGAACAGAAATAAAGTCTCAAATGTGGAAAAATCAAATAATCTAATCTGACTGCCTTATTTAATTTAACAGCCCATACCTGCTCCATAGCACAGAATATGTGAGCATCGTCTTGCTGGAAACGGCGTACTCGAGTGAGTCCTGTAAGAGCTCCAGACAGTTCATTGCGATGCAGAACACCAAAATCAGCCAATCGTAATGGCAGTTCACGCCATGATCTTGGACGATGATCAAACATAAGGCTGAAGGAAAAGTTTATTAGCTGAAGTTCATCCAGAATCAAAACTCTACAAAGAACAGCCAATGAGAAGCAGCCAGTACTTAAGCAGATGCCCATAACGCTAGCAATGTGGTCTGAACATAACCATCGTTCACACCTAGTTTTGGCAGGAAGACAAATACAGATATCCTTTTATAGCTGGTAGGCTTCTCTCACCTCACAGAGAGAGGATACAACAGCTCCAGAAGCTGAGCACAAAAACCTGAATGCCAAAACTGTCAAAACACAACGTCTCAGTACCTATTATGGATATCCAAGTTTAGTGATACCGAGGTAAATTACAGATCTAAAATAGTCACAGTAATGATGGAAAAATTACTCTCTCGTGTACAGAGAGCACATAGATAACAAGACTCTTAATTACATCACTCCTGACAGCATGCCACTCATGGGTACCTGAAAGACAGCCACCTTTGCAAGTAAGCAGGCAAAAGAAACAGGATTTATTTATTTATTTTTTAAAAAAAATTCAGCACCATCTTTAGTAAACTGTATTTGCTGTGTCCTTACCAGTGTCCTGGACAGTTCATAGGCTTCAAAGCAAATATTTCTTTCTCCACTTCAAAGGAAAACATGTTGTCACTGTAATGTTGCCAGTGCCCTGAAGTCATCCATAGTTTGCTGTTGAAAACATTTGGAGTGACAACCTCCTGGAATCCCCGTTTTCGATACTCACTCTAAAACAACAGACTCAGTAAATAAAATAACTAAGTAAAGCCAACAAAAATAATGGTACCCAGCCATCAATATGCAGCCATAAAAATATACAAATGCCCCCTCCTACAGAAGTCCATGACTCGAGAAGCGAAGATGAAGAGAGAAAAATCCAAGCTGGACATGCCAGGATACATCTCTTTCACCAGTACCACCCCTTCCCCAAACAATTCCTCTGTAGTAAGCAAGAAGAACAAGTTTCCTCCCTGCAAGCCAAGCAGCAGCCTCTAATTATTCAATGACACTTGAAAGTAAACTGCAGTGCAAATATATAATAATAAGACAGACTTTAAATATTACAACAGGAAGATCAGGATTTTTTCCCCTACACGTAATTTCCTAACAAATAGCTGTACAAGAACAAATTTAATCAGTTTATTAAAATAAATCAATATGCATAGGTGGAAGAGCTGTAGTATGAGCTTAGCTGTACTATTAGACGCCAAAGAATTAAAATTATAAAGCATCATTACCAATGCTTTAACTGCAGGTATAAAGTATTGATACAAATATAACCTTGCAGAGGTTGTAACAAGACCAGTTCAAAGAAGGCAGGTTTCTTTAGTCCTGTGGCTTATAGAACTAAGATTAAACTAAACTTGAAGTGAAGGGCTATTAATACTGTTAGATGTAGCATGCTCCTAAGTATTTTTCTAAAATTAACCCATTTCTTCTATAAGGTTTCCAAAAGACATTACTTACCCGGATGAATTCCATTAATGTGTTATAAATGTAAGCTCCTTTTGGCAAGAAAAAACAGCTACCAGGACTGAGCTCATGAAAGAAAAACAGTTCTTGGTCCTGCAGAAAAATATTTGAAAATATTTGAAAAACTTAGTATTTGTAAATCACCTTTTTAAATTAACACTCACAACTTAATTACTACTGACTTGGCATTACTGAATGGAAAAATTTTCTTAACAAAGATACAATGAAAGCAATACCAATAGCACAGATTCATTTTCACTAGTATTTCCATCTCCATCAGTACTCATAATAGGAGATTGTTCCGTTTCTCATTTCACTACTGATGCTCCAAAACTTCACATTTAAGTGTAACCCATAACTGTGTCCCCACAAAGTCCCTTGTGCAATGACAAGTAATGTTTAGTTCTGCTTTTGCTTAATTATTTGCACATGAACTGAATGCGTGAACTGTAGTCAGTCAATACTGCAAACTGTGCATACACTTGAGTACCACATAGAGGGAATTCTTCCATACATGTTCCTGGTGCCCTAGCAGATGACAACACAGCATTCAGGACTGTCAATAACCTAATAGGAGTTTCCATCTGAGAAAAACCCCAAAACCTAACCAACAAAAAGCACATAGAAATGTGTTACAGATTCTGAAATTACAGAGAAGAAAATAACTATGAGTGAACAGGCTGCAGCAAACTGAAAAGGATGAGCACTGCCTGCAGGCTGAAGTGCTCAAGTTTTGCAGACCTATGTGTTCATAATTCTCTGCTGACTGGTCTGTGGTAAAATGTAGTAATTGTGCTTCTAACACTGAAAAGTTATTTGGTTTAGGAATTCTGATATTCTTTGAGAATCACCTGAATTTGCAACTTGACTGAAAATACACCTGTCACACCTCTGTTATGGCAGGAAGTATACACTGACTTCGAGATGCTTCTAATTAAGGGATTACACACGCACAGAATCTGTGAAATACCAGAAAAACTGTCTCACCCGCCCTATTTTCCTATGATCTCTGTTTTTAGCCTCCTCCTGAAATTTCTCCCATTCCTTCAGCATTTTTGCATCTGGGAAAGAAATTCCGTAGATCCGCTGGAGGGACTCCATGTCAGCCTTCCCTTCCCAGTAGGTAGAAGAATTCTGTACGCAAAAAAAAAAAAGAAATACTGAA